>PVKS010000016.1:221600-398282 GCA_004027875.1 Aplodontia rufa
ATATATATATATATATATATATATATATATATATTTAGAGAGAGAGAGAGAGAGAGAGAGATAAAGGGCTTGAGATATGGCTCAGTGGTTAAGCACAGCACTGGGTTCAATCCCTGGTACCAAGAAAAAAAATATGTATATAGATAAATAGATATAAATTAAAAGGACTGGAAATGTGGCTCAGTGGTCAAGACAGTGCTGGTTTCAATTCCTGTTACCAAGAAAAAAAAGAAGATATAAAGATGGCAAATGAGCATATGAAAAGATGATCAATATGTCACTAGGAACTGAAAATGAACTATAATAAGGTACCATTGTACCCCTATCAGACTGTCCAAAATCTAAAACGCTGGCAGCACCAAATGCTGGCAAGGATGTGGAGTGGAGTGACAGGAACTGTCATTTGTTGCTATGCGAATGCAAAATGGTACAGCCACTTTGGAAGACAATTTGGCAATTTCTCAGAAAACAAAATATACTCTTACCGTGTGATCCAGAAGTCATGTCCTTGATATTTATCCAAATGAATCGAAAACATGTCTACACAAAAACCCGCACACAGACGTTTATAGCAACTTAATTCATAAACGCTAAAACTTGAAAGCAATGAAGGACAACGGAGACCATGGAATGTTATTCAGCACTAAAAAAGAAACACGCTCTGAAAGGGACCCAGGAAACTTCAGAGGGTATTGCTAAGGGTAGGAAGTCATCCTGAAAAGGCTGCATGCTGTATGATTTCAACTATGTGACATTCTGGAAAGAGCAAGACTACAGAGTCTGTTGAAAGATCAGTGGCTACAGGGGTTCCATGGAGGGGGGTGGCAAGGAGATGGAACAAAGGATTATTCAGGCAGTGGAAAATACTCTGTATGATGCTATAACAGTGGCTTTAAGTCATCATATGCTTTTCCAAACCCACAGAAGGTTCAACACCAAGAGGGAACCCTGGGTGAGCTGTACACTTTGGGTAATAACGCTGTGTCAGTGTGGATTCCTCGATTTTAGCAAGGGTACCTCTCTGGTGGGGGATGTAGACCAGGTGGGGAGGAGGGGAGGGTGGGCACAGAACGTACAGGGAAGTGAGCATTGTTTCTTGTCTTCTTAAAGCACAAGAATTGAATGCTTCTGAAATCTCTAAAAGGTAATTTAAACAAAATATTGTTTTGTTTTATTAAATGCTTCTTATCAGATCTCATGAATGCAAACTCAAAGACAATCATGAAAGCAAATTCTGCGTTTGTTAGATTTGGCAGGATAGCACTGCAAAATACTGGTCAAGTATGAAAAATACTCCCCACGTGGGAACAACAGCTAAAATATTAATTTCCAGGTGGTCAAAGTTCAGACTTGAGGGGCTGGAGCGGTGGCTCAGCGGTTACAGCGCTTGCCTGGCATGCGCAAGTACACGAGTTCAAACCCCAGCACCCACGTACACAACTAAGTGTCAGAGTAATGAAAGCCATGTGAAAAACTCAATAAAAACTGATTCTCTCTGTCTCTCTCTTGCTCTCTCACTGTCCTTCTCTCTTAAAAAAATTAAAAATTAAAAAAAAAGTTCAGACTTGACTCACTTGGAATGCGTTGCAAATTGAAAACACTGAAACTTGGAAAACCCAGAAAACTATCATTCTCATTAACTGGCTGAAGTTGCTAAGTCACAGAATGGAAGGGACTGACTGCAGTAACTGAATAGAGCTCGTTTGCCAGCAGAAATGTGTGCTGTGAAATCTCCAGCAGGTGGGAGAAGAGAGCTGTATAAGAGTAGTGTTTTTTTTTTTTTCTTCTTTTTTCCAAATGAAGTTAAGGGGAAGTCCTAAAGTTAGAAAACTAGAAACCACTTAACTGAACACCCGTGCTTTTCGGACAGGAAACTGAGCTCCAAAAAGATTAACTGACTTTCTTAACCTCTTCATTAAAATAAATTCCTTAAAGCATGCCAGGCTGTGTAAATTTCATTTGTAATTATATTCCACTCAACACAAGAGAATTTAATCAGACGTGAAAAATATTGTTATGATAGAAAAGTCTTTGGAATATTTCCAGAACTTTTCTTCCCTTTTTATTAAAAAACTATCTGAAAGCTTTCTAATGGGAAATCCACAAAGAAATAACACAGATCTGGGAATCAGATTTGGACTGAATCCCTCCATCCAAATGAGGCCTGGTATCTCAACTTTGTAAAATGGAGCAATCACATGTACCTGAGCGGGCAGTTGCAAGGTTTAAATGAGAGCATAACACCCTGTTAAATTTTAATTTCAGATAAATCCTGAACACTATTTTGGTAAAAGTATGTCCCAAGCTTTGCATGGGTCAGCTCATCCTACAAAAGTTTTTGTGATTTACCTGATATTAAAATTTACCTGAGTGTCCTGTGTTTCTGTTTGCTAAATCTGGCAATCATAATTTAAAAGAAACGCCTGAATAATTAAAAAAAATATGAAGAAACGCTAAAGTAGTACTATAAAATTTGTGGTAAAATGCTTGCATTTTAAAATTAGAATTCCCAGGCTGGAGCGGTGGTTCAGCGGTTGGAGTGCTTGCCTGGCATGCACAAGGACTCGCATTCAAACCCCAGAACCATGTACACAACTAAATGTGGAAGAAATGAAGGCCAGATTGAAAAAAAAATTGATTCTCTCTCTCTCTAAAAAGATTTTAAAAATAATAAATACAATTAGAATTCCAAAGCAAGAAATACACTGCAATGTCATTGTGTTAGTCACAAAACCGTGGACAGAACTTAATAGACATTAATTCACTGGGGACCAGAGGAAGCGTGTGGTCTGGTACGGGGACACATGCTTAAAGATGAGAAACAAATGTCTTCATTCATTTAGTCTTGTGATTGCATAGTAATCTTCATTTGGAGATGAGATGAAAACCTAATTTTTTTTCTCCCATACGATGTTAGGAAATTGAACCCAGGGCCTCACGACGCTAGGCAGGTGGCCTACCGTTGAGTTACAGCCCCAGCCCCAAAGATCTGAATTTGAGGCCCTTTGTGACCAAGAGGGGCACATCAAAGGGAACTGTGGACCCCCTGATAACAAGCCCTACTACTTTCTGATACCAGTGGAGGTACTTGGTATTTTAGTCTAGGACCTTTTCCTTGTCAAATGTGACAGGCTATTTTACAGGGTTGTATTTTATGTATTATTCTTTTATTAATGTTGAGAAAAGGCAGAGGAAATGAATGGTCTCAATGGACCCAGCGGACAGAGTGGCCCAGTTTGTACCCTTCCTGGTTCTAGGGGAGCCTCAGCAAAATGTTCACATTCCTCTCAAGGAGGGCATAGACTCTTTTAACCACTTGCATAAAGAATTGCAGTTTATTATGTTGTCTGTTCATCATATCCCAAGTGACTTTTTTTTTTTTTTTTTTTTTGAGCAAGAGCAAGAGCCAGTTTTATTTATTTTTCCAACCTGTTTTTTGTTTTGTTTGTTTCCCGGACACTTACTTGTATATGTGGTGCTGGGGTTTGAACCTGGGTCCTCTCACATGCCAGGCAAGTGCTGTACTGCTGAGCCACTGCTCCAGCTGCCCCCAAGTATTTTTTCAGGCTATGAAGATCAACCTATGGCACCATAAATGTATTAGGAAAGATGAGACAAATCCAACTAAGTTGATGGCATTAGTGTTTGACACTGTGCTAGGTATACAAATAAAGTCCAAACTTAAAAAGGTATATTGGTAGGATTTTCTTTTTAAAGATACATTTATTGGGGCTGGAGTTGTAGCTCAGCAGTTGGAGTGCTGGCCTGGCATGCATGAGGACCTAGGTTCAAATCCCAGCACCACACACACAACTTAGTGTCCGAGAAACAAAGTCCAGATGAAAAACTAAATAAAATTGATTCTCTCTTTCTCCTTCTCTCACTGCCCCTCTGTCTCTTAAAGCAAATACATTTATTAAATATTGAATAGATAAAAAGAATATTTACAAAATATACGTAAGAAATAAAGAATCATGGATTGGGGATGAGTAAGTTTGCTTGGTGCACATGATGCCCTGGGTTCCAGCCACAGCACTGAAAAAAAATCATGATGTGGTGAACTGTCATACATTCCCACCACTAAGTTTAAGAAACTGAGGTGACAAAGACCTCTCAAGTCAACTGGGATTCCCTCCCAAGTCCTCTCTCTTCCTTCTCTTCTCTGAGGTCACCATTATCTCGAATCTGTGTGTAAATTCCCTCATTTTTCATGGTAGTTTTACCATGTTTGGATTTCTAATACTTACACATATATATGTAACTTAAGTGTATGTATATATATATAAAATTCTAGTAGCTAGGGCCTGGAGGAATGGCTCAGTGGTTGGAGAGCTTGCCTGGCATGCACAAGGACCCAGATTCAAGCCCCAGCACCATATGCAACTAAGTGTCAGAGAAACAAAAGCCAGATGAAAAATAAATAAAATTGGTTTTCTCTCTCTTTTTTAGAATTCTAATAGGTATATAGTATTATACAAAATCATACATGGAAAATATTTGTACAGCTTAAAAAGCAATTGCAAAATAACACATGTGAATCTGTGGCCAGCCGAAAACGAAAATACCACCATGTCTGAGAAGCCAGTGTGTGGACCTCTTCAGCAGCATCTTGTCTTCATCCCAGAGATGACTGTTGTCTGGGATTTTATATTGGCTGTTTTTTTGTCGTGGAAAGCATACATGACATAAAAGTCCCAGTTTTAGCCCTTGAGCAGTTCCGTGGCATCCCATTCACACCGTAGTGCAACTATCATCACCACCTAGAACTTCTTCGTCTTTCCCAAATGACATCGCATTCCCATTGCACCGTGACTTCTTCTTCTCTGTCGTGGCCAGTTCTATTTTCTGTCTCTATGATTTTGACTGCTCTTGGAATCTTAGTTAAGTAGAATCATACATATTTGCCCTTTTGTGACTGGCCTATTTCACTTACACCACGGTGTGCATCCGTATTGTAACGTACGCTGGAATTTCCTTCCTTTCAAAGCCAGCATGGTGCCAAGAGTGCCTGTAATCCCGGCAGCATAGGAGGCTGAGGCAGGAGGATCACAAATTCAAATCCAGCCTCAGCAACTTGGTGAGGCCCTACACAACTTAGTGAGGCCCTGTCTCAAAATAAAACAAAAAAGGGCTGGGGATGTGGTTCACTGGTTAAGTGCCCCTTGGGTTCAATCCCTGGTACCTAAATAAATAAACACTGATTACTATTCCATTGAAAGTATATGCCACAGTTTGTTTATCCATCCTGACTTCTACCTCCTGGCCACTGTGAATGAGGATTCTGTGAACATGAACGTACACATACCTGAGTCCCTGCTGTCTCTTCATGGGTTTATGGGTGATGTGGTTACTCTCTAGTTAACTTTTTGAGGACTTGCCATACTGGCTGCATCATTTTACGTTTCTACCAGCCTTGCCCAAGGGCTCCCATTTCTCTACATCCTCACCCATACTTGATACCATCTGTTTCTATTTATTTACTTTTTCCTTTGCTGTACTGGGGGTTGAGCCCAGGGGCTTTAGAATTGTGCTACACCCCCAGCTCTTTTTATTTTGAGTCTCCAAGTAGCTGAGATTACAGGCATGTGCCATCGTGCCAGGCTTGCTGTCTTTGATTATTTTTAGTGCTGGGGATTTACCCCAGGGTCACTATAGCACTGAGCTATATCTCCAACCCCTTTTTCCCCACATTTTTTTGTTGGTGCATTATACTTGTACATATTATTGGACTTGTTGTCACATATTCATACATGCACACAATATAACAATATGATTTGGCCAGTGTCACTCCCCAGCACCTCCCGCTCCCCTTCCCCCCCTCCCGCCCCTTGGTCCCTTTCTTCTACCGATCTCCTTTTGACTTTTTGGAGATCCACCCGTACCTTCATTTTCCTTTTTCCTCTCTAGCTTCCGCATAGGAGAGATAACATACTACCCCTTAACCTTCTGAGTTTGACTTATTTCACTTAACATAATAGTCTTTAGTTCCATCTTCTTGCAAATGCCATAATTTCATTTTTTAAACTGTGAGATAGAGAAAAAGAAGCAATTTTTATTTTAGCTTTTCATGTGGCTTTCGTTGCTCTGACACTTCACTGAGCACATGGTGCTGGGTTCAAACCTGTGTCCTTGAGCATGCCAGGCAAGTGCTGTAAACGCTGAGCCGCCGCTCCAGCCCTCTTCATTTTTCTCTGTGGCTGAGTCAAACTCCATTGTGTATATCGACCACATTTTCTTTATCCATTCGTCCTTCGTTGGACACCTATGCTGGTTCCATGGTTTGACTCTTGCGCACTGTGCTGCTGTAAACGCGGGTATTCAGTAATACTCCTAAATACGCAGGAGTGGGATAGCTGGGTCATATGGTGGTTTCATAGTCTTTTGAGGAGTCTGGGTACTGACTTCCGTAGTGCTTGTACTTATTTCGGGTCCCACCAACAGTGTCAACATGTTCCTTTTTTCTCCACATCCTCTCTGGCATTTCTTATTATTTGTATTCTTACTGACTGCCTTTCTTTCTGGTGTGAGATGAAATCTTAGTGTAGTTTTGATGTGTAGTTTTAATTTTTCCCTAATTGCTAAGGATGCTGAACTGTTTTTCACGTATTTGTTGGCCATCTGTATTTTTTCTTTTGAGAAGTGTCTATTTAATTCATTTGGCCATCATTATTACTTATCCATGTTGAGGAACGTCTGGGTGGTTCACCTGATCTTGTTATTAAAAAGCAATGCTCTAATGAATATTCTTTTTCACGTTTTCTGGTGCAAATGTGCAAGCATTTGTCTGGTGTTTGTAGGTCGGAATAGAATTGCTGGGTCTTAGGAACTGAGCATCTTCCACTCTCCCAGGTAATGCCAAACTCTAACAAAGTGGTTTTATCATTTGTGCCAGTGCATGAGATTTCCTGTCCTTCCACATCTTTGCCTAACATCTGATACTGTCAGACTTTCATTTCCGACAATTTAATGGGTGTCAGTTGTATTTCATTATGATTTTGATTGCTGTCTCTTGGGTTGCTAGCCAGGCAGAGCATCTTTTTAAATATGGCTATTAGTGTTTGCATTTCCTTTTTTCTGTATGACACATCTATGTCTTCTCATTTTCCCATTGTGTTGTCTGGTCCATTATAGTAGATCTTTTTTTTTTTTTTTAAGAGAGAGGGACAGTGAGAGACAGAGAAAGAGAGAAATTGTTTAGTTTTTCACATGGCCTTAGTTGCTCCAACACTTTGTTGTATACGCGGTGCTGGGGTTTGAACCCGGGTCCTCGTGCTTGCCAGGCAAGTGCTGAAACTGCTGAGCCACCACTCCAGCCCCTATAGTAGTTCTTTATACACTCTTTCTAAATAAGATATACTTTCTTGGTCTCTCAGTAGTACCTTTTTAAGAGCAGATGTTCTCTGATGTTATTGTAGTTGAACAATCTTGGCACTAGTGACGTTTTTCATTGGGTAATTCTTTGGTGTGTGTGCGTGTCCTGTGCTTTGGAGGGTGTTTAGCAGAAGTATCTGTAGCCTCTATTTACTAGATAACCGCAGCACATCTCTGCCCAAGTTGTGACAATCAAAACTACCTCTGGATACAGCCAGATGTCCCCTCGTGGTGACGGGGAGTTGCCCCCGATTGAGAACCAGCGGTTTGTGCTTTTTGACTCTTTAAAGAAATCTTCCCCTACTCTGAGGTCTTGAATATATTCTTTCAGTATCTTCAAAAACCTTTATATGGTAGTTTGACCTTTGACTATTAGGTTTCTGATTCACCTGGAATTGAATGGTGAACGGTAGAGCTCCGATTTCTTTTTCCTGTATGATATGCGGTGTCCTGGTGCTATTTATTGCCCAGTCCTGCCTCTCCCCCATTCATCTTGAAGACGTGTCTGTTGTATATCGAGTGTGTATTTCTGGGCTCTCTATCCTTTTTATTGTTCTGTTTTTCTGTCCTTGCTCCAATATCACAGGGCCTTAATCACCGTCGCTTCTGAAGGAGGCTAGATGTGGAAGGGAAGTCCAGATCCTATTTCATCTTGGCTGCTCCTGGACGATCGCACTTTCATTACATTTTAGAATAAGCTCGTCAAAATCTTCACAAAATCCACTGGGATTTTGACTGGGATTTTATTAAGTCTATAGATCAATTTTGGGAGAAATGTCATTTTTTATAAACTTGAGTCTTGAAGTCTGTGAACATAACATAATTTTCTATTTAGTTTAGTATTTTGAATATCTTTTAATAAAGTTTTATGATTTTTCCACGTAGAGGTCTAACACATCTTTTGTTAGATCTATTTCTGGATACTTCGTATTTTTAGTTCTCCCTTAAAAAAAAAATACATATATTTTTACAAGACAAGGTCTCTCTATATAGCCCAGAATGACCCTGAATTCCTTGACTCTGCCACCATGCCTGGGTCTAAGCATATCTCTCTCTCTTTATTTTCCTTTTCCGTACCGGGGATTGAACCCTGGGTCTCATGAATTCTAGACAAGTGCTTTACCGCTGAGCTCCATCCCCAAGCCTTTTTATTTTATTTTGAGACAAGGTCTTCCTAAGTTGCTTAGGCCGACCTTGAATTTGTGATCTTCCTGCCTCAGGTTCCCAAGTGCACCCCTAAGAATATCTTTTTTAAATCATAATTTACATTAGTAGATGGTGTGTTGAAAAGCACTTGATTTTCTTTCCTTGTCTTATTTATTTATTTGTGCTAGGGATGGAACCCAGGACCTTGTGCACACTAATCATGTGCTCTTCCCCTGAGCTACATCCCAACCCATTGGTTTTCTTTCTTTCTTTCTCTTTCTTCCTTCTTCTTCTTCTTCTTCTTTTTTTTTTTTTTTTTTTGGTATCAGCGCTTGAACTCAGGGGTGCTCAACCACTAAGTCACATCCTCGATCCTTTTATATTTTGAGACAGGGTCTTGTTAAGTTGCTTAGGGCCTCATTAAGTTGCTGAGGCTGACTTTGAACTTCTGATCCTCCCGCCTCAACCTCCACAGCCACTGGGATTACAGGCGTGCAAGTTGGAGGCCAGGCTTGACAACTTAGCAAGTCTTTGTCTCAAAATAATATTAAAAAGGGCTGGGGAGGGGCTGGAGCAGTGGCTCAATGGTTGGAGTGCTTGCCTGGCATGCCTGAGGACCCAGGTTCAAACCCTAGCACTGCATACACAACCAAGTGTCACAAAAAGGAGGACAGATGAAAAAATAAATAAAATTGATTCTATCTTTCACTCTCTCAAAAAAAAAAAAAAAGGGCTGGGATGTAGGATGTAGCTCAGCAATAGAGCAAGTGCACTTGCCTAGTATATGTGATACTCGAGTATCATTTAAATGTGTATGTATACACATTTTAAAATTATTGTTATTATTATTATTTTGGTACAGGGATTTAACCCAGGGCACTTTGCCATTGAGCTACATCCTCAGTCCTTTTTATTTCTTGTTTTGAAATAGGGTCTCATCAGTTGCTTAGGGCCTAAGTTGAAGAGGCTGACCTTGAACTTACAATCCTCCTGCCTCAGCCTCCCAAGTCACTGAGATTACAGGTGTGCACCACCACACCTGTCTCCTCCCCTCTTTCTTGCCTCTGTTTTCTTATGGTACCAAGAATCAAGGAAGTCTGTTTTGGTTGCAGACCCTCCAGGTGGAGAGGTTAGATTTATTCCTAGTTTAATCTAACAGTATAGATTCACAGTCTCACCTGTATGGGGGGGTATCAATTGGAATCTCCATCTTGGTCAAATCTAAACTCATTTTCCTGTCCCTAGCGGTCCTTTAGGTGTTGAAACCTTAAAACTAAGTGGCTTGCCCATTGCTCCACTTATCTCTCCGGGTTCCTACTCATACTTGGTTTTGGCTAAATGTTGCTTATTTTTAAAAATTCTTGTATTTAGAAGAAGATATTTTCAGTATTTCACCCATAATTTTCAGTTGCATGCAATAGAAAGTTTAGTTAGAATGCCCAGGTCAATTATACTATCTGAAATGGCAGTGGGATCACTTTCTTTTTTTTTAAATAATATCCTTGAAGTTTCTCTAGAACATTCTCAGGCCTATATCTGCATTGGCTCCCAAACCTTTTTACATCTCCTTATATTATTCTTTTCTTTCAATTTCCAGTCCTTTAAGTGTGACACATACGCAGTGAATTTTAGCATGTGAAAATGATATCTTTGGCTGATGAAGAATTATGTAATGTTAGGCAGAGAAAAAGACTTCAAGGGCAGCTGAGGTCTACAGTATTCATGAGTTTGGGATTTCTTTTGCCCTTCTTGTTTTCTCTTTGGTTTAAACTTCAATTTTGAAATACTCCTAAATGGTCCTGTTGTTTATTTTCCTTGTTAACGTTTCTGGTAAACACAACAGTTTAATGTTTATCAAAGGAACATTTATAAGAACAGTGTGATCACATTGGATGGCCTCCATTTGCAGCCTGTACGGTTGTGAAGCATATAACAGAAACATTTTGAACATCTGACTCTCCATATTTGGTCAGATACCATGCTTTATTTTCTGTGAGTGTACTGATGATTACAGCAAGGGTCAGGAAAACACGGCAAAGGGGAGAGGAGAGGGACTCAGCCTCTCTTTCATTTTTCAGCTTGAAAAGGTTTTTTTTTTTTCTTCTATTTCCTAAGGCCTGGGGGAAGCCATCTCTCTCCCCTGAAAGCAAAAAAAGATGGAACTGTCCTTGTCTCTCTCCCAGTAGCCTCTTCTCACCTGATGCTCTCCATCTCTACATGTAGTAGGACATCCCTTTTTAAAATGTCCTTCTACCTCTCTGGTCTCTCTTCTTACCTCCCTCTTGGGTCTCTTCTCTTTCACCTACTCCTTAAGTGCCAGTTGTTCCTCAGGGCTGTGTGACACCGTTTGCTCTTCTCCCTCCAACCCTCACCCCCACCAGTACTCCAACCACTACCTTAAGACAGGGATGACAAAGATAATCTCCAGTTCAGCCTCCCCACTTGCTCCAGACCTCCAGATCCAACTGCCTGCTGGACACTTCCACCTGCTGCCCCAAATGCTTCTCATCCCAACTCTCCACCCACACCAATATCTACTTCTCTTCCTGTTTCTGTTTAAGTCGTAACTGGGAATCAGGCTAAGCTTACGTCTATGTATCATTTATCTAATCTATCTTATCTATCATCTATCTATCATCTATCATCTACCTATATATCACCTGTCTACCTATCATCTATCATGTATCACCTATCTATCGTCTATCTATCATCTATCATCTATCACCTATCTACCTATCGTCTATCATCTATCACCTATCATCTATCTATCCATCCATCTATCTATTCATTCCTTCTCTATTGCCGCTGCATCAGTCCAGGTCCTCATCCTTCCTGCCTTGGCCACCTTATTTGCATTCACCAGCTTCTCTGCTTCCCATGCTGTCCTCCTCTAATCCACCCTCCACCCTGCCTCCAAGGAACCAGCAGAGATTGTCCTAGAATGGAAAGCTGATATTTTTTTTTTTCCTGCTTAAAACTCCTCCCTGAGGTTTGGGGATTTAGCTCAGTGGCAGAGCGCTTGCCTAGCATGCACAAGGCCCCGCGAGTTCAGTCCTCAGGCCTGAAAAACAAAACAAAAACCCTCCTCCCTGGTTTAATCAAGGGGAAGAGCATAACTCTTCAGGAACTGTGCTGTTCCGCTCCACTCTCATGGAGGCAGGTTGCTCTCCTGCACCCAGCCACGCCTGCCCTGTGTCCAAGCACAGTGAATTGCTCACCGTTCCCAAAGGCCCCGTCTGTGGCACACTGATCTTTGCTGGGAGTGTCTTACGCTTGCCACAAACCTCCCGGCCACCTCATTCCTGTTCGTCCTTCCAGACTCAGCTCAAACATGGCTTTCTCTTGAAAGCCTCGCCTGCGTCCTTTCTCTTCCCTGGTCTGAATTTTCGCACATTGTTTGCATGTCATCCGAGTACTTCTTTCTTGGAACACATTTGTAGAGTGGAGCTCAGTGTACGGGACTGCAAGCTCTTTGAGGGCAGGAGCTTTTCCTGTCCTCTCAGGGATGTTTGGCAGCTGGCACAGTGCTTGCAGGTGGCATTTGATCTGTGAGCATCTCTTTTTTTTTTTTTTTTTTTTTTTTTTAAAGAGAGGGACAGTGAGAGAGACAGAGAAAGAGAGGAACAACTTTATTGAGTTTTTCACATGGCCTTCGGTGCTCCGACACTCAGTTGTGTACGAGGTGCTGGGGTTTGAACCCGGGTCCTCATGCTTGCCAGGCAAGCGCGAAACCGCTGAGCCACCTCTCCAGCCCCTGTGAGCATCTCTTGACTGACTCTTTGACCCAAGGTGTTCTATCGTGCGTGATCTTGGGTAAGCTATTTAACCTGCTTGCATTTTAGTAGAGATAATGGGTCCTTTATAAGGATTAAATGAAATAAAGAATATAAAAATGTAGTTTACATTTCACTGAATTTCAAAGGTAAGGACATTATTTTTACCACTTTTATATGCTGCTTTGATTTACATGCTCTAAAAAAAAGTGTTCTCTTGATTTTCTTCTTCTCTGGGATCTTCTTTGCCCCACCAATGCCCTCTGTCTCCTTGCTGTTGAATCTCACTGTTTCCTTCTCTTCTGCCCACAAATCCCTTCTCTGACCATTCCAAAAGTACCTCCCCTTGCCGCAGGGGCCCTCCTCTCTTCTCCCTGTTGCTGCCAGAGCCCTTCCAAGAGTACTTAAGTTGGCTGCCTCAGCTGTCACCACCCACCTCCTGTTCATGGGCTCAATCTGGATCCCGCCCTCCACTTGGCACTGCCACAGCCAAGGTGCCCTCTGAGGTCTCTCCCACTGCTGCTGGGTGGCAGGCGCTTCCCCTGGCTGGCTCGCTGGACCCCTGGGGCATCTGGGCCATGGATCACCTCCCCGGCTGGAATGCTCCTCTTTGGCTGTCCTGTGCCTGCGCTTGCTGGGTTTTCCTTTTTTCTCTCCAGCAGTTACTGCTCTCTTCCCATAAGTGCTGGCGTTCCTCAAGACTCTGCCCCTGGCCTCTGGTGTTTTCACTTCCTCCTTGGTGATCTCACCCACTCCCTTGGCGGCCACTAGAACCTCTTTGCCAAGCCTCCCAGGTCATAGGGCTAGCACCCAGGTCCCTCGGGAGCAGCCCATGTGAACAGCTCCTTTCTCCTCCTACTGCCTGCTTCCTCTGCCTTTGTCTTCTTCCATCAATGGCCCATCATCCTCCAGTCATTGACTTGCCCTGGGCTTGCTCTCCTCCCGCATCACTCACTGAAGTTCCTGTGGCTCCCCACCAGCTTCCCACCTCCCTGCAGAAGGTCTTCAGTGACCTCTCCCTGGACCTCCACAGCTAGGCAGATTTGGTTTTCTTTTTCTTTTCTTTTTCTTTTTTTTAAAGAGAGAGATGGACAGTGAGTGAGAGAGAGAATGACAGAATCAATTTTATTTAGTTTTTCATGTGGCTTTCATTGCTCGGACACTTTGTTGTATACTTGGGGCTGGGGTTTGAACCCACATACTCGCGCATGCCAGGCTGTAACCACTGAGCCACCGATCCAGCCCCAGTTATGGCTTTCTTTATACTCTATCCCCCAACAAAGATTCTTTGAGCACTTTCTGTGTGCCAGGCACTGGGCAAATAAGAAATAAATGCACTGCAGGCCCACACCAAAGTTGTTGAAAGCCAGTAGGGATCTTATTTCAAGAGGCCCACACTGGCACCAACAGTGACCATAGAGTACAATGAGGGCCTTCTAGCTGGTTCCCTGGCCTCCCTGTTTCTCTCACTCCCAATCCATTATCTGTGCTGCCACATGAACATTCCTCAGCTCCAGTGACAATTCCACCAGGTCCCTTCCTCAGCTCTCCGTTGCTGTGGAAGTCCTCTGCATACGGGCACATGTCCTCACGTAATGCCCCAGCCAACTTCTCCAGAGCCACCTCCAGGGCTCACCTCTCTCCACCTTTACCACAGCACATCCTCTGCTTGCTGTCTCTGAAAACCCTTTACTCCTTACCCAGCGCCTTTCTTCCGCCAATTCTCCCCCCACTACCTCTGCCTGTGAAAGCCTAACCATGGATCTAGCTCCAGTAGGTGTTAACTCTTCCCTCCAACAACCTCCCCCCGCTTTCATCCTTACTGCATCAGAAAATCCATGATTCCATGAGTAAAGTCTCTGCAGGAGACAAGGAGAGAGACCTTAAGGACACCCCCAAGTAAAACTCAAGAGCCAACTTCACCAGCTGCAAGGGTCACATGGAAAGGGGCAGATAGCCCAGAGCAGTCAGGGGACAACTAAGACTCATTGAAGAAGAACAAGGTGGGACCAAAGCTGGCCACCCTCAGTAAGGGTCTTCACCAACGTCTCTGTGAGCAGGAAGTGTTGAGCAGAGCCCAGTGCAGGGACACCGGTTCTGCTGTGCAGGCCCTGGTAGCGCCCCCTGCAGGGGGTTCTGGCATTCTCCGCCCCCTCCAGCGCTCTCCTGATGTCCTGGCCTGCAGTGCTGCTATTGTCTGCTGCTGTTGTCCCCCATGTGTGCTAGCTTGACATCTGTGGTGCCACTTGGTAAGCTGCCTCGTAGGTGCACTTCCACATCCACAGTTTAACCAACCACAGATGGAAAATATTAGAAAAAAAATTGTCGTGAACGTGTGCAAACTTTTGTTTCTTGTCATTATTCCTTAACAGTGCAACTATTTACATGGCATTTGCATTGTATTAGGTATTATAAATCATCTAGAAATGATTTAAGTATATGAGAGGATGGACCTAGGTTATATGCAAATCGTGCATCATCTTATAAAAGGACTTGAGCATACTCAGATTTTGGTATCTGCCAGATTTTTTGGTATCTGCTGGAGTTCTGGAGTTCTGGAACCAATCTACCAAGGGATAATTGTACTACTTTTTTTTTTTTTTTTTAAAGAGAGAGGGACAGTGAGAGAGAATCAATTTCATTTAGTTTTTCAAGTGGCCTTTGTTGCTCTGTTATATTGTTGTGTACGTGGTGCTGAGGTTCGAACTCAGGTCCTCAAGCATGCCAGGTAAGAGCCATAACCACTGAGCCACTGCTCCAGTCCCAATTATACTGTTTTTTTTTCTTCTCTACCTGACTCCCAAGTTCCTTAGGACAGAGACCACAAGCCCTGCAGCCAGAGAGAGAGAGAGAGAGAGAGAGAGAGAGAGCAATTACCAAGTATTTGAATACGGTGAGACTGTATTGAGACAGGACTTGACTAAAGTGAGCCTACTTTCATGGGAGGGTGGAAGTACAGGGCAGGAACCATGTCTTAGACTTAGTGCTGTCCAGGGTGACTCTCAGGGTGGCTTACACTCACGTGGCAGCCAGTTTTTCCTGAGCTAGATGGAGGTTTCCTTTCTGCATGGATTGGCTGCACTCTGGGTAATATGCAGAAAAGGGTTGTTCCATGCACCCAGGGGCCAGGGCCTGGTGAGCTAGGGCTGCCTGGTGGGCATTCCCGGACTGAGCAGACGGTGACTACGCCCTCTCCACACTGCTAAAGTGCCACGTGCAGTCAAGGAGCTGCTTTATTCCCTTGTGGGGGTGCTGTAAATCTTGCAATGTTTCTGTTTCAAAGAGCAACAGACTATTTTTCTTGGTAATCTTTCATCTAGAGTCATAATGTTGAGGGGTTGGAGAGCACCCTTATCTTTTAGAAATACACGCTGAACTATTTATGGATGAAATGGCACCAAGCCTAATGTGTGTGTTATAATAACCAGATGAGGGTGGACAGTGGATGAGAACTGCCCTAGCTTGATGATTACTGTAACTTGGCTTTAGATACGTGGCAGCTCATGGCACTAGCTGGTGGTACTTTGGTTTATGTTCAAAATTTTCCATATGAAGTTTTGTTATTTTTTCAAGCGCAGATTTTTTTTTTAAAGAGGGAAAGTGAGAGAAAGAAAGCGAGAAACAATTTTATTTAGTTTTTTTAATGTTGCTCCAAGACTTCACTGTGCACGTGGTTGCTGGGGTTTGAACTCGCATACTTGTACATGTCAGGCAAGCACCATAACCGCTGAGCCACTGCTCCAGGCCCTCAAACACAGATTTTAGAGCAGGGTTCAAATTCCCTCTCTTTTTTTTTCTCTCTCTTTTTTTTTTTTTTTGGTCTGGGTAACCTTGTTATGTAGCCAATTTAAACCTTAATAATTCCTGGCTCACCACTTCGTAGCAGCGTATAAAGCACCAAGGGCCAGGCCTGGAACATGGTTGGCAGTCAATAATGCTGCTTTACCCAAGCCTGACCATGCTGGTTACAGCTGCTCTTAGGATCAACCTGCTATCATGGTTAATGGTGGGTGACTGGCCTGCAGTCTTGACCAAGTACAGGGTCTGTCATGCTTGGGTGGATGAAATGGAACAGGGGTCAAATTAGACTCCAAGCCCCTTGCTAAATCTCCTGGAGGATGTTTTATTTTATTATTTTTGGTGGAGAAATGGAGATGGTAGGAGGGAAGGGGCAATGGCAGGGTTTGATGGTGCCACTTGCCTGGGCTATAAATGTTCTCGAATTCAAGGTTCTGTTGTCATTGTGAGGTGGCTGAAGAGGTGGGGAGCAGGCAAACCAGGAAACCAGAGCCCCAAAGCATAAACAGACCCATGGTGTCAAGTGGGGTCTCCACTGCAGTTCCCTCCTCTGTTTTCTGCCCCAGACGTTCGCCCATCAGCAAGCGGCCAGCATTTCAGAGGCTGTCCAAGGACGTGGGGTTCTGCCTACCTGGGCGTATTTTCAGGCTCCCACTGGCAAGGCAGGCAGTCCTACCAATTGTGCCGAGGAGCAAGTGCTGGAATAAGAGCGAGTGAGATCACAGAGAATTCATTAGCATCCCATATTCATCTTCTCCTTTCTAGGCCTTCTCTCCACCTCCCCCACACACACCTCAGCAATTCTTTTTTTTTTTTTTCCTTAGAGTAGCTCAGGGAATCTGTCAAAGCCAGGCCAGGAGCTTGCCTTTTCTGGTGTCTTTTCTAAAGACACAGCATTTAGCCCTCACCAGATGGGAACCTGTCAGCTCAGCAGGCAGATAATTATCCTTCCAGCAGTGGGAGGCCTTAGCATGAATGGCGTGAATGTGGCCCCAAAGCCACATGACAGAAGCAGCACACACTGAGCAGACAAGGTTTACCTAGGCCAGTCTGCAGGAAGTGGAGGTGGGAGGCGTGGGGTGTGGGGCACATTAGGGCTCCCCTGGTCGTGCTCCCTTGAGACCACTGCAAGGCAGCCTATCCTTTCACCCCGGTCGTGCTCCCTTGAGACCACTGCAAGGCAGCCTATCCTTTCACCCCAGCACAAGTGGGCCTTCTTCTCTGAGGACCCTGAACTCAAGATCAGGTCTTAGAATGGGCAGATTTCCCCTCACTTGGTGGAGAAAAAAAATCTAGTAACCAGCTGAACAATAGTGGAAAATGATGCTTTAGAAGACAATGAACTGGGGCTGGAGCGGAGGCTCGGTGGTTAAGGCGCTTTCTTAGCATGCTCAAGTACGAGAGTTCAAACCCCAGCACCACGTACACACACACACACACACACACATACACACACAAAAGAATCAATAAATATAAATTAATAGATGAGTGAAAGGAAGTGGAGTAGAGGAAGGAAGAGGAAGGATGGGAGGGAAAATGGGGGGATCACGAACTGAAATTAATTTCCATGCATGTGCATTGGGATGAACCCAACTACTGTGCATAACCATAAAGTTCTAATCAAAAAGTTTAAAAATTGGATGGTAGGGACTGGGCGTGGTGGCACATGCCTATAATCCCAGCGATTCAGGAGGCTGAGGCAGGAGAACTGCAAGTGAAAGTTCCAGGCCAGCCTGGGCAAACTCTGTCTCAAAATAAGAAGGGATGGGGGGGGTGTAGCTCAGTGGTAGAGTACTTGCCTAGAATGGGGTGGGGCTGGGTTCATCCACCAGTACCCACCCCTCCTACACAAAAGGGATGGTAATTCCCATCCCACCAAGCTTAAGAGATCTATGATGATCAGATGAGATACTTTATTGAGGAAGAGCTTGGGAAACTAAGATCCATCAATATAAAGTATGATCGTATTTGCAGCATCACGCTTGTACCTTGACTGGGGAGGGACAGCAGCGAGTATTCTGATGGCTCCACCTGGACACCAGCTCTGTTTGCCCCGCCTTTACGTCCTAAGTGTGTGAAAGGGTTTTGAAAGCTGTGAGCCCTGTAGAAGGAACGCTTGTATCATGAGTTAGGGTGGAGGCCTTGTGTGTGTGTGGGGGGGTGCGGTCTCTGTCAAACTGATGAGCAAACTGATTGTCTTGTTTTTCAAGAGTGTAGGAAATACCACTGGTGAGAGAGGCCTGCACTCATCCAGGTCCTAGTAATTGCTAGTTGTCAAATCCCCACAGTTGCTTGAAAAGAAGAAACAGATGGAAGTAACAGAAACCGCTGTGGTGGGGATTTCATTAAGCACCAGATCCAAGCAGGATGCGGAGGCCTTGGGGAGTTTTCCTGCTTCTCTGAGTTTTCAGAGGCAGAACTGCTTCCTCAAAGGGCCTGTTTGGTAAGTAAAGGCAGTAAAGGAAGGAAGGAGGAACCCCTTAGTAGCGTGGTTGACCCCAGGCCCTCACCCCTGCTGTGTTTGTACGGCAGCCAGCGGGTCCCCCCCCCCCCAAACTAAGGATCTGGGTGGTGAAGATGGCCAGAAGGAATGTGTTCCAGAAGCACTCGAGGTGCCTTTGGCACTTTGCTCTGCATGTCCTCACTTTGTGTCCTTTTTTTGTGCAGCGGGCTGCCTGTGACTCATGTATTTAGATGCTGAGGACTGAAGCTTCTTGCATTTTTTGCCAAATCACCAGAAAACCAGCAGACATCAGCCTTGAGGCCTCTGAGTGTGGACACATGCTACCCTGTCCCAGTTCTGAGGACTATCAGGGACGTTGAAATTCTCGTGGAGAGGAAACAGGCAAGGGGAGAAATGCAAATTATAAATCTGGGTTTCTGGTGACTCCTTCAACCTAGGAATTAGAGGATCCCTCTCAGCCAGGCACCAGGCCTTACCCTGCCCTCTTTGGGCATGATAGCCCACAGCCCCTCCAAAGTGTCTGCAAGAAGGCCATATCTGAGCATGCCTTGGCCTTCTGTGCCTTTGAAAGAACCTGAAGGAGTCTGAGGCACAAGGATCTCAAGTTCGAGGCCAGCCTCAGCAATTTAGTAAGCCCCTCAGCAATTAAGTGAGACCCAGTCTCAAAAAAAAAAAAAAAAAAAGAGGGGAGATGCTGGGGATGTAGCTTAGTGGTAAAGCACCCCTGGGTTCAATCCCCAGTGCAAAAAGCAAAACGAAACACGAAACCAAAGGTTTCCACTTTTTATTTATTTTTTTAAAAGAGAAAGAATTTTATTTAGCTTTTCATCTGGTTTTTTGTTGCTCCAACACTTAGTTGTGTAAGTGGTGCTAGGGTTTGAACCCAGGTCCTCACACATGCCAGGCAAGTGCTCCAACCACTGAGCCACCACTCCAGCCTTTCTACCTTGTTTCTTTCCACAGTAATATCCACAGGAGGGATTGCTCAGCTGAGTGACAGAGGAGTGTCTGGTTGGCCCCAGCTGCGTGTGACTTGTTCCACATGTCCTAGGCTTCGCTGTAAGTGCTGTATTAATTTAACCTGTTTTAAAAAGGGAATTGCAATGATCAATGTTATTGAGATTTAAAAGGAAATAGAACGGGGCTGGAGCGGTGGCTCAGTGATTGCAGCACTTGCCTGGCATGTGCAAGGACATGGATTTGAACCCCAGCCCCACATCCACAATGAAGTGTCAGAGCAATGAAAGCCACATGAAAAACTAAATGAAGTTGATTCTTTTTCTCTCTCTCAATGTCCCTCTCTTTAAAAAAAAAAAAAAAAGAAAGAAAGAAATAGTGCCTTATCTAATCTCCTTAAAAAGGCCCTAGACAGCTACACACGCCTGTAATCCCAGCTACCTGGGTGCCTGAGGCAGGAGGATCCCAAGTTCAAGGCCAGCCTTAGCAACTTAGTGAGAGCCTATCTCAAAAAAAAGAAGAAAGAAAAGACCTGGAGTCAGTGTAGAGACCTCCTGGGTTCAGTCTTCAGTACTGCAAAAAGAAAAAAAATCCTGCAGCCTGAGCATTGACCCCTCCTCTGAAATGAGTGTCTTGGAAGTTTCCAGACTTTGATTTCTGAAATATGAATTCTGCAATGTCCCTTTGTCATATGCTTTTTTCCCCCCTAAAGAAGCTAAGAATGAGTTGGTGTTTTGAGGATAAATATAGAAAGCTAAGCATGAATGGTGACTAGATGTTAAGTATCTGTTTCCTTCAGAGAAGTGAGAGCTTCCCCTGGTGGGGAGGTAGGCGTCGCTCCCTTCCCTGGGTTAGCAGGAGTTTTCTGAGAGAAAGAGGCTCATAAGTCTCATAGTCTGCAGAGTACCTTCTCCTAAGGGAAGCAATTGTCATACAAGAAGGCAGCAGGAGGCACCAGAAAAATCCCTTCTGGCATGACATCATTAACAAGTGACAAAGGCCAGGAGTGTTAGCACTTCTAGTTCCTGCCATTTCCAGCTACCCGGGAGGCTGAGGCCAGAGGATAAGAGGATCACTGGAGCCTAGGAGCTAGAGTCCAGCCTGGGCAGGGCAGAGAGGCCTGTCAAAAACCAAACCAAACCAAAACCAAAACAAACAAGCAAACAAACCAGCAAAGAAGAATCAAGGCTTTTGGAGTATTTCCCTCAGGAAAGCCTAATGAGGCAGGTGCTGTCATCGTCCTCACTTCTGTTTAACTGATGCTGAAAGTGATATAGTATATTGTCATGTCCCCAGGACTCAGCTCAGGCCTGGTGGCATCAGAGTCCATACGTTCACTGTCCCCCTGAATGCCAGGACTCAAGGCTCTCCCACTGGTCTTGCTTGCAGTGCTAGGGATGGAACCCAGAGCCTCGCTCTTGTTACTCTGGCACTGAGCCACAGCCCCTCTCCCACTCTCTGTGTGGTCCTAAGTCATTCTTGGCCTTCGTCTTCATCAGACTTTGATTTTCCCCATGTAAAACTACAGAATTGGGGGACTGGACAAGAAGGCCATTCTGCAGACTGAAAATCAGCAGATCCCAGTCTTTAAGCTGTGTGGGCCAAAGGATGGGAGCAACACCTCCAAAGACTTCATTCCTCGAAGGCTAAGCTGAGTGAACTGAGGGCCACCCATCTGTAGGATTCAGAGATTCAAAACTTCTGCAAACCGAGGCAATGGTGCCTCTTTCCCACTAATTCTACTTCCTGGATGGGAAATGAGGTTTCCTGGGAGGAAGGGACAAGGGCCCTTGATTGAAAGGGTCCATGGTATGGAGGGCAGGAGAGTGGGCAGGCCCTGCATGGCCTAATGGGTGACCTTGAGCAGCCTCCCACCACCACCACCACCTTGGTGATTTCAGATTCAGATCTGGCCTCTGACTGTAGCTAAGCTTTACCACTGCCCCCTTCTGTTAGCTGTGTTTCTCCTCCAGGGTGAAAGAGGGCTGGGTCTTAGTCTCCAGAGGCAGAAGGCAGAGTGGGGAGGATTTTGCTCAGGTCACTCCAGTCCTGGGGGAGGGGAGCCCCAGGGAAGAGAGGTGTGTCAACTGCTCTGGAGAGGGGTAAAGGCAGGGCCTTGAGGAGTGATCCTTGGAGTTACATAATGCTCCTAGGCAAAGGTTGGGTGAATGCAGCTGTTGGTGAATTCAAAATGGGATCTAGTGTGGGAGGAATCTCAGTGGTAGAGCACTCGCCTAGCACATGCAAGATTCTGGGTTCTATCCCCAGCACCGCAAAAAATTAAATAAAGTTAAATAAAGAAAAAAATGGGCTCTAAATGAAGGGGACTGTAGGACAGGTCTGTAGAGGGGAGACTGGAATCCAGTTTTGTTTCATTTTGTGGCTGAGGATTAAATCCAGGGACATGGTACCACTGAGCTATATCCCAATCCTTTTTACTTTTTCTTTTGAGACAGGGTCTCTCCAAGTCGCAAGTTGAACTTGCGATCCTCCTGGCTCAGCCTCCCGAGTCTCTGGGATTATAGGCATGCTCCACAGTGCCCAGCTCAGATCTATGATTTTTTGAGGATTTTTCTGCTATTCTTAGCTTTGCTGAACACTTCATCAGATCATGTTGTTACACAGTGAAGACTGAGGCTGGAGGGGAAGGTTTGTTCACAAGGCTCTGCGGATATCTGATAAAATATTATTGCACTATATTCAAATGTCTTTTTTGTGTGTTTATCTTTGTGAAAAATGTTGGGCATAATTTAGTTATTCCTAGGGAACAAATGTAAAAATATTCTATGAGTATAAAAAAAATCATCACCCCATGGAATTTTTCTGGTCTTAGCGGTTCAAGACAAGATTCTCTCACTTCACTGTACCTTCAGCATCATCGTGAGGAGTGAAGTCAACTGTTTCCTTGTTGACTTGGCTCATCTAGTGCTTCTGATTCTTCACGTGGGGGGTCACTAGAGTGGGGCTCAGAGAGGAGGAGGCAGCGGTGGTTAAGATATTTGCCAGCTCTTGGGGCCATGCAAATCAACAGATGATAAGCCATGGTTTCAGGAGCCGACAGTGAGGATCTGAAGTCATTGCTATGCATCTCGTTGAGGCTCTCTACAGGCCTGGAGGATTCTGTCATGAGCTACAACCTGTTTCTATAGTAAACTGTGGCCACGTGGTCCTGGCACTTCCCCCAGGTACACAGAAAACAACCTGGAATACAAATGTGAAGACCTGAGTTTGGGGACGGTCTCTGTTTCTTACTAGCAAGACACTTAATGGTGGTACCTGGCACTCAGGGGATGCTTAATGAATATGGATTGAATGGGTAAATAAATACATAAACCACCTGTTGGAGCCTTAGATTCCCCATCTGGGAAATCTGGGGAACAGTGCCTCCCTCACAGGCTGTGATACTGTAGGTAGAATTTTTTTCTGAGACAGAACCTTGCTTGGAACCTGGGGCTGCTCACATTCATGTTTTGACTCAGCAGGTCTGGGGAGGGGGTTCCTGTGTCATGCATTTCCAGCTGACCCCAGGGATGCTCCTGTAGCCTGTCTGGACACACTTTGAATAGCAAGTGCTCAAATGCCTGAAACTGTTAACATTATTTCGTAAGCCAATGGGGTGGGAGAGCTGTTCGAAGGATATCAAGTCCCTAGGCGCACCAAATCCAGGAAGCTCCTGGGGTGCAGGACTTTCAGCATTAGAAATAGGAGTCAGGGGTTGGGGATTTAGCTCAGTGGCAGAGTGCTTGCCTAGCACGGGCAAGGCCCCGACTTCTGATTTCCATCCTTAGCCCTGAAAAAAAAAAAAAAGAAATAGGAGAGTCCTGGGGCTGGAGTGGTGGCTCAGTGGTTATGGCACTTGCCTGGCATGTGCAAGGGTGTGGGTTCGAACCCCAGCACCACATACACAATGAAGTGTCAGAAGGTCACATGAAAAACGAAATAAAATTGATTCCTTCTCTCTCACTGTCCCTCTTTCTCTTAAAAAAAAAAAAGTTAAGAACCAACTAGAATAAGTTGGTCACCTTATCAGGATAATGGAATGAGACACTTTGGTCTAAATTGCTTCGTGAACTGAGAACAAATAGTTGAGGGTGTTTACCACGGTCCTGCCTGGGCCCAATTCGTCTAGCACCTCCCATTTCACAGAGGTAGAAGGAGACCCAGAGAAGTTGGGTGACTTGGCCCATGTCACACAGCTACTCAGGGGCAGGCCTGGGACCCAAGCTTCCACCTTCTGACTCTATGTACAGCTCAGCACCTTCTCCACCAGTCCCTATTGGCTTCTCTAACATATTCCTCTTTATTTGGCAGACACAGTGTGTTTATTTATAAATTGGCTTGTTTGGAGCCTGAAATTTGGCATTGTTGATTTTGGTTGTAAGGAGTTCAAATTTTTCCTCTGTTTTGGTTTACTAAACCAGGATTTGTGAGGAAAAAAAATAAACAAAAACCAAAAACCACAAAGTAATAAAAACACAAGAAGGCTGCTAAAGTTGCTCTAAAGCATCCAGAAAAGTGACAGCATCAACTTACTCAGCTTTATCTTGTATCTTTAGATAGTAGATTAAAAAACGCATGAGGTTGACTTCCAGAGATTTACAAACCCAATGTAAGTAAATAGCTAGGATGTTTCCCCAGATGTTTTTCTTGGCACTGGGGCAGGAGGTTGGGAAAAGCACCCCTGATGGACCAGGGTCAGGTGGACACTCATATGCTCCCAAGGTCAGGTCCTTGGTGAACTGTCGGAGAGGAGCAGTCATCAGGACCAACATATATGCACCCCAAATTCTTTGCATTTATTTTGCATACAGCACAGGTTGTAAAAGGTTGTTGTCTTTTTTTTTTTTTAATTAACATTGAGAATTCACATGAAATATATGAATACATTTGTTTTAGGACAGTTAGGGTGCCCTTGGTCTCCAGGTCCTCCTCCATGTGTTATAAATTCAGGTAGGCTTTTGTTGAGAGAAAGAGACTGCATTTGATCTGTGATGTTGAATCTTTTGCTGTAGGTTCCATGGCCAGAGAGTCCAGCTGCAGCTCCTGCTTCCTCCAGTCTGAGTCTGTTCTGGGACCTGGGGAAGACAGTTTAGCCCTGCCCACAGCCGGATGAATGGTTGCTCAAGGGGTGAGCGCTGGAACAGTGTCGTTGGCTGGCAGCTTTTGCCATTGTCTTAATTTAACAAACTCAGCAAAGGCTGGGCACAGCTGCAGCCTTGTCCAATGCTTTTCAGAAATAAAGTGTGTGTGTGTGTGTGTGTGTGTGAGAGAGAGAGAGAGAGAGAGAGAGGAACACCTGACGCAGAGGTAAAATATACAATTTTTTAAAATTGTCTTCATAAGTCCATCAAGAACCTTCATAGTGACCAGAGGACATTTTTTACCTCCAGCGCAGGCTGAGACCTGAACAAGGAGCCTCCAGCATCCTAGGGCCTGCTGGGCCAGGTGGGTGACACTTGATTATGGCCTGAGGCAGGTGGCTGTCATCCAGCTTTTCTGTCAACCTGGGAAAGCTGGTCCGCCTTGCCCTGGATGTTGGGGTTCATGGCTGGGCTCATGTGACTTATGTTAGAGTCAGAAAACCCAGGGCCCTTACTGGATAAATCCACAGATCTTGGAGTGGTTGAGGCCATGCTTGCAGTCTGATTCTGGGCTTATCTTGAACCCGGTGGCCTCTTCATTCTTCTTCACATTCCCATTTTTATTTTAGCTCTCTTAAGGGTTCTGGTACAAAACAGAGCCTTCCTAAGATCTTCTGATCTCTCTGAACTACATGGAAAACTTCCCAGTCCTATTCCACAGAGCTGAAGCTTCCAGTTGAGTGATGGACTTTCTTGAGTCCCCACCCATCAGGAAACCCCAAAACACCACGTGGAGAAGGCACCTGCCAGCCACCTGCTTTCCTGGAGACTATTGTACCATGTTGTGGAAAGGCCTGGAAGTCTGGTTGACAGTACACAGTATACAAGGTGCTCCCTTGCCTTGCTGGACTGTTAGCCAGACTCCAGCGGTGACCCTGAAACACTTGTCTCCATCTGGTCACCCATTTTTGAAGCAAGTTGCTCACCATTGTATTGTGGGGTCCACTGCCTGGGTCTGTGTCAGAGATCCTAAGGCGGGTTGGGGAGCAGTATCAATGTGGGGTGCTTGGCTGTGTTTCTTGGGAGCCTTGGTCTAAGTGTCTGGGCTTGAGAAATCCAGGGGCTATTGAT
The DNA here is from genome assembly GCA_004027875.1 of Aplodontia rufa. NCBI lineage: Eukaryota > Metazoa > Chordata > Mammalia > Rodentia > Aplodontiidae > Aplodontia > Aplodontia rufa. The sequence continues at coordinate 247,322 of PVKS010000016.1, forward strand.
GTCCAGAGGCCTCTCTCGGGGATACATCTTTAGCTCTTTCTGCTGTTCAGACAGCTCCACTGCCCTCACCACTGACAACCTAGGGAGGGGTCAGCCAGGCTCACTCTGGCTGGGGTTGATGCATAGGGACCCTTCTGCCTCCACCTGCAGGGGTTAGTGGCAGGGGTCTCCCTACATCACTTCGCCTTTCTCCACACTCGACATCATTTCTCTTCAGGAACCTAGAAGGGTTGATTGAACTCTGGGAAAAAGCCTTCTGGAGCTGGGTAGTCACACCAACGGTGCTGTCAACGGCGGCAGGCCACAGCAGGAGCTTCCTGCTGGCCATTTTAGACACATAGCAATCAAAGATGCTTTGCCAGTTGAGCATGAGCAAAGGCGGCCAGGAGGGCTGGGTGCCAGGTCTAACTCTTCCTTTGCAGCCTCCCTGTGACTAACTGGGGACTGTGACTTATTTACTTCCCATTGATTTTTTTTTTTTTAACTTCAAATGAGGCTGAACTGTGTATTTTAATTTTCACTGCCCTTCAGAAGCAGCCTTGGCTCATCACTGGGACAGAAGTGTCCTAAAACCAGGCTAAGTCTGGGAGCCTGAACTCCCTGCCCCAAAAACTTCTCGCAAAGCATGGGAGATGGAGGCAACTTTCCAGGTCAAGGTCTTACATAGACTATCCTCCCCCATGCCATCTCCCTGTGTCCCACCTGAAAGCTTTGCTTCTCAATAGGATCCAACTGAGGCTCCTGGCTGGGTGGGTGTTAAGGAGTCCTCAAGGCCCCCTATTTGTCCCCGATGGCTATAAAAATCTGGTTCAGAAGAGGGAAAAGGTGAACCAGGCAAGCTCTGCCTTGGGGGGTATTTACTGGCACTGACAGCACAGGCCAGTGAGTAAAACAGGCACCAGACATAGTGCCAGAAAAAGGAGCCCCACATGGCACCTGCAGCTGTGTGGTGCACGTGGCTACCAGGGCACAGCGGCAAGGTGGAGGATGGGCTACAGGCTGCACTTGTTCTGATGCCCAAGTGCTAGGTTGGCACGGAGAGGTGAAGGGAAGGGGAAGCCTAAAAATGCAAGTTTCCCCACAGCTTCTTTCTTTCCTCTTATTTGGCCTCTGCCAAGACGACTAAGGGCTTCAAGCTTCCCAGATGGAGAGAACCTCTTCTTCAGCCTCCAGAGCCACAGAAGCCAGGGAAAGGTCGCTGCCTCCAGAGCCAGGAGGACCAGCTCTTGAGTCAATGGCCCTAGAATGCAGCAGGCCCACTGCCGCAGGCTTTTTAGTTAGGTGTCCTACATGGGGGCTTCAAGTGGCTGGGAGCAGGGCCTCGGGGCCACCTCCAGGTGGGAGGTAGCTCTGGGACACCCACCGAGTAGACCACTGAAGGAACCAGAGGGGAGACCCCTTGCATTAAACAGGATGAGATTAGGTTGTCGTTCCTTTATAAACCCCACATGGTTGCCTTTTGGCCCCCTCTTTATCTGGGGCGTGAGAACTAAACTGCAGCTCCTGCACCACAAGCCACCGTCTCCTCTTCTCTGCCCAGGGTATGCTTAGAGAAGGCTGAGGAAAGTTACTTCTCTTTGTGTGACTCATCTTGATGTCCTTCCCTGGGTTTTCCTGCCTGGCCCTCTCAGCACTGCTCAGCCTCCACGAAGCCCTCCTTCTCTTGGCCTGAGGGCTCCACCTCAGTGTAGGTGGAGTGGTTGGGGTGGTTGCGGAACTTCATGGCGGGCCAGTGGTGAGGTCTCCGCTGCAGAGGGTGTGGGGGGGGACAGAGAAAGAGTTAGGAGATATGACCTGTCCTTGGGGACCCCACCCCCAAGGGATTGTGCCATGACTCTCTTACAAGGGTCCTAGGGTGCCACTGTCCCCAAAATACTCCCCACTGTCATCCTTCAACCACTGGAGCCAGAGTTTGGACAGAGAACATTTTATCCCTCATTCTGTGGTCTACAGAACTCATGGCTGAGAGCTTCAGCCATATGTAGTGGAGACCTGATGAATGAGTCACAGATGACTGGAATGATCTGGAAGACTCTTGGAAATGCCAAGATAACCCCTCCAGAGAGTACAGGTTCTGTATCAGAGGCAACGGGGGGTACTGAAATGCAGATTCCACCTTGCATCTACTCCATCACAGTCACTGTGGTCTGGGGCTCTACAGTTCCCAGGTGATAGCCAGATAGGCTAAGGACTTCAGAAAGACTGACTAGGACCCATAAGGTCAGTCAGTTTGTGACCTGTGCAGAGGAGACTGAGGTCCCAGAAGGATCACGGCTGTGCCCCTCTGAAAACCTCTGAAATGATCCTTTTCAACAAGGAACCTAAGGCAAGTTCTGTCTGATACCGGTAACACATGAGCACTTTTAAGAAATTCACAGAGGGTACCATCAGCTTGTGACCTTCAGGAGGACAAGGGCAGTATCTCTTTTATCTCTGTGTCCTTGGCTCTCAGAAAAAATGGCAGATACACTGTAAGCACTCCGTTGAATTCCGTGGAATTCCGTGGAATGAACCATATCTTCTGGAAGCTAATAAACCAGCTGAGAGTGGAGGATGGGGGCTGGAACTCTGGGGCTCAGAGTGCTGGCGGTTGAGATTTTCTTCTCATGCTGCACCTCAGCTGCTCCCTCAGAGCTCTGGGCCCTTCCAAACCACAGTATCCTCAACTAAAACTCCCAGAGAGCACAGCCCTCATTATCGTTTCCTCTTTTCATTTATCATCTAAAAAACCCAAAGAAGCAGCAAAAGCAGTTGGTTCCTTTATGGCTCCCAGTGAAACCCAAGCCGGCAATCTGGGCAGGAGAGACCATAAGTCATTAAGGAATGGCTGCCCAGCCACTAAATGGGCACTTTGTGGTATTTTTGGCCTTCTTTCTTTCATCCTGGGACCTTCTTAATTTCATGAGTAGGGAACAAAAGCAGAAGAACTGTTGCATAGGAGCAGAAGGCCGAGATGCTGGATTCTGGGGTGACGGGCATAAAGGGCACCGTCACTCTGGGATGGAACTGGTGCAGGTTTCTCAGGGATGAGATGGGGAGGGGTGGGTACCAAATGGCCTTGGAATCACTGATGCAGAAGTGGATGGCAGAACTGAGGCTAAACTCTGCACTGACCTCGATAAAGAAGAGCGCAGCATTGGAGTTAGGGTGGCTGTTGATGTAAATACCAGCCAGGATGATGACTGCCACCAGGAGGACAGCCAGCACGATGCCCACGATGGTGCCCAGGTGCATGGGGGGGCCCTTTGTCTTGGGAGACAGGTTGTCCTGGAGACCTGTGGAGAGACCATTAGGCCAGGAAGGGATTACAGGGGAGCAGGGCAAGTTGGGCCACGGAGTCTTTGGGTTCTAACGAAGACCCAGAGGTGAAAGCCTACAGAACCTTTGGGTGTACTTATCAAAAACATAAGAAAAGTAGAAGGAAGTTGGAGGCATCATTAGGACTACAGCATTAATGTTATTCTTGGTACCTTTCAGGTGGTTTTCCAAAATCGCTTGAAAGTTGCCCAATTGGGGGTTGGAGCCATGACTCAGAGGTTATGCGCTTGCCTGGCCTGCAAGAGGATGCAGGTTCAAACCCCGGCACCACTTACACAATGAAGTGTTGGAGCAAGGAAAGCTACATGAAATACTAAATAAAATTGTCTTTCTCTCTCTCTCATGGTCCCTCTCTCTTAAAAAAAAGAGACAATATTTCCAGCTATCACTGTCCACTACAAAAATGAGACCTCCTGGAGGGCAGGGTCATCTGTGTGTCCTCAGCTCTTAGAAGAAATGGTGGACAGGCAGTTGAGTTCTATGGAATGGATTGAAAGCCCGCAGGCACTCTGGGAGAACATCCCAGAACTTGAAATCCATCCCAAGGAATAGAAGTCTCCATAGACTGTGGAGCTGGAAGCTCATCCTGTCCCACCCTTTCTTAAATGCGGAGGTTAGCGATGTGCCCCAGGACACCCACGTCCAGTGCCAGCACAAGCAGCCTGGTTCCCTGAGGTTATCTGGGGTGGGGGACCCTTTGCTTGGGCGTCCCGCCCAAAAGGAGCATGGTGATGACAAGATGCAGAATCCAGGTGAGCATGTCAGCCCCGGAAATTCTGAGCCCTTCTTACACATCTAGCGGATGGAACGGGCGGCAACGGGGGGCCCGGGGTGTTTTATGCCTTCAAAATCGATGTCCTCCTCACGCCCCGTTCCCGGTTGGGCACGCAGTACGCGGAGAAAACTCGGGAGTGAAACTGCAGGCGCCCCAGCGCCCGCTGGTGTCCACCAGGTGGGAAGAGGCCAGGTAACGCACCCGCAAGCCCGCCTCCCGGACCTGCCGGCGGTCAGCTGCTGCGACCCTGGCGATTTCCTGGGCAGGACCTGGGCTGCTGAACGCAAGGCGCAGCCCCCGCCCCAACGCTCCCTCGCCCTCCTGCTGCCTGGAGAGGAGCGACGGCTCGCTCTCTGGTGGGAAATGCACGCAACTCTGCCGCCTTAACCTTCCTCTCCCCCTGGAATCAGAACAACCTCGCTGCACAGTGGCAAGGCGTCTCTGCGCCCCTGCAGCAGCTGCTGCAGAGCCCAGCTGGCCCTGGGCGATGGGCAGGGGAGGAGGGTCCCCATAGCCTGACAGCTCACCCTCCCGGGCAACCCCACACTGGGGAGAACCCCACCTTCCTGCACCCTGCAAAGCTTATAGGGGGACTTCTGCGTGCTGCGGGCCAACCCGCAAGAGACTATGCCCCTCTCACCAACGGGGAGGCCCCTGGGGCCCTGGCCACAGGCCACACATGCCTCCCCTACCTCCCCTGCCCAGGCGGACTCTTCAGCGGACAAGCAGAAGAGCAGAGAGCCAGGAGGAACCCCTGGTGGATTCTGGCTGAGAGAGAAACGCTTGAGTTGGGATTTCCTTCAATCTCGGGGTCTGTGCCCAGGGTCCCACCTTCCTTCCCACACAACAGGAGGTCTGGGCCTCGCAAGCTGCCTTGTTCCCTCTGCTCCCCCACGAAAAGAGGCCCAGCGCCGCTGCGCCCTCTTGGGTGAAACAGGCAGGGGCCGGCATTCTGTACTCACCATCTCCTGCGTAGGGGTTCAGCTTGGTGTCATCTTCTAAAAGAGAGGACAGAGGAGCACGATTAGAGGAATCACTACGGCCTCTGTCCCCTTGAGTCTGAACGGGATTTTAGGGCGTTTCAGGTCCGACTGAAGTGCAGAACAGGGAGGTGACTTGCTTAAAGTCTCATGGCAGTGTCATGGTAGAAGGCCCAAACAGGCAGACTTTTCCTGTAGATTATCCCTTCATTCAACAGATGTTTATTGAGCATTTAGTATGGGCTGAGCACTGGGAGTAGGTGCTGGAGACACTGCAGGGAACAGACAGATGTGGTCTCTGCCCTCAGGGAGTGACAGGCGGGGGGAATGGAGGACACACACAATGTGAGGCAGGAGGATCACAAGTTCAAAGCCAGACTTGGCAACTTAGGGAGGCCCTGTCTCAAAATAAAATAGAGATGGGGATGTAGGTTGGTGGTAGAGTGCTTGTCTGGGCCTCCAGTTAAAAAAAAAGAAAAAGAAAAAGAAGAAAAAAAGCAACCCCTAAAAATTGTAAGGAAAATAAAATTGTAGATTTATAAAGAAGTGTTTTTTTCCAGAATTTCAATAAACAAGGTATTTGAGCAGAATTTCAACTCTGTTTTGTTATTGCAAGTTGACAATAATGAATTGGCTAATCAAAACTGACCAAAGTAACTTAAGTGTCATGGGGCAGGGGCTGGAGGGGTGGCTCAGCAGTTACAGTGCTTGCCTGGCATGCTAGAGTACACAAGTTCAAACCCCAGCACCACGTACACAACGAAGTCTCTGAGCAACGAAAGCCATGTGAAAAACTGGATAAAACTGATCCTGTCTTTCTCTCTCTCTCCCACTGTCCCTCTCTCTTAAAAAAAAAAAAAATGTCTTGGGACAAATTAACTTGATTCAAAAGAACATGAAAGGGGCTGGAGAGGTAGTTCAGCAGCAAGCATGTGGACCCGGGTTCAAACCCCAGCACCATATACACAACTAAGCGTCAGAAATACAAAAACCAGATGAAAAAAATAAATAAAATTGACTTTTTCTTAAAAAAAAAAAAGTGAGAATCTAGACTGTTGAAAATCAATTGTAGCCCAGTCCGCACTTACATCTGGTAGACAAAAGGACATGTTACCTGTCATAGTCCCTCCCACACAGCCACTGCAGGTGGCCTCACTGTGCCTGCAACAGCCTCTTTCCTACTCACCAACGGCTGCTTCCCAGATGCCATCTTGCCAGAGCTCCAGGGAATGCAGATTGGCCCTCTGACTAAGGGTTGGGGCATCATCCCACGAAAACCCACAGGGGACGAAGTGCATGCCAGGCTTATCGAATGAGTGGTGGTTTTCTGCAGTTAGTTGTCACTGCTGCCTACCAGTGCTGTCAGGTGCTCGTGAGAGGGGCCCTTTCCGCACACAGCTGTTCTGGGCGTGCCTGTCTCTGCGTCAATGCCTGGGCTCTGTGACAGTTGTTTATCGGGCCACCTTTGAGTGGGTAGCATTTGGTTGCAAATGAACAGCTCTTCAAATCCATCCCCATGCTTCCTGCTCCCCTCCTCTGCTCTCTGACTCTGTCCTGCCCAGGCTGGAGAGCTGCATCCTCTTGGTTTGTAACCTGTCCCTGTTGCGGACTGTACCACAGGATGAACTGTTCCAAAAAGACTCTATCCTGCACCCGTCTCCGCAAGCGTCCCAGTGCAGGCCATCACCACACACCCGGAGGGCACCTGACCCCATTTCTGCCAAGATGCCTTGGGAGTTGGGCACACGGGGGAAAGTCATTATTAAACTTCTTTATTCTGTGGTGCTGGGGATCAAACCCAGGGCCTTGAGCATGCTAGGCAAGCACTGTATCACCTAGCTGTATCTCCAGCCCAAAACTTCTTGACAATCTTAGCTACCTCCTCCAGGTCAAGAAGGACACAGAGCCATAATTACACTCTCTCTAATGTTTTTTGTTGGGAATGTTACACAGCCATCAGGAGTGAAGCCCATTTCTGGCCAGGCAGTAGACACAGACAACATAGTGGGCAAGCAGAACTCCTGTGAGGGACAGCCACCATGGCAGTAACTGTTCCCTTTCATCCCTAGTGATTATAAATCAGAATTTAAACCAGGTCCCAGATGCTGTGTCCTGGGTTTTCTATGCCCACCACAGCCACCCTTCCAGCCTCTGACACTGAGACTCAACCAGATGGTGGTCTGAGGGAGGTAGGGGGAGGTGTCTGCGTCCCCAGCTCGGCACCGGGGCCTTGAGCCTGTCCTCTAAGCACAGGAATATTGAAGTGAGACTGTCCAGAGGTTGCTTCCTTCTAGAAGAGCTTCCTTTCACTGGAAGGTCACCCCTGTACTTGGCTGTGAACCCCGCAAGGGTGAGCTTTCTTTGTGCTTCCTCTTCATTTCTTCCCTGGAAGCAGCAATACCTGCTCTGCTCTTAGCATCCTGAGTCTGAACCAGCTCCTTGTTATTCCTGGGTAGCCTCAGAGTAACGAAGCCACCAGAATCTGTCTCACTAGCCCACCTTTTGCTCTATCCCCCTCAACCAACCTTTCAGCACCGAAAAAAGCAGCAGGGTCAAGGGGAAAGAGTGCGCTGCTTTGGAGACAGATGAGACATTACTCCATCTCTTCCTGGCTGTGTGACCCTGAGCAAGTCATCTACCTCTCTGAACCTTAGTATCTTCTCTATAAAATGGAGACATAACAATATCAGCATTCAGGATTTTCAGGAGGACTGAATATTAGTTTGTGTATGACTTTAGCACTCTACCCTGTACATGGCCAGTCCCCCCAAGATATTGGCCCTTTCCATCATGTCTCATTCTCCTCTGTGACTTCCCTCTGGCCAGGAGGCCCTGATCTGGTTCTCCAGGTCACTGGGCAATGTTTAGAAAGGTGGGAGAACCTCACGTAGGCCAGACTTACCTACTTTGCCCATTAGAAGCCTATTTCCTTAGGTATAAAACAGGATTGTGGCTGAATACTTTTCAATATTAACTCCTTTTCTTCTCTCCCCCTTTCTGTTATTCTTTCCAGGCAGATATTTTGCTCTGAGGAGGCTGTAAGGACTCATGATCTTTCAATCATTCCTTAAGGGAAAGGGCCTTTCAAATCTAGATGAGATATATTGGAAAAGGACAAGAGAGGAATTTCTCAGAGACAGGCAAAGAATCTTGGAGGACTTTGGGAAAACTAAAAGATTTGAGGGCTCCCGGGTTGAAGGAGTCTGCACAGGGTTTCCAGGGACACAGTGCTCTATGACATGGACCTCTGGCAGTTTCAGCCAAGAAGCCTCAAGGTAGCAAAGGAGCCCAGGGACTGCCAGGTCCACACAGGCAGAGCTAATGGTCACCAACCCAAGATGGAGGAAGTCAGAGGTCCACCTGGACCCTCTGCCTGGTGCAAGGCCAAGGCCGGAACAGCTGAGGGAGAATTTTCACTGCTCTTGCCAAGTGCTGCCTGAGAGACAGAAGCAAATTTAAGTTACAGAAAAATCAGGCAAACTTTCTCTCATCTCTCAGTGTGTGGACTAAGTTCACACCTGTTACAAGAATGAGACCTCCCAGAACCTGTGAGGATTACTATTAAGACTAATTAAAGTGGGGCTGGAGCAGTGGCTCGGCGGTTATAGCACTTGCCTGGCATGCGCAAGTATGTGAGTTCAAACCCCAGCACCACGTACACAAGGAAGTCTCTGAGCAACAAAAGCCACATGAAAAATTAAATAAAGATTGTTTCTCTCTTTCCCTTTCTCTCTCTCACTGTCCCTCTCTCTTAAAAAAAAAAAAAAAGATGAACTAAGGTGACATAGAAAATACCTGGCACTGGGCTAGGACATTAATTTCCCCCTGTCCACTGTGAATTCACACTGCTGTCGGCCAGCGCATGGTTACAGCCTGGGAGTGGCTCATTCTAAACTCGCCCTCTGCTTCTCACCGGCGAGTGAGCCTCAGTCCTTCCCTCTGTAAGAGGGCAGGGCAATTCCTGTCCCATGAGATGGTCCCCATGAGGGCCAGCAAGTGCTCCAGGCAGCTCTGGCCTTACCTTCAGTGGTGAGGCTGTCAATGAAGAAGGACGAGGAGGTGGTGGTGATGGTGGTGACGTCGCCATCAAAGGGGCTGAAGGAGCTGTCAGGGGAGGCTGAGTAGTGACCCTCATCCTGGAAGTCCTCACACCTGCTGCCCTCTGCCTAGAAGAGAGACCCCAGCACTGCTGTCAGCTGGAGTTGGGCCCCCAAAACATTGAAACCTTCCACTTAGTCTGACCACTTGGGAAGCTGAGGTGGGAGGATCACTTGGGACCAGGAGTTCAAGGCCAGCCTGGGCAACATAGAGAGACCCTGGTTAAGAAAAAAAAGAAAGAAAGAAAGGAAAACAAACAAAATCCCTTCTACTTTATCCTAAAAGTGTTTTATTGTCTTACAGGGCAATTTATCAGCCAGCTGCTTCAAATCCTTACTCAAGGAAGGAGCTGAGATGCCAATCTTGAATAAATAGAGCAAATCTGAACATTCAGCAAACGCCGACATCAGAAATGGGAACCTGGACAAACTTTTGTTTTTTAAGGCTTTTGTTTTTTAAAGCTGAGAGACAGCTCATCCAGACGCGGGCTAATAAGAGACCGTGGTGAGTGCGTGGCTGTGGGCCTGGGGGTTCATGTTTAAATGCTGAGTCCAGCTTCTTGTAGCTGTGGGAGGCATCCAAGTCATCATTACACTTCCGCGAGCCTTGGTCTCCCCCTCTGATCAGTGGGGGTGGCGGCCCCCAGCTTCAAGGTCAAGTTCAGTAAGAGACAGTGTAGAGAAGCACAGTGATGTGTTTGCACTAAGATGAGGAAGAGGAAGGGTGCAAGCAAAGATGCACAGAGGAACACATCTGTGTCAGCCCAGCGTGGGAGAACAGGATGCTCCCCGCCCAGAATCAGGGCTGAGTATTCTGGAAAATTCTAGCAGTGAGAAGGAACCTGTAGGGGAATCTAAATGGGAGATTCCGGAATAACCCTCCACAGCCCCAGAATGACTGCCTTCCTCTAAAGCCAGAGGGCTAGAACCTCATCAGGGGCTTCGTGAATGTCACCAGGTGCACAGCCTCCGGAGGAGCCAGCTGTGGCTGAGGCCATCCTCTGCAGGGACCAAAGAGTTCCTGAGGAGCTGCCTGCTCAAAGCCAGGTCATGAGATGCATTCATCTTAGGGACCCACAGAGCCCTCTAAAACCTTCCAGAGGGGTCTAATTGGCTCAGAGCAATCTGGAAAACAAAGCTTGACTCGGGGAGAAGATAGAGACACCGGGCTAAAGAGGCTTGAGAAGAGCTCCCTGCTGCACGGAGCCACCGCAGATCATCCACGCTTCTCACCTCTTGGGCACAGCCGTAGGCCAGCCACTCCTGACGATAGCGGTCAAAGCCACTAGAGCACCTGCAAGGGAACCAAAACATTAGAGAAGCGAGGAAACTGGCAGGGTCGCCCTCCACTGTCAAGTCCCCTATTCGGACAGGGAGGAGAGGAGCAGCTCCTAGGCTGGGTGTTCACAGGGCCATGTGTAAGGAAAGAGGGAAGGGGAAATGCTTGTGTATCCCCACCTTTCTTATGACCAGCTCCCAGGGACCAAGGCTACATTGGCCCAGATATGTGTGTGCTGAGATGCATGACCTCTGGTGACCTTGAAGTCCCTCTGACTCTGCTGCCATGGCATTGCTGAGAGTTCACACCCATTTTCTCCTCTGGAGAAAGGCTTGCTCATTCACTGGGCTCCCCATCGTTCAGTGGCCTCAACTTTGAAGCAGAGGCTGGGCCGAAGGTGGGCACCAGCAGAACCAGCCAACACCTCTCTCTGTGTGATCATTAAAGGGCTGAAATCGGGGTTCTGCCAGAGGCTGGGAGAGATGAAAAGCTGGCTGACAAGGGTCTCTTGAGCGGACACTGCAGCTCAGCTGGCCCGGAAGAGACCAAGTGGTCCCCTAGGGAAAGGGTGGGGCATAGGGAGAATGTTCTCCACAGCATCAGGCTCAAATTTCCATTCTCCACTCTGGTGCTGGGGAAGCCAGCAAGCCCTGCGAGTTCAGGGACATCTGCATGGGAAAAATAACAACCTGAGCCACCAGGACAGCAAGTCAACTCCACACCAGCCCAAGACCCAATGAGGCCAAAGGCGAGGTTTTCTGAGGACCTCCAGTCTTTCCTTCCAGAGAGGCCTCCAGGCTGCTCCTCCTGGGCAGGGGAGACTGCACAGAACCAGCCACAGGCTCCTCACAGGCTGGCAAGCCCACTACTTTAGGGGATGGAGGATTAGGGGAGCTATTGAAGGCTGGGGACTGGAACTTCTTTCAAGGATTTTCAAGGATTAAGCCTTCAGCATAGGTCTAAGAGCATCATTTTCTAAACCCTGTGCCAGTCAACCCAGATTCAAAGAAGTGCATGAGAAATGGCCCTTTACTGAGTGTCTCTTGAATGCCAGGTGTTTCCTGGGAAACTCACAATGACGCTGGAAGGTGAGGATTACCACCATCATTTCCTGAGCTAATCCAGGGACCTAGGTCACCCTTAGGCTTCAGAATGGGCATTGGGGCCATTTTAGGATGATGGGAAGACACATTATCTAAATCAGATCCAGCCCTGAGTGGGGAGGGGGAGGCCTGGGAGGCTGCAGAGGACAGAGCAGGAAAAGGGGAGGGGAGGAGAGAACCAGGGGGTCCCCACTGTACCAGCTGGAGCCAAGGCTCTAAGGAGCTGGTAAGGAGGGGCATGCACTGGAGTGGGCATGTCACTCACACCCTCTGAAGCAGCGTCTCAGAATCCCAGCTGAGCAGAGTCCACACCCAGAGCCCTGCCCTTCCCCCGCTGGCTGGCCTGTTCATGCTGAGGCAGGCCACCCCTCGTGGTCATGGTCATGGTCCCTGACTCTGGGCGTAGCCCCTAAATGGGGTTTGTGGTGATGTGAGGGTTTTGCTTTCATCTGGCCCATTTTGCAGTTCCCATGGCTCAGCTCATACTGGATGCTGAGTCACACGATGGCAGCCGGCCCTGAGGTTCCAGGGCTCATCTCAGGTCACCTAGAACGTCTCCCCATCACTGAAACAGTGGTTCTCCACTTTGAAAGTACAGAAGACCAAGCACTCCAAAAATCAGACTCCTGGTATCCTGGTCCCAAGCATATTCTGTAGGTTGTTGGGCGAAGGGGAAGGAATCTGGGTTTTGTTTTGTTTTGTACCAGGATTGAACCTTGAACCCAAGGGAGCTCAACCGCTGAGCCACATCTCCAGCCCTTTTATTTTTTATTTTGAGACAGGGTCTCACTAAGTTGCTTAGGGCCTCACTAAGTGTTGACATGGGCCTTGAACTTGCCTCAGCCTCCTGAGCTGCTGGGATTACAGGGATGCACTACCATGTCCAGCAGGAATCTGTTTTTCTGTTTGTTTGCTTGTTTTTATACTTTTTTAAAAGAGAGAGGGACAGTGAGAGAGAGAGAAAAAAGAGAAAGAGAGAGAGAGAGAGAGAGAGAGAAACAGAATCAATCTTATTTAGTTTTTCATGTGGCCTTCATTGTGCAGGTACTTCACTGTGTTCGTGGTGCTGGGGTTTGAACCCCGCGTATTTGCGCATGCCAGGCAAGCAGTGTAACTGCTGAGCCACCGCTCCAGCCCTGGAATCTGGTTTTTAACAAGCCCTGCAGGTGATTCTGAAAGTCTCAGTGTGCAGATGACTCTGCATTGCTCCAGTCCAGAAAAAAACCTACCATTCGACCTGGGGTCGAGGCAACGACCTCTGAGCTCTGTGTGCCTTTCCTCCAGAGACCCCTGGATGCTTTGTAAAATGCTGTTTGGCATTTGAAGAGTTTAAATAACAGTCTGTTCCTCACCCACATCTCCCTGATTCACATAACCCCACACATACTGAGGACCCAAGGGAGTCCATGAAAACACAGCTGGTGGGAAGAGCACCTGGGAGGCCCGGTCAGCCCACTGCTGCCCTCCTAGTGCAACCATCTCTGCGTAGCAGGCCGCCTGTGCAGGCCACAGGCTCCATTTCTGCTCAGGGAAGTTGGAAAGGAGCAAAGGAAATGTTGACAGCCACGCGACCGCTGCAGGGGAACTCAGAGACTGTAATTTCAGTTTTCAAGATCGTCTTAAAGTTATCGGAGTTCCTTGGGCTTCCCACTCTCATGAGAGCCCTGGTCCCCACAGGAATCTTTTCTCCCCCTCCTGCCATTTATTTATCTTGGACAGGAGAACAGAGCTGGAATTATGAATCTAATCTGCAAGGAAATGATTTCAGAACAAGGAGTAAAGATAGGTTGGGTTTAAGGACTTGATCTCTGGAACTGGATCTCACCCAGAATTTTCTGTTTTCAAAGCTAAGCACAGTGTTGGAGCCTCCCCCAACTTTCTGTGGATGCTTGCACTGTCCACACCCCTGGTTTTCAGGAAAACCTGTTGCAACCCAAGAAAAATCTTTTTTTTTTTTTAAGAGAGAGAGAGAAAAAGAAAGAATTAAGTTTATTTATTTATTTTTTCATCTGGTCTTTGTTTCTCTTACACTTTGCTATGTATGAGGTACTGGGGTTTGAATCCGGGTCCTCACGCATGCCAGGCAAGCACTTCAACTGCTGACCCACCGCTCCAGCCCCCAAGAAAGATCTTGAGGTGGTGTTTGGTTTCGGGGTCACAGGGCTCTCACCTAGTGGCAGGGCTCTTCAGCTCACTGCGTGGCTCTGAGCTGGCAGTTCTTGCACTTGCTGGCAGCTGAGGCACATGTTAAAGTGCAGCCTCCTGGGTTCCCTCCCAGAGACCCCGATGCAACAGGCCCAAGATCCTGCGCGCTAACAGGAGCTCTCCGTGATCCTGGGATGGCCACCGCCGCTTCGTGAAGCCCTGCTCCACGAAGAACCGACTCTTCCCGGATGTGAGGCGGGGCAGAGCGGGATGTGAAGAATGGAGACTGAGTCAGAGGTCTTTGTGGTGTCTCAGAACCATGGCTGTGCCACCTCTGTGGAAGCTCTGTGCAGAAGCACGGGACAGTAACACCCACGGCCTTGAGCTCAGACACCAGCTTCACGGGACAGAGTTCTGAGAATAACAGACTAACTGCAAGTGCTTGACCTTCAAGCTCGCCTGCTTCACAGAGGCTTCCTCATAACAAACCCTTTATAATAACCCTGCTGTGCTAGCTATGGGTCGCTGTTCCTTCATCAGAGCACAGCGTCCCACCTGGTCCCAGCTTTCTCTATACGTCCGTGTCTGTGTGTTTTTTCTTAATCCCCCATTGCCCCTCACTGGATTCTACCGTTTGACTGCACAGCTCTCAGCAGTTGGTGCCAGAACAGGGACTGGACACAGGGTAACTTCAAGGATCAGATGAGGGGACACTCCTGAGGATGTGTGTCAGATAAGAAAGGGGTAAGGAGGGCTGGAGCGGGGGCTCAGCAGTTACAGTGCTTGCTTGGCATGTGTGAGGGCGGGTTCAAACCCCAGCACCACAAACACAACAAAGTGTCAGAGCAACAAAAGCCACATGGAAAAATAAAAAGAACTGGGTTGGGGAACTAATAAAAATAAAAAGAACTTGGGTTGCTCAGTGACAGAGCACTTGCCCAGCATGCACAAAGCCCTGAGTTCGGTCCTCAGCCCTGGAAAAAAAAAAAAAAAAAAAGAGCTGATTCTTTCTCTCTCTCTCTCATTGCCCCTTTCTCTTAAAAAAAAAAAAAAAAATGGGGCTGGAGCGGTGACTCAGCAGTTTCAGCGCTTGCCTGGCAAGCACGAGGACCCAGGTTCAAACCCCAGCACCAGGTATACAACTAAGTGTTGGAGCAACTAAGGCCATGTGAAAAATTGAATAAAGTTGTTCCTCTCTTTCTCTGTCTCTCTCACTGTCCCTCTCTCTTAAAAAAAAAAAGAAAAGAAGAAAACCAAATAAAATTGATTCTCTCTCTCACTATACCTCTCTCTTTATTATAAAAGAAAGAGAAAGAAAGAAAGAAGAAAGAAAGAGAGAGGTAAGGAGTGCAAGTATATAGCCAGGGATACAATATGGACACGCAGGGTCCAAACAAAGGGATCTTTATGCTTAGGCTATGCTTAAATCACGGGGCAGCTCCGTGAAGAGGGTGCATTTGTCACAAGTTTTATAATTTGTTACTGAAATCTGCCTTTGGTTCCCTAAAGAGGGGACAGTGAGTACAGAAGCATGGGAAAAGCTTGGCAAACAGGTCAAGGACACAAGAGCCCCAGCCAGCAATGTTGTCACTGCTGCAGCAGGGTCTCCGGGTGGCAAGGGCAGTTGCAGAGGATACTGGAGGTTTTCTGGTGTGTCCTGTCTTATAATCCTGGTTTGCAGATTCGATTTTATGAGCCTGTTCCTTTCAAAACCCTCAAGGAACACAAGTCTGCATGCTCTGTGTATGCTGCTCCAGCCCCTTTTGTCTAAGCTTATTGGAAAGCCTTGCCAATGAGACCTTGCTGCCCAGGCATTGGCTTACGCTTTAGGCAAAGCCTTGCTGTCAGGGAGTGATATTCAGTTTGGAAGTCTAATGGGATGGAACTTTGTGCAGAACAGGCAGAAAGAAATTGGACGCGTGGGATGAGTATCACCTTGGAAATGTTGACAGGCATTGGAATCTATGCTGATTGGGTTTTCAGATGGATTATGATTTACAAACTTATTAGCAAATAAATAAATGTGCCAAAAGGACATGGGGAGGACTACCCACTAAGGGAGAGAAAACCAAGGATATTAGCAAGATTAGACAAGGTCCTGATGAGCCTGATGCAGATTTTGTGGCACAATGGTATCAAGTTGTCAGCCGAGTGCCTGGGATCCAGAAGCTGGTAATTTATTGGTTAAACAGTTGGCTTTTGAAAATGCCAAGAAGGCCTGTCAGGAGGCCATCAATTCTTATAAAAAGAAGGGAACGGTTTATGATTTTGTCCATCTCTGAGCTGACATTGGCAGTGCATATATTCAAGGGGTAGCCATGGCTGCAGCCCTGACGGAGGCTTGGAGGCTGGAATAATAAAGACTTCAAAGGGAAATGTCTCAATTGGGGCAAAACTGGACATCCGACCAAAGAATGCCAGTAACCACCTGGTCAAAAGTACACTAAGAAGGGCTGGAGTGGTGGCTCAGCAGTTACAGAGCTTACTTGGCATGTGCAAGAACCCAGGTTCAAACCCCAGCACCACGTACACAACAAAATCTCAGAGCAACGAGAGCCACATGAAAAACTAAATAAAACTGATTCTCTCTTTCTCTCTCTTTCACACTAGTCCCTCTCTCTTAAAAAAAAACAACTTAAAAAAAAGTATACTAAGAGGGGGCTGGAGTGGTGGCTCAGCCGTTATGGTGCTTGCCTGGCATACTCAAGGATGTGGGTTCTAACCTCAGCACCATGCATGCAACTAAGTGTTGGAACAACAAAAACCAGATGAAAAACTAAATAAAATTGATTCTCTATTTCTCTCCCTCTCACTGTCCCTCTCTCTCTCTCTTTTTTTTTTAAGAGAGAGGGACAGTGAGAGAGAGAGACAGAGAAAGGGAGAAACAACTTTATTTAGTTTTTCACATGGTCTTAGTTGCTCTAACACTTAGTTGCTCTAACACTTAGCTGTGTACGTGGTGCAGGGGTTTGAACCTGGGTTCTCATGCTTGCCAGGCAAGCGCTGAAACCACTGAGCCACCGCTCCAGCCCCCCCTTAAAAAAATGTATACTAAGAGGCCTCTGCCTGGATTATGCCCTCTCTGTCGCCATGGTAGGCATTGGGCTAATGAATGCAGATCTCAGACAGCTGATGACAGGAACTCTCTACCTCCTCGGATGGGAAATGGGAGACAGGGCCAGATCCAGCCCTATCAAAGAGTGGGAACACTGTTGCTCACCTTGAAGCAACCGTACGATCCAACCAAGCCCCACGTCGGGCGCTTTACAGCCTGGGCTTTCTTTTCCTACGGCTATTCCCTTTAACTGTCATTTACTGATTATAGACTTAAAAGATTGTTTTTTCACCATACCCATGCATTAAGCTGATTGTTAAGTGCTTTGCATTTAGTCTTCCAGCCATTCATTTTAAAGAACCAATTAAAAGATATTGTTGGAAGGTTTTGCCACACGGAATGGCTAATAGTCCTACCTTATATCAGGCTTTTGTAGCTCTAACTATTGCTCCTGTGCAGAAACCATATCCTGATGCATATATTCTTCATTACATGGAAGATATACCCTGGGCTCACTTTAATTCAGACACACTCTTAAAAATCTTTAAGTCATTTGGAAATTTTCTTACCACAATGAGTTTATGCATAGCACCTGAAAAGATACAAAAAGCCTAATTTTTCAATATTTAGGTAGCATTATCGAAGGATGCATGATTTGCCCACAAAGCATTCAAATTAGAACTGATAATTTGCATACTCTCAGTGATCTTCAAGAACTGTTAGGTGGTATCAGTTGGCTGAGGCGCCCTTAACGTAATCCACTGCAGATTTAGGTCCTCTATTCGATAGCTTATGTGGAGCCCTTCTCCTGCCTCTCCTTAACCGCTCACAGGAGAGCCAAAAACGACGTTAGTAAATGTTGAAACTGCCCTCAAGACCGCACGACTTATAGGAGCAAATTCCCAGGAGCCTATGTATTCGTATTGATATTTCCTACTTCTCGTACCCTCACGGGAGCTGCATGGCAGCCTTCAGGAATTATTGAATGGCTCCATCGTGTTCATTCGCCTCCAAAATCTTTGACCCCGTTTCATGGTCTTGCTGCTCAGCTTATTATTATAGGCAGAAGTTGAGTAATACAAGTGGTAGGAGCTGAGCCTTCTTTTATTGTGGTACCCTTTTCAGTTCAACAACATTGGCTTTGAAAATCCTCATATGCTTGGCAAGTGGCTTTTCCTAATTTTCCTGGTCAAGTAGAAAATCATTATCCTCATGCAAAGCTGATGCAGTTTGCTATTATAACCTCTTTCATCTCTCCAAAAATTGTACCAACTCACCCTACAGTTGGGGCAGTCACCGAATTTGCTGATGGCTCCTGGTCAGGCAAGGCTGGATACTATAAATTAACTCATACTAAAGTGGTACAGACCCCTTACAACTTTGCACAGTGAGCAGAACTTCAAGCTCTTATGTGTGCCTTGCTCCATTTTGCTTATGAACCAGTTAATATCTGTAATGATGGGGGCTGGAGCAGTGGCTCAGTGGTTACAGCCCTTGCCCAGCATTCACTTAGTACACAGGTTCAAACCCCAGCACTCACATATACAACTATGTGTCAGAGCAATGAAAGCCATGTGAAAAACTCAATAAAATTTGATTCTCTCTACCCCTCCCCACCCTCACTCTCACTGTCGATCTCTTTTTTTGTTTGTTTGTTTTTTTCAGGGCTGAGGACCGAACTCAGGGCCTTGCACATGCTAGGCAAGCGCTCTGCCACTGAGCTAAATTCCCAACCCCTGTTCTTCTTTCTTTTAAAAAAAATAAAGGAATCTATAGTGATGGTGCTTACACAGTGGGAGTTGCTCTGCTAATTAAAACAGCTACTACTGCACATATACAATCAGAAGAGTTCTTCCATCTATTCCATACCTTACAAAAAACAATTCAGAAGCATTGCCAGCCTTGCTTTATTGGTCACATCAGAGCTCATTCCACTCCTCCAGGCCCTTTGGTAACAGGCAATGCTGCAGCTGACCGTCTTGTCGCTGCCTGTCAGCAGTTATCTCTTTATGATTCTGCCCAAGCCGCTCACGCTCTATATCATCAGAGTGCTTCCAGTGTACGTAAAGAATTCCATATCACTAGAGAGCATGCCCACCAAATTGTCCGTCAATGCCCTTCTTGGGTGGTCCACACTGCAGCATTATCTGCGGGGGTTCATCCTCATGGTCTTAGGCCAAACCAGTTCGGGCAGCCGGACGGGACTCATATTTCTGCATTTGGTAAACGGTGCTATGCTCAAGTTGCTGTGGATGCTTATTCCCCCTTTATCTTTGCTGCTGCCCACTTGGGCGGGAGTCCTCAGCAGGTAATCTCCCATTGTCTAGCCGCCTTTGCAGTGCTGGCTCGTCCTCTGCCAATTAAAACTGATGATGCTCCAGCTCACTCGACTCACTCCTCCCAACAGTTTTGTGCTCAGTATCACACTGATCACTGAACGGGTATCCCTTACAATCCCCAAGGCCAAGCCATTGCAGAGAAGACTCATTTCTCCCTAAAGCTACTATTACAAAAACAAATAGGGGGAGAGTGTAGAACCCCACAGAATCAACTTAAGCACGCTCTCTGTTTTAAATTTTTAAAAAGTTATGATGCTGAGGGTCACACTTCCGCTGAGAGGCATATACCCCTAATTCAGCAGGCTCGATAGGTCTGGTCTGGTGGAAACAGGATGGTGGAAAGAGCCAGATCTGGTAACGATGAGGGGTAGAGGCCACACTTGTGTTTTCCCAGAAGGTGCTGCTCACCCTGCGTAAGTGCCTGAGTGTGTTATTCACACAATTCAAGTGACTGAGGCTGACGCCAGAGACACCAGCCTCGATCCTCATTGCAGCAGGACCAAGAAGAAAGGGAAGAGGACCCAGGGAACTTAGGAGTCCCCATTGCTGACATGCGGACAAGTGAAGATTCTGGCATACCAGGCTGAACAGATGGTAATGGGACGAGGAGGTCAAAAGACTCCAGCTACCACGTGAAGGGCTATGCTGGCTTCATTGAGTTGTTAGGTAAGTTAGGTACAAGGAGAAACTTATTGGGCTTGCTTCCCAAATCCTCCCTTCATGCACCTGACTGTAGAGAAGAATCTTTCCCCGTGTTTAGTTATGATACACTTATGTGCAGGGGGTAAATATTTTATTCCAATTGACCTCATATTCATAGGTCAATCTTCAAGAGCTAACTTTCAGGTATACCGGAAAAAGGAGATCTCCTTTTACAAAGTCATAATAAATAAATAAGTAAACTTAATAATAATAATAAAGGTAGGGGCTGGAGCAGTGGCTTTGAGGTTACAGCGCTTGCCCGGCATGCTCAAGAACATGGATTCAAACCCTATCACCACATACACAACTGTCAGAGCAACAAAAGCCATGTGAAAAACTCAATAAAAATTGATTCTCTCTGTCTCTGTCTCTCTCTCACTTTCTCTCTTAAAAAATAAATAAATAAAAAAATAAAAGTAGTTCTGATCTCTGTGAAGGACAGGTGGCCGCCTGGAATCTTTAATTTCAGTGTCTTTCATGATTGCTACATAATGCGCAGTGTTTCTAATTGTACAGGCCTGTTCTATATTTAAACCATAATATAAAAATCTACAATAGTCTCTATCTTAATTTCTAAAGAATTAAATATAATAAAAATTATAATAAATATCTGTAGCTATTATTGCCTAAAAGACACAATATCTGCTTTCTGTTTTATATTGTGTGTATACCAATTGGCTTATAAAAATGAGTATTCATAGAGGCTGGAGCAGTGGTTCAGTGGTTACAGCATTTGCCCGGAATGCTCAAGAACCCGAGTTCAAAACCCAGCACCATATACACAACGAAGTCTTGGAGCAACAAAAGCCACATGAAAAACAAAATAAAATTGATTCTCTAAAAAAAATGAGGAATAGAAAAAAATAAATTTAAAAAATGAGGATTCACAAATTTAATTAATGGATCCAAATACCTTTTCAGTTCATGTGACTTAAAGTTTTAACAAAAGAGTTTGATGTAAATTGCTAAAGATAAAGATGTCTTTAAAGTTATTAACGCTCATGTTTTTCTATGTAGCTAGCCAATAGAGTACTGGTTTCTATAAATGCTTAAAATATAATATTCATTGCTTCTAAGATTTTTCTTCATCAGAAAAAAGGATGACTTACACTGTTAACTGCATTTGTCTAATATCTTGGTTTTTATAAGTAGTGTAAAATGAACAATTAAAAATAAATAAATTTAACATATATAAGATTAATCTTAATCAATGCAGTTTAAATGCTAAACTATAAATTGTTAAATATAAATTCAAGCACTCTTGACTCACAATCACCATAGCGGATGTCCAGGAGAGCGAGAATGAGCTTGTGAATCCTGCACAACTAGCTAAGCAACTGCTTGATGATGCAAACGGCTTTAATCCTTACAGTATACTAAAACGCCCAGCATGATATGGTTTTGAAGTTATATGTTTGCCACTAATACTTTTTTTTTGTGGTATGATAATAGAATGCTGCATTCTCCAAAGAGAAGTCCTACAACTCCAAATAATGGCACATCACTTGCATTAAAGGAATATAAAGGGGGGGTGTGGACAGTGGGATGTGGAGAATGGAGACTGAGTCAGGGGTCTTGTGGTGCCTCAGAACTGTGGCTATGCTGTGCAAAGGTGCACGACATCGCCTGGATCCATGGCTGTGTCACCTCTGAGGAAGCTCTGTGCAGAAGCACTGGACAGTAACACCCACGGCCTTGAGCTCAGACACCAGCTACATGGGACAGAGTTCTGGGTATAACAGTGCTGTGACCTTCAAGACTGCCTGCTTTACAGAGGCTTCCTGATAACAAACCCTTTATAATAAATGTGCTGTGCTAGCTGTGGGTCGCTGTTCCTTCATCAGAGGACAGTGCCCCACCCGGTCCCAGCTTTCTCTCTATGTCTGTGTGTTTTGCCCCCACCGGATTCTACTGTTTGGCTGTGCAGGTCGCATCAAGTGGGGGCTACAGCAACTAGGATCTGTGAATGAATGGTCTTCCAGAAGCCTAGCATCACCCCAAGCCTCACCCTGACACACAGACAACTTGGTCAGGCTCAAGCCTCTGGGAGAAACCATTCTGGGACAGAGAGGCAACAAACAGAGAGATAGCCTCATGCTGGCAGACAGGCAATGGGGACTGAGGCAGGAGTGGCTATGTCACCATCTGTTCTTCCTCCATGGTCTGCTTAGGGGACTCAGGGCACAAACCTCTGCAGGACATGGCACCAGCTACAGTTGAAGGTCAGCTCCGAGGACATGCAGGTGTCACAGCTTCGATGCTGCAGGCAAGCTGCAAGAGAGGGCAGTGGTCACTGAGCATCAGGACTTTCCCGTGGGCTTCACAGGGTACAACTCCTGAATTCTGGGTCCTTCCAGAACAACGGCTTAGTAGGAATGCTCCAGGTCATAATTGCTACCCTCACTTCAGTCCAGCCCTGACTCCCTTCCTTCTTTTCTTCCTTGCCCTCTTCCATGACCAGGGGATCAGGTCCTGAGCTGGTGCTGGGAACTCTGCAGCAAGGCCTAGTCCCTGCCTTCTGGGGCTTTTTAGTCGCATGAGCAGACAGACGCTGAACAGATACTCAGACAAAAATAACTACAAGTTGGGCACAGTGGTGCACCCTTGTAATCCCAGCAACTTGGGAAGCTGAGGCAGGAGGATCATAAGTTAAAGTCCAGCCTCAGCAAGTTAGTGAGACCCTTTCTCAAAATAAAAAATAAACAGGGCTGGGGATGTGGCTCAGTGGTAAAGTGCCCCTGGGCTCAACCCCTGGTACCAAAAGAAAAAAAATATATAGAGTGAAAACTGGGCCCAGGCAGTCAGATGATGAAGACATGGAAGGAAGACAGAGGAGATGCCCGCAAATGGACAGACGAGTCTACCTCGGGCTTCTTGCAGTGAGAGGGACAGGAAGGCAGAAGGAGAGCAGGGGTGGGACTGTGCAAGGAGGCTAATGTAGGCACTTGGAGGAGGGGACTTTTGAGGTGCATTGGCCAAGGCGGTCCCAGGGCAGAGGGAACCCCTAACAGGCTGCACGGAGGGGAGATGCAGAAGTAGCAGGAAGCCGCAGCTGAGGCATAGCCCAGGCGGGACAGAGTTAGAGCAGAGAATGAGCAGAGCAGGCTGCTGGTGGGCGTGTGGCGGCCTCTTGCACTGCTCCGGCAATGGAGCAGAGACACCTGCGGAGCGGGAGGTGTGGAGGCTGGATGCAACTGAATGCTACCCACTTCGGTGAGCCTGACCACCTCTAAGCAGCAAACAACTGGCACAGAGCCCAGGCATTGACTCAGAGACAGGCACTCCCAGAACAGCTGTGTGCGGAAAGGGCTCCTCTTACGAGCACCTGACAGCACTGGTAGGCAGCAGTGACAACTAACTGCAGAAAACCACCACTCATTCGATAAGCCTGGCATGCACTTCGCCCCCTGTGGGTTTTCCTGGGATGATGCCACAACCCTTAGAGGGCCAATCTGCATTCCATGGAGCTCTGGCAAGATGGCATCTGGGAAGCAGCCGTTGGTGAGTAGGAAAGAGGCTGTTGCGGGCACAGTGAGGCCACCTGCAGTGGCTCTGTGGGAGGGACTGGCAGTTGGTGGCACCGTGTCCTTTTGTTTAGCATGGTGTTGCAGACCCTGGAGGGACGGATGAGCCAAGGAGCAGGAAATAAGCAGGGACTGCCCTGCGGCGGGGGTGGGGCTGCGTGCTCTCTGCCTTTTTGCTTCCCTGGCATAAGGGGTCTAAAGTGCCCAGCCTTGATCTGTAAAATCCACAGGTGCTTGCTCTTTTAATTCCCATTTACAGAGGAGAGTCACGGAGCTAAAAGGGGAGGTGGGTTTGAGCCAGGGTTTGTGTGAACCTGGAGCTCTCACCTAGTGCTTCCTCGGTGGAACCTGCCCCTGCTCCTGGTCTCATCCCAGTCTACCTTTCCACAAATCTCCCCTAGAAGACCCAGCCTGGAGGGTGATAGCTGAAGGTAAGCCATCCACAGGTCTAGAAGTACCTTGGATGAGTGCCCCCCACTCCCAAAAAGTAATGGAGAACAGGGCTGGAGCGGTGGCTCAGTGGTTATGGCACTTGCCTGGCATGTGGGAGGATGTGAGTTCGAATCCCAGCACTATGTACACAACGAAGTGTCGGAGCAACGAAAGCCACATGGAAAACTAAATAAAATTGATTCTCTCTCTCATTGTCCCTCTCTCTTTAAAAAAAAAAAAAGTAATGGAGAAGCTGAGCAGTGCAGAGTTTTCTCTGGACAAAGCTAACTAGCCTCCCACATGGGCAGCCACACGGGAGTCCTTGCCATTCTCAGTGACTCTGGAGGCCCCTTAAACGCTCCAGCCAAACTGGATGACATGAATGACAAAACCCTGCAAAGCCTAGTGGCGTATTGCTCATCTCATTTCAGGAGTCCCGTTTGCTATTAAAGACTCACGATGTTCACTGGAGTCGGGGAGTGGCTTAGCTAAGCAGTCCCGGAAGTGCATTTCCAACACCGTCACCACTTCCACCCATGTAGTCAGCTCTGGTCTTGGATGTCTTTGTTCCTTGCTGCAGCTTTATCCAAGTTATAGGACTTGGAGTTTGTTCTTACCAGTCCCTGAGGAAACCCTGGGCCTCCTGCCTCCATAGAAAGTGACTGGCTGGTGGGTGGGGCCCTGACCTGCAAGATATCTTAGCCCTGTGACCCCCTGGTGTCTGGCCCTTCCTCTTTTCCAAAGGAAGACTCCTGCTGAGCCCAAGCTGCCACCCTTCCTCCTCCCCTTCCTCTTCCTTTTTCTCCACCCCCAGCTTCCAGGAAGGAGGAGGAAGGAGGAGAAAGAGGAGTAAGAAATATCACGGAAGGCAGGCAGGCCATGGCTTCAGAAGGAAGCTGGGAGGTACTATGAGACAGGAGAGGAAATTCAAGCCCTCTTAAAAATACAAGAATGGAAGTAATGTCCTCCTTCCCTCAGGGCCCCCAGCTGTCCTGACCACATCCCAAAGAGCACCCAGAGTGGCAGGGACCACGGTGTAGGCGAGCAGGTTCTTGGGCAGCTGCTGCCTAGTTTTTTACTGCCTTCTGTCCATGACTCCAACACGACTTCCTCGAAGGAAACTTCAACAACAAACCATGGACTGATTGATTCAGTTTCTGGATTACTTTTCTTTGCATTCTCAGGGATACATCTTTCTGGAGCTCCAATTAGACGTTGATAACAAACAGTCTTAAGTCCTGCCTGTATCAGGCAAACCACGCCCCAGGCCTGGGATGCCCCAGCCAATGTCAGAGCTGCCATTTCTGGTTCTAGCCGTTACCACAGCTCCGAGGGGGAGGTGTTGGGGCCAGTTAACAGATGAGAAAATGGAAGCCCAGAGAAGTTAGGTGACTGTATCCCCCCAGAGCTCAGTGGTGGGCCTGGGCCCACTGTGGACTCCAAAGCACGTTCCAAGACTGCAGAATGCCCCATCAGTGGGACAACTCCACTTACTTGGCAATGGGCTGAACTCCACGGCGGACGTGCTGGTGATCTTGCTGGAGTCCAGCTCCACCCGGTGGTATTCGAAGATCGTCCTTCTCCGAGACTCTGCAACAGAGGCAGAGCCTGTTATAAGGAGCCTGTCACAGCAAGAGGGCTTCAAATGCAGCCACTGAGGGAGGAAGTAAACCCATCCAGTTGGGAGAGACAAGAGGACAGGAGCTGACCTTAAGAGGAGAGCCTTCGGGGCTGGAGCGGTGGCTCAGCGGTTTCGGTGCTTGCCTGGCAAGCACAAGGACCCTGGTTCAAACCCCAGCACCACGTACACAACTGAGTGTTGGAGCAACGAAGGCCATGTGAAAAACTAAATAAAGTTGTTTCTCTCTTTCTCTGTCTCTCTCACTGTCCCTCTCTCTTTAAAAAAAAAAAAAAAAAAAAGAACCATAAGTTTAAAAAAAAAAAGAAAAGAAAAAAAAAGAGGAGAGCCTTCAGTCACAGCAGAAACACCACCACCCACGGAGGCTGAGCTGCTCCTCGGGTGACAGTTAGGGATCCTCTGCTTCCACATGCACTGTGCCTTCACAGCGGCTGTTCCCTTGGCCCACAGTATTCTTGCACCCTCTCTCCTTGTCTGGCTCACTCTTGCAGGTCCAGCTCAAGGACCATTTCTTCTGAGTGGCATCTCTTGGCCAGTTCCCTCCTCTCCCCCACTCAGGCCAGGTCCGTCCTCCCACTGCACTTACCATGCTGTATAGAACTTAGGGTCTATTTGGATGGTAGAGACATTAGAATCTGGTCCTGAACCTGACTCACAGTCAGTGTTCTGCAAAAGTCTGCAGACAGAAAGGCTACCCTCACACTTGGCTGACCACTCTCTGCTCCTCGGTGGAGGCTTGAGCAAGGTTCAGGGCCTGGAGCCAGTCTTAAGTCCTACCTCGATCCCTGCAAAAACTTCTCTCAGGACCTCAGGGTCAGGAGACCCGAATGTGATTTGAGTTCTGCCCTGACTTGCTGGCTATCCTCAGGCAAGTCACTTGAGGCTTGGTTTCTTGTCCATGATGTGGAAAGACAGAAGCACAACACCTTTGGGAGGAAAAAAACTGGGAATTGTAGATGAAAAGATTTGTCTTAAAATGGCAATCTTGGGACTGGAGCGGTGTGGCTCGGCCATTACAGCGCTTGCCTGGCATGTGTGAGGATGTGGTTTTGAACCCTAGCACCAAGTACACGACGAAGTGTCTGAGCAATGAAAGCCACATTAAAAACTAAATAAAATTGATTCTCTCTCTCTCACTGTCCCTCTCTCTAAAAAAATGGCCATCTCATATGCACTGATATTTTCCACTGTCCCATCATGCCCACCCAAGTACCATGACTTGGAGTTGGTTTCCTTCAGCTCTGAAAGGCAAGCACCCAGATGCTGAGCTTTGCAAAAGAGTTTCCCCACAAGGAGAAAGGACACGTAGTGTGTGGTCTTTTCAACACCCTTCCTCCTTCTGGAAACATTCCTTTCTTTCTTTTTCAAAGAAAGAGGGGACAGTGAGAAAGAGAGAAAAAGAGACAAGCAATTTTTATTTAGTTTTTCATGTGACTTTCATTCCTCAGACACTTCGTTGTGTACGTGGTGCTGGGGTCTGAACTCGAGTACTCCCGCATGCCAGGCAAGTGCCATAAGGGCCACTGCTCCAGCCCTGGAAACATTTCTTTTGGGGGAACTGTGCCCAGCCCATTCTTTACACATGAACTGCACTGGAGCTGCCATCTTTGATGATCCTGCCTCACAGTGATTGGTTCAAGGCTGAGTGATGGATTTGAGCTGAACCAATCAGAGATCTTCCCTGGGATTTTTCAAAGACCTAAGCCCACAAATGACAACAGTTCCTGTACCAAGAACAGAGAATAAACCCATTTTGTGGAAAGAAACAAGAAGTAGTGATGGTGATCCAGGACCTTCCCTGGCCTCCATCTTCCCAGCTGTCCGGCTCTTCCTGTAGTTCTTTGGGCTACTTCAGTATTCCCCAATGTGCTCCTCTTTCCGTCCAAGCTAGTTGGGTGTGGGTTTTTAGTACTAGAAGCCCAGAGGAGGTAGGGAAATAAGTTTCTCACTCTAGATGGTTTGGAGGAAAATTTCCTATAAGAACCGGAGAAGCACCTTGCAAGGAAGGGCATCTAGGGCAACTGCTGGGTGCCCTATCCCCCACCCCTCCTGGGTGGAGAGTTCAGGGGAATACACAGTGCGTAGCAGAATACCTCAGCTGCATTTCATCACTTGCTTATCCTCAGTCTTGGAATAGCTCCCTCCTACTTTACCCAGGATTGAACCCAAGCTGGTCTGGGACCAGAGCTCACTCTTTCCCCACCATGGCACAGTGCTCTGCTGTGGGTCCCAGTGGACACTCAGCCCCCCAAACCTTCAAGACCGTACAACCTCATTCTAAGCAATGAAAATGAAACTGCTCTGGTATTGGTGCTGGCAAAGGTCCCCAGAACTAAACAAAGGTCCCTCAGAATCTGCAGCCCTGAGGCCTGAGCTTAAACTGTCAGCACTGCCCACTCCCACTTTTCTAGGGGAATCCATCTGTTACCCATCTGTCAGTTGCTTCTCTGGGCTGGGTAGGAAGGGGAAAGAAGTTAGGAGGACTGACTGGGTTGGGGTTACTGTGACCAGGCAGATAAGCTCTGTCCTTACTACCTGGGTGTTCTTGGACAAGGGACATAGGCTTAGTGAGCCACATCCGGAAATGACACCAATCATTATTCCACTTATGGGGTTGTTCTAAAAATTAGGCAACTTATGTACATAAAACACCTAGATCCCAAGAGCTACTTAAAATGTGAGCTCCTTTTTCCTTCCAGGCCCAACTCCTGTGTGTGTGTGTGTGTGTGTGTGTGTGTGTACATGTGTTGTTGGAGATTGAACCCAAGGCCTCATGCATGTAGGATAAGTGCTCTACCATTGAGCTGCATCCCTAGCCTTTATGAAATTTTATTTTGAGACAGGGTCTCACTAAGCTGTTGAGGCTGGCCTCGAACTTGTGATCCTCCTGTCTCAGCCTCCTGAGTACCTGGGATTATGGGCATGCGCCACCATGCCTGGCTCCCAACTCCTTTTTTATTTTTGTTTTTCATGTAGCTGAGACTCCAGGGCACTTCTGGCCTCTCCTACTCCTCCCTAACCAATGTTGAGTTTGTAAATTTGAACGTGAAGAGAAAGCATGGCTCACTTCTTTCCCCCTTCCTTTCTCTCCTTCTCTTTCCCTGCCCTCCTCTTGGCATGTTTCTTGTCTGAGACTGTCTGGGGGCCCTGCAGCTCAGTGCCACCATGCTGCCTGGCATCTGCACATCCTGGGCCCCCACCTTCATCCCCTCAGCGTCAGATGCCCAGTCCTGTGGGCCTTCCCTTTGCTCTCTGATGGTCCCAGGCTGCTTGCGTCTCTCCCTGGGGCTGCACCTCTTGCCCTGGCTTCCCTTTATTTCTTCCTGCTGTACAGTGGATGCTGTTTCCTGCTTTTTCCCCTACAAGAGAAGTAGTGAATGGGCTTGGGGCTGTGGGGGCTGGGGTGAATCTCCCATGCCCCTCTGGGGCTGCTCAGGGAGCACTGTGGTGAATGGGCTTGGGGCTGCCGGGGCTGGGGTGAATCTCCCATGCCCCTCTAAGGGCTGCTAAAGAGGACTGATCTCAGAAGCTCCCTGCCACCACCACCCCTGACTCTCCTCAGGTCTTGGCCTTCCTTTCCTGACACAGAGGATGACTTCTCCAGCTCTGAGGCACCCTCCCTCCCCACGGGCTCCTAACTTGGAGCCGGATGGTTCGTGATGAGATCCAAGCCTCACCATTTTTCTCTTCCCTGCCAGGCAGCACCAGGAACATACTGTTCCTCAGGCAAATAGCTAGAAGGATATGCGGCATGGGGGTCCAGTGCCCACCAGGGGAGCCCTGCGGGTATGGGTTCCATCAGAGAGGAGATAGGCTAAGCACCAGAGACCCAGACTTATCAGACCAAGAGCTGCCAGAGAGTTAAGAAGTCAAGTGATCCTGACAATCATTCCACAATGGAGAAACTGAGGTTCAGATGGATTAATACACAGACCGGTAAAAATTTTTATGACCCTATATAATTTACCAAATCTTTGCAAAAAGCCAAATGCATTACCACAGCCTTCAGTGGGAAATATCTATGGTAATTAAATGAGAAAACTTGCACCAAAGCCCAGCACAGAGCCTGGACAGGTATGTGTGCCCCCCGGGAAACTCCCCATGGACACACAGATTGTGTGTGTGTGTGTGTGTGTATGTTTGTGTGCACACTAGAGACGAAACTCAGAGCTTTGAATACACTATGCAAATGCTTTATCACTGACTCACATCTCCAGTCCCACAGAAACTTAAGGACTTTTTTTTCTTTTGGTACCAAGGATTGAACCCAGGGCTGTTTAACCACTGAGCCACATCCTTAGGCTGTTTCATTTTTCATTTTGAGATAGATAGGGTTTCACTGAGTCAGCCATGGCCTCACTAAGTTGCTGAGGCTGACTTTGAACTTGCGATCTTCCTGCCTCAGCTTCCTGAGCCACTAGGATTACAGACATGTGCTACCACACCTGGCAAACTTATTTTTTTTTTACTTTAAAAAAAAAAAAAGAGGGAGAGAGAGAATCAATTTTATTTATTTTTTCAACTGACCTTCATTCCTCCGACCTTCAGTTGTGTATGTGGTGCTGGGGTTTGAACTCGGGTTCTCACACATGCCAGGCAAGCGCCATAACTGCTGAGCCCCGGTGCCAGCCCTTATTTTCTAATGTTTTGATACAAAAAAGACTCCTTGCCAAGGGAGAGTGGGGTTTGACAGAGGCTGAAGTGAGGAGGGCAGGTTTCTTAATTCATGTGCCCAATGGAGTACCAAGGTCCCCCTGTACCACACAGCACCTCCTGTGTGACACTCAAGGGCTATGAGAAGGGGGCCTGGGGCCTGGACCCTCTCCATGGAGGACAAGAACTCCATCCTCACCCACTACTCCCAGAAGCTATCTTTCCTTCAGAAGAAAACCACCGCTTTCAAGCACCAAAACACAAAGGGATTAAAAAAAAATGAAGGTGTAATTCCAGGTCCCCCACCTCCAAGGTGCCTGAGGCCAAGGGGTCTGGAGTGTAATGGTAACATTTTTTTCCCTTTCTTCTTCCCTCTAAGGCTCAGCTGAATGGCATCCTTTCCTTGAAGTCTTCCTCCACCCTCAGGCAGAGTCAGGGTCCCCTCCTCTGAGCTCCACCACCCAGTGCCATGTCCAGGGCCACTGGTCACACTGCCTGGTCAGTATCTACATCTACCTGCCTCCCCTGCACACTCTGAGCTCCCTGAAGATGGAGTGCACTAGCATTTATCTCAGCACCCCTACCTCGGGCACCCGGCCTCCTACTTAACAGAGCTTCGAGAAATGTCTGTGAATGAATGAATGGGTCACAGTCTTGCGGCGAATCCCAACCACCTCACAGGAAGCAAGCCCTTCCAAAAGGCAGCCCCCAGATGGCCACAGAACACCAGACAGGCCTCTTCCTCGGATAGAGCCCAGAGAGCAAGCAGAACGTCCAGCTGCAAGGACGTGGGGCAGAGCCCATCCTTGGTCAGAGGGAAGGTGGATTGCGAGAGATATGGACTTGTCAAGAACAGACACACTGAGCAGCAGCCTGGGAGGGCAGGGCTCCTGGAAACCTCCCACCAGGAACAGGGGTGGGGTGGGGACAGATTTAAGGATGTGCCCCAGGCCTGGGTACAGCCAGAGATCACCAGATGTCCTCCAGAAACAAGCACAGCCCTACCAGCAGGGCAGGGTGGATGCCAGCAAGCGTGTGGAAATTCGTCTCCAATTGAAAATACTGGCTCGTTTCAGCTGCCAACTTGTGCTCGTTTGTGCGTATGGCTTTGGTAATGCTTTATTTTTTGGTAAACAGGATCCTTAATATCCCCGCCTATTTGCCTTTGGATCATTACACCAACATCTGGAACTTGCCCAAGGACAATGACATCCATTTGTATGGCCAGCAGATGCTTTCCAGAACCAGGATGGGGCTGCCCCGAAGCCATATTTCTGGCAGTTTGGGACGTTCTGTTTTATCAGAGGCTCGCAGTCATCCAAGACATGGAAAACATTGCTGCTCCATCAAGACATGTTAATGGCTTCAAAAAGAAGTTTATGTGTCCTGTTTTGTTTCCATATCAGCTACCGGGGGAGAACATTGGTTCAGTCAGAAGAACCCAGGACACCAAAAGGCTCAGCCGCCAATATCTCCCCAGAACAAGTCATAGTGTAAAAAACTGTGAGATGTAGGGTCTGGGCACAGTCTTCACTCATTCAATCTTCGCTCATTTGCTCATTCATTCAATACTCATGACTTGAGCCACAGCAGGGACCCAGGAGGGAAGGCAGGAGGATTCCTCCTAGCATCAAAGCAAATTATAAAAGAGGCAGAAAAAGAAGAGACCAAGACTCAGCAGCAGAAAAGGGAAAGAGGGGAGGAAGAGCCCCAGGCAGATTAAAAACCTCCACTGAAGCTGGGTGTGGTGGCTCACACCTGTATTCCCAGTGACTGAGGAGGCTGAGGCAGGAGAATCACAAATTCAAGGCCAAGCTCAGCCTTTTAGTGAGGTCCTAAGCAATTTAGCAAGACCCTAAAAAAAGGCTGGAGATGTGGCTCAGTGGTTAAGCGCCCAGGGTTCAATCCCACTCCCACCTCAAAAAGAAGCAAACAAATAAACAAAAACTTCCAAGGAAGAGCACTTTGAAGGATCCTTTATCAGAAGTGAGAAGGGGAAACAGGCCAGATCTGGTGACCGCAGCCCTTTCTCCCCCTCGCTTGGCTGGTGTCTCTCCCTTCTACAGCCATCTCCTGGGCCTCCACCACCCCCACACTGTCAGCCTGGCATGGAGGCACGGCACAGGCCTCTGACACACATCTGGTCTCCAGTCTGCCTTGGAAAGGAAAGTTCTGGTGGACAGCATGTGAGGGCCATCCGAGGCCATTCTGGGGCCAGCCAAAAGGCAGGCTGCAATTTGGAGCCTGAATTAATCAAATCTTTACTATCCAATTCCACTAATTCACAATCTCTGTCAGTTTTGACATTGGCTATGGTCAAGTTGCTATTATAGAGTCCATGCAATAAAAAGTTTAAGTCAGCAAGCAGAGGAAATTCTACTGACTTCTGGCAGCCCCTCCGGGCACAGAGAGCGTCTGGGCCACCCCGGATGTTCCGAGCTCCTCGTGAGCAGATGCTGCTTAACTGCCAATGACTTTAGTCTTCATCAAAGATGCTTTGCAGACTCTGCTCAAAGTGTGCATAACAGTTTATGGAAGGAAGAAAAGGTGTAAGGACATACAACCTACGGCAGCTGTAGAGATGTATTGGGAAGGAGGGAGGGGGAGGGATAAGGGTGGATAATTTGGGGGGCTCTTGGGTAATTCTAATATTCAGATTTTTTTAATTATATTTTTTCATTAGAAGCATGTTTGATTGTTCAACAAATAAATTTCTTAATTAAAAAAAAAAGAGGGGCTGGAGCGGTGGCTCAGCGGTTTCGGCGCTTGCCTGGCAAGCACGAGGACCCGGGTTCAAACCCCAGCACCACGTACACAACTAAGTGTTGGAGCAACTAAGGACATGTGAAAAATCTCAATAAAGTTGTTTCTCTCTTTCTCTGTCTCTCTCACTGTCCCTCTCTCTTTAAAAAAAAAAAAAAGAAGAAAAGAAAGAAAAACTCTGGTTGTTCTTTTTCCCTCAATCCAGGAGGGAGACTGAGGTTTCAAAACAGCCCAGGACAGTTGGAGAGGAAACACTTGGTGCCTGAGCCTCACACAGGTCACGAATAGTAGGGACGCAAACCCCATCTTCGCATCACCCCAGGCAGGGGTGAAACATGCTTGAATGTGAGGACAAGATGCCCCCATCCTGGCTTAGACAATGACAATAACCACGGAGGTAACAGAGTCTGCATTCGAGAGGGCGCCCCCTGAACCTCACGTAGGTCATAGCTGTCTGTGACTCACGTTATTTGCAGCTCAACCTAACACAAAGTAATTCCCTAGTTGCTGGCTGAATTTGTCCTCTTAGCGACAGAAAAAGCTTCATTCCCAAAAGCAGAGGCTGTGGCCCACCTGATTTTATTTTTGCAGTGCCGGGATGGGACCCAGAGCCTTGCATGCACTGAGGGGCCCATTTGAAAATCCAATGATTGGGGCTGGAGTGGTTGCTAAGTGGTTAGAGCACTTTCCTGGCATGCTCAAGGACCTGTTCAAACCCCAGCAATACACACACAACTAAGTGTGGAAGAAACAAAGGCCAGATGAAAAAATAAATAAAATTGATTCTCTTTCTCTCTCTCTCTCACTCTATCCTTCTCTTTCTCTTAAAAAAAAAAATCTAATGAAGGCCAGAGATAGTATTCCAGAATAGGAATGAGCTCCATGTGCATCTTACTATTCCACATATAATTTTAAAAGGTCCCAGACCTATGCTTGGTCCCCATACTAAACTCCAACAAAAAGGAATGTGATTTCCAAAACACTCCCAAACTCAAGTGGTATCAGCCCCATTTATTTATTTATTTCTTGGTACCAGGGATTGAACCCAGTGGGACTTAACAATTGAGCCACATCTCCAGATTTTTTTTTTTTTTTTGAGACAGGGTCTCTAAGTTGTTTAGGGCCTTTCTAAGTTGCTGAGGTTGCTCTTTAAACTTGCCATCCTTCTGCCTCAGCCTCCCAAGCCTCCGGGATGCAGGTGTGTGCCATCATGCCTGGCCAGGCCCGTGTTCTTACACTGAGTCACGAGAGCAGAGGACAGGGTCTCTGCTATACCCAGTCCTATAGTGGTACCCTGATCCAGATTCTTGCACTGTTACTCATTTTTTGAGCAGCTGCCCTGCTGCAGGCATCAGGTTCGGTTTTGGGGCACAGGGAGCCCCTGTGGGGGGCGGTTCTCAGCTCATGGAGGAGAAGGCAGCTGAGCAAGGCAGTGGGATTCACTCCATATCAAAAGTGCCAGTGCAGTGTCTGCAGCACAGAAGAGGAAACAAAAATTCTGTGTGGAGGGAGCAACATCCGGGCCAGACTAATGGATGAGTAAATTTTTTGCCAAGTGGTATAAAGGGATGGGTGGAGAACATTTTCTACAAGAGAACTGTGTCACAAAGATGTGACCAGCCCTTGGCATGCTTGGAGAACACAGGGTACGAGGACCAGGGCTGCCTGGGAAGAGTGTGGCTGGTAAAGACCAGGTTTGGAAAGGAGCCAATGTGATTGGCTGTGCCCAGATGTGCAGGGCCTTGAATGCCACACTACGGATTTCTTTCTTGATCCTGCAGGCAACAGGGAGCCAGAGGATGAAATAATCAGAGGTGGCATCAACAAGAATAGGGGATGGAAGGAAGGGAAACCGGAGGCAGGCGGCACTGGGCATTATCTGGGGACCAAGTGCCAGCCTTCACCTGGCAAGCAGACCCAACAGCACGTGGGGACATGGACTCTGGAAGTTCCTCCAGAGGCGCTGGGGTCCCTCCCACCTCAGTTGCCTTCTGTTATTTCAGGTGGACTGTGCTTCCTCCCCTGCCCTCCAGCCCTCCCCACACCCTCCTGGCTTGCTCTAAAACAGCCTTTTATTCCAGAATCAGAGGAGCCTCAGAGGCAGATCCCCAGGGGACCTGACTCCCGCTGTTTCACCCTCAGTCAACTGCTTGACCCAACACACATTTCCTGAGACAGCCTTGCACAAAATCCTGGGGGAGGTACGCCTGCCCCCACTGGGTTCTGCCAACACTGGAGGAGGGGAGGGGAGGAAACAAAGCCCAGGCACCAAGTATGTCTCCAGAAACAGCCATGGGCACATGGGGCTGCCGGTGTCTTGGGGAGCCAAAGAGGAAAGAATTCCTTCCTCTGGGTCGGATAGAGCCAGGTCAGATTAAGAAGGGCTCAGTAGGAGCTGGAGCGGTGGCTCTGCAGTTACGGCACTTGCCTGGCATGTGTGAGGACGTAGGTTCGGAACCCAGCACCACATACATAATGAAGTGTTGGAGCAACAAAAGCCACATGAAAAACTAAATAAAATTGATCCACTTTCTCACTGTCCCTCTCTCTTAAAAAAAAAAAAATCTCCTCATCTAGTGTCTTTGGGGATTTCCTAAATGTAACAGATGCTGAGTAGAAAGCTTCGGCTCTCCTTCCCCTCAGCCAGACCAGTGCCTCCCACATGACATTTGCTCACGAAAAATGGTTCAGCAAAGAAATGCTGGACTTCATGGTTCTCTCCCCCCACTCCCACCGGCTCCCACTCAGCTCTGCATCCCCCTCTCCTCCCGGCATCAACCCCACTGGCCTGGGTTTGGTCTGAGCTGAGTCCTACCCAGCCCAAGTCTCTGCTGGATCCCTAGGGACTTACCTGGCACATCCAGGGACGGATTGACAATCATAAAGGCATCTGACAGGCCTGCTTTGACAGGGTGCTGGGAGGAGCTGATTTCCAGGACGGACATGGGGATCTGCAGTGGGGAGAAGAGGCTCCATCTCCCCTGCAGACTCTCTTGGCCCAGCCCCTACTTGCCCTCTGAGCTCCAGAGCCATCTTTCTGCCCAGCAGACCTCCTAGAGGCCTCAAACCCAAACTCCCACCCAAATTCCAGATTCTTCCCCACATCACCTCCAGCCTATTTCTCTAGCTCAGTGAACAGCACCTCTGTGCAGCTGGAAACCAGGGTCACCCTCTGCCCTCCCTTTCTTTTCTTTCCTGTCTCATAGAACCATCTCCAAATCCTGTTAATAAACCAGTGGCTGTCAAATCTGTCCAGTTCTCTGACTCCCTTCTTGAAGCTGCCCTCACCTCTCTCCTGAGTCCTTTCCCATGCCCTCGGAGCTCCCAACATGCTGAAGCTGGAGTGGCCATTTTCAAAGGCACATCTGGCTGCCCCTACCCCCCCATCCCATTCTTGTTTTTGTTTTTTTTTTTAGGGCTGAGGACCTAACTCAGGGCCTTGCGTGTGCTAGGCAAGCGCTCTGCCACTGAGCTAAATCCCCAACCCCCACTCCCGTCCCATCCTGCCCCCCACGTCCCCCTCCAGCCATGCTGCCTTCTTCCAGTGCTTTGGGCCAGCCCAGCTCTCTCCTGCCACAGGACCTCTGCAGGTGCAGGTGCCTATCTCTTCCCAAACACGCTTCACGAGGACAGGGCCCACAGGTAGGGCCCACACCTGGCTTATTTGCATCAATGTGCCTGCACCTTGCAGACTCCCTTGAACGTTTATTTCCTGGTCGGAGGAAAGGCTTGAGACCTGCTGTCTCTGCAGCTGGGCCCGCTCACCTCTTTGTAGCCGAAGACAATGCGGCCATCTCGGTGCAGAGCTGCCTGGAACGTGAAGCTGCCCTTGTCCTCTCGACCTTGGAGGTAGACGTGGTCCCACTGAACAACAAAGACTGTCCCTGAGGAGAAGAGCAGAGACCTGGCTGGACAGCCGGAGGGGACTGGCCACAGGTGTGCTCCACTGGGGATGATGGGGACACTTTGCAAACTTGAAAAGGCCGGAGCTGGGCAGCCCACAGACACCAGCCTGGCTTCCAAGCTGCAGAGCCAGAGGTCCTGCTTCAGTCCCCAGATACCGCAATTGCTCCTCTCTTACCCTACATGGGGCCCTTCCTTGCTGCCATCCTGATCCCTTGAGATGAAATGGAGAGATAGGAGCAGCATGTGATCTCCAGGGGTGGCCAGAGGAGAGTGGGCGGCAGGCAAGCTGAGGGGGTGTGGCTCAGCGGTAGGCTAGGGTGCTTGCCTCTGCTTAGAGCAGCCCGGGCATCGTTATCTTGCTGGACCCTGCAAGCAGCAGGTGTTTTTGGCTCCATCTTACATGTGAGGAACTAGCACAGGAGGGTGTGGGTAGCTGCCCGCCTGCGGCTGCATGATGGTGGGTTACGCAACTGGGACTCCTCTAAAAGGGCGGGACCAAGAGATCCCTGGAGCTTGGTGACTTACACTCTGAGATCTGCCCTCACCATTGTCAAAGTAAGACACTGTGGAATTGTCGGAGTAGCCAGGGTTGAAGTTGGCCATCAGTGGGGCCACGTACTGGGTAGCTGTGAGCATCCGATGGATCACGTCGCCCATGAAGATGAAGCCTAGGATGGGACAGGGACAGGGAAGTCACCAGTGATGACCTCAAGGGGCTGCTCCTGGGCATCTTTTCCCCAAAGCTGGAAGTGCATCTCATGCCCCGGTACCCCATCCCTACCTGGTGGGCTCTGGGTCTGGTGTGTAGGGAGCAAAAGGGCCCCAGTCCAAAGAAGGCTCCCCCTGTGCCTCCAGGTGGACGCATACTGTAGAAAGAGGAGGTGACTCCCACCGCCCCCGTCCCTAGGGAAGTGGGACACAGAATTGAAGTGCACAGGAATCAAAGATGGGCTCCTCAAAGCCACAGGGAGCCTGGTCCTAGGAACCCAGGGTTTCTATGTCTCCTCTTCCTCTCTCTCAGACTCAGAGACACAGAGACCACAGGCCTTGCCATCCCAGAGGGACACACATACACACACACACACACACACACACACATGCAGCTTAGGTGACATGAGGGAGTTGTTCTGACTGACATTCCTGATCTCCTTCCTAAAAATTGTGTGCAAGACAGCAAAATGTGGGTTCCTCCCCAGTCCATCTACCCAACTCCCTCTCCACTGAGGCCCCCTGAGTCCAGGTTAAGATCCCCAAATCCTCCCCTGGGCCCTGCTGGCTCAGCCTTACCTCCAGTTGCTATGGTGATCTGCCGCAGAGGATGCCCATAGAAAGGGAAATCGAAGGACAAGACCACTCTCTGCAGAGGGGGAGAGAGAGTCAGCAGGGGCCAAGCCACAGGCCAAGGGTTGGACACCCACACCTCTGCATGCTTGTCTGGAAAGAGTGGGGGCAGGAGTGGCCCAGGCAGAGGACTAGGCCTGAAAGTGGGTGCCCCCACTCTGGCTGAGCCCATGGGACCCCCTAAGAAGTTTCTCTGAGGCCACAGACCTCAGGTCACTGCCATGCCTGCTCCCAGCAGGTTGAACTGGTTCCAACCTCCCACCCTGATTAACTGTGGGGACCAGACACGCTGGCCACTCACCGAAGCCTGCCGGTGGGTGTTGGAGAGGATTCTGTGGACTTTCACTTGGTTCCGGTTGGCGTCGCCCACTTCCACCCACAGTTCCTTACTGCGGGTCTCACTGGGGCCGTAGACACGGGACACATAGTAGCTGTGGTTGTCTTCCTGCCGGTGCCCAAGACAAAACCACAGGAAGTGTGAGTAGCCAGGCAGCCCAGGAGACACCCTCTGCCCCTCCCTACTGAGACTGCCGGATGCAAGAAGTCACCCTGTCCCAGGATGCTGGAGCTGTGGCCCAGACCGCTAGGTTAGGCCTGGGAGTCCCTGGAAAGTCCCTGGAAAGCCCCCTCCCCCCCGCCCGACCCCGGCCCTAGAGGGCTCACTACCTGGCCCCTACTGTTCCCCAGCACTCCTGCTGCTCTCAGCCCAGCCCTGCCATTCCCAGACAAACCACAAGGTTCATTCTGCTGCCCCTGTGTGCCTTTAACGTACATCCAAGGCTTAGTTGAGCTCGAGAGAAATGAGGGAGAAACAGACAGAACAGCCCTAAACAGAGCCCCTGTCTTCAGAGAGCTCCCAGACACTGGGGAACACATAGTCCCTGGCCTGGGGGAGCTCCCTATTTAAGGGAAAAGACTAACTGGATCTCTGAAAGTGCAGCCTAGGGGAGGCTGACCCTTGACCTTGGGGAGGTGGGGCCCAGACACAAGCCCTCAGCACAGTGAGAGCCCATGCTACGGGGGACAGAAGCCGCACAGAGTCCTGTGTGTCCGAGGGGAATCAAATATGGAACCGGGCAGATTGCAGTGGGCTGGGCCCGTTCCGCAGTCTCTCCCACACAGGAGCGTTCGGGGCCACAGTTTAAAGGAGGCTGGGGAAATGGCTGACAGAAAGCGCAAAAGATCCAGGGAGCAGAGCGATGGCATCGCACTCCCTGGAGCTGGCCCAAGAGTGCCTATGCAGCAGCCAGGCAGCCAGGAGGCAGGGTGGGCAGGCTCTGTTGGCAGCCGCCACAGAGATGCCCTGGGCATCATGGGTCATTAATCAGGCTGCCCAGCGGTAGTGGCTGCAGACACAGCAGACCAACACTGTTCTCCCTGCCAAGCTGCCAGCTGCCCAGCCAACCCTTGCCCAGGGCCCAGCAGGGCCCAGGGGCTCCTGTATTCTTCACCTGCTGGAAGGCAAACTCTGCTTTTCTGACAAGCGACACGCTTGGGCACCTGGGGTCAGGCGGGCTGGGGGAAGATGAGTGAAGACACATGGGGTGGGGTGGGGCGGGGTGGGTGCTCCTCCTGCCTCCAGACGACCCCTCCGCCAACCTGGGCATGCAGTCAAGCCTGTCTAAAATGCTCCTGGTGGCTGGAGCGGTGGCTCAGCAGTTACAGTGCTTGCCTGGCAAGCGCAAGGACCCAGGTTCGAACCCTAGCACCACATATACAACTAAGTGGCAGAGAAACAAAAACCAGATGAAAAGATAAATAAAATTGATTCTTTTTCTCTCTCTCCCACTATCTTTAAAAAATAAATAAATAAAATGCTCTTGAGGTCATGCAAACCTCCGAGCCAGTGGCTTCACTTCTCCCATGCCCCTGTGCACCCCTGGGTGCTAACCCACCAGATAGTACTCCCTGACAGTCCTGGGCCACCAGTCGTCACTCTTGCCTTTGCACAGGATGATCAGAGGTGACTTGTGTCTCCTATTTTCAAGAGTCACATGGGCCCAGACTTGGGCTGATGAATTTTACCCATGAAGCCTCCTAAGGTGCCACCCCCTCCTGGTGCCACCACACCAGGATGAGGGCAACTGCCCATGCCCAGGATGCTGCTTCCCATTGCAGCCACAGCTGTTAACGCTGGGGCCCCAGAAGAGTGCCCGGAGGAAGATGCACTGCTCTCCAGCTCTGCCCACTGCACCAAAGCAGCCATGCTTATGCCCGGAACTCACAGCCTCCCTGCAGAAAGGGTAAGTTCCAGCCCTGCCTCCCCGCCACCCTCCCTGAGAGACAGGGTAAGAGATGCCTCTTTCCCCATG
The DNA here is from genome assembly GCA_004027875.1 of Aplodontia rufa. Classification (NCBI taxonomy): domain Eukaryota; kingdom Metazoa; phylum Chordata; class Mammalia; order Rodentia; family Aplodontiidae; genus Aplodontia; species Aplodontia rufa. The sequence goes on from PVKS010000016.1 coordinate 287,685, forward strand.
AGGGCTCAGTCTCTCATATGTCCACCAATCTCTGATGGGCAGCCCCACCTCAATCAAAAACAAAGCAAAAGAAAAGAAAACAAAAACTACCAAAATTCACCTTCCCAGACACAAACCCTGTCCATGTGGTGGTGCACACCTATAATCCCAGTGGCTCGGGAGGCTGAGGCAGAAGGATTGCAAGTTGGAGGCCAGCCTCAGCAATTTAGTGAGGTCCCAAGCAATTTAGTGAGACTCTTTCTCACAATAAAAAATAAAAAGGTCTGGGGATGTGGCTCAGTGGTAAAATGATACTGGCTCCAATCCACAGTACCAAAAAAAAAAAGACACAAAGCTCTATGCTCATCAATCTATGCAAACAGAGGTGCACAAAGTGGGTCTGCTGGGGCCCAACCTGCCGCCAGTGATTTGCAGGTGAGCAGTATTTTATTATATTTGCCCTCAAAGCAAAAAAAAAAAAAAAATACAGAGGGCCCTGAACAGTACTATGTGTCTGAGTCTGTAAACCCCCTAACTCTGATGCTAGTTTATGTTCAGTTGGGACTACCTGTCACAGCTGCGGCTACAGCTTACCATCCCAGACTTCAGTTCAAACAAAAATGGAATTTATTGGGTTGGGGATGTAGCCCAGTGATAGAGCACTTGCCTAGCATGTGTGAGGCCCTGGGTTCAATACCCAGAGCCATAAGAAAAAAACCAGTAGTTTATTACAGGGTATCATTTAACCTAAATTTTTGAAGAAAGGAAACAAAGTCTAAATGGTACTTATAGCCTGTCACTACAATGTCAGTTTCTGATGGGCATGGTGGCACACGCCTGTAACCCAGCAACTCGGGAGGCTGAGGCAGGAGAATCACAAGCTCAAGGGCAGCCTCAGCAATTTAGCAAGGCCCTAAGCAACTTAAGGAAACCCTGTCTCAAAATAAAAAATAAAAAGAGCTGGGGATGTGGCTCAGAGGTAAAGTGCCCCTGAGTTCAATCCTCAGTACAAAAAAATAATAAATAAATAAATGCATTTTTTTCTGCCTCAACTATGAGGCCCTGACACACTGGGATGGGTCAGTCACCTCTATGATCATGGCTCAAAGTCCTCCCATAGTCAGTGCACAGGTATCTACCAGGTGAACTGAGGCCTGTTCTGGGAGCCCAGGATCCTCCTTTTACCTTCTTATGAGAGAAGAGTGAGAATGGGTTGACGTTTGGAAGCAAACCTGCCTCCCTAAATCCTGGGCTGTCTCTCTGATGCATGGGTGCGGGGAACACGTGGCCCAATTTAGCAGAGCCAGCATCTAGGTAGCACTTTAGTCCTTTTGCATGTTGTGGTGAGTTTAAATCCCCCAAGAGATAGGTCCAAGTCGCAAGCCCCAGTACCTGTGACTGTGGCTTTATTTAGAAATAGAATCTTTGCAAATGGCATCAAGTGAAGATGTGGTCACCCTGGGTTAGGGTGAGATCTGAGTCCAAACACTGGTGTCTTTACAAAAGAAAGAGGAAGATTTGAACACAGACAGCCATGGAGACGCGGGGAAGAAGGCCACATGGTGGCAGTTTATAAATCAAGGAGCTCCAAGAATTGCCAGAAGCCACCAGAAGCCAGAAAGAGGCAAGGAAGGGCTTTCCTGTGGCCTTCAGGGGCAACATGACTTTGCTGACACCTTCATTTCTGACTTCTACCTTCTGGAACTGTGAGAGAATACATTCCTGTTGTTTAAGCCACCAGATCTCTGGTAACTTGTTATGGCAGACCTAGAAAACGAATACACACGCCCAAGTTGAGTGCTGCTGTGACTCAGTTGGGACAACCTGTAGTTTTGTCCCCACTGCCTGTCACTCCCCTACCTGGAATATTCTGTGGCTCCATAGCAGCACTCAGAGCAAAGGTCACGCCCCTGACCATGACGACCAACAAGGCCCTGGGGGGCACTCTGGTCACTGTCCATCGAACACCCATTTTCTTTCCTTCTTTATTGACAGAAAACTGATTTTTGTAGCAAGCAACAGTGAAGCCAGAAAAATAAATAAATAAACCACCACCAACAACAACAAACCTGCTGGAAGGTTGCCTCGTAAGCCCCTTCGATTCAGCAGTTACAAACATAAGGCCTTCATGATGCATGCCGGTCCCACCCCATCCAGCCCCTCCTCCTCTCTCCCTGCTCCAGTCCTCAGTTCCAGAAATCACCAAGCCCTCATCTGCCCCAAGGCCATGGTGCCTCTTGTCCTTAAGACCTCTTCCCCAGGACCGGTTCTGAAGCTGAGTCCTCCCTTTCCATCAGGCCTCGGCTCAAGGGGCCTTGCCAAGTCCCTGTTAACTCTCATCACACCTTGCACACTTGTGATGACTGACGTAGCTGTTATACCGTCATCTCCGTGGCTGCCCCTCCCACAGATCACAAGTTCCTTGAGGGCAGGGCCCACCTTCTCCCAGGGCACTCAAGCACTGGGCAGGTACTTTGCTGGAGGATTTGCTCAGCAAAGAGTGGCCCCCGAGTCTAGCTCCCTGGAAAGCCTGCTTGTTCTTTGGCTGTTTCATTGCTACTCCCAGGTGTTCTGGTCTCGCGACAGGATCCTGTTCCCCAACAGCAGGCAGCAGCAGATGGGGACGCCGGTGCTGCCAGGGGCCCCACTCTGACAGCCAGCTGCACTCCTTCCCACCTGGGAACCTGAGCCGGCCAAGAGGCTCCTCTGAGGCTGGGAGGGGCTCAGTCAGTCTGCTTGGTGGAGCTGCAGGGTAGGAGCGTCCCCAAACCTCCAGCCGCCCAGGAGCTGGGACAGAAGCCAGGCTCCACGGCAGCGAAGCCTGAACAGACGCTCACCCATCTCTTGACATCTCCCCTAAGGCGGCCCAGGGAAGGGGTCCTGGGAATGCATCTAGCTGACCCGTCGCTCTGAGTCCCCTACGCCACACGAGGACAAACGCTCCGATCCGAGGAGCTGGGCAGCGCGCCATGAGTTCCAGTTCTGACTTCTGGGGGATCCTTGGGTTCATTTGCAGTTCCCAAGGGACCTCCAATGGCGCCTCTTAGCCGATGCAAAGTCTGTATCTGTTTGGGCTCAAGGAGAGTCAGAGTTCAAGGTGCTGCCACCTCTAACGCTCAGTCCACTCGCTGTTGCTGGTAACACGCTAGCATGGGCTGGGAAAGTTTTAACGAAAAGAGGTTTATTTTGGCTCACGGTCTGGTCCAAAGTTGAAGGGCTGCTACTGATGTTGGCCATCTTGCTGGCTGAGTCCTGAGGTGACGCAGGGCATCACAAGGCAGGTATTAAGAGTGCCCGCATGTCTGTTTGCGTCCTTAGCCTCTGCTCGCTCTCCCTCTTACAAAGCCAGCAGTGTTCAGTCATGATGGCCTTTACTCCTGATCACCTCCCGGCGGCCCCTCTCTTTCACAGTCAGGGTTATCGGCCTCCTAATACCTTACAGTGAGGATGAAATTTCAACACATGAACCCTTCAGGGACACGCTCAAATCCTATCCAAAACACAGCAAACTCCCAGGTTGAGATTTTTTTCCAATGGCTAGCAGATCCCAGGGAGAATACAAGCCTCCATACACAAAGATCCTGCTCAGGCCAGGCAGAGCGAGGCCAAGACTCTGTTCCAGGCCTCAAAAGCGCCAAGTGCCAATCAGGCATGGCAGTGTACCCCTGTAATCCCAGCCACTGGGAGGCTGAGTCAGAGGATCACAACTTCATGACCAGCCAAGGAAATTTATTTTTTCTAAAGAGAAAAAATAAAAAGGTCTGGAGGGATAGCTCAGGGGTGGACCACCCCTGGGTTCAATTCCCAGTACACACATATACTCAACAGTGCAGTGGTGCATACCTGTAATCCCAGTGGCTTGGGTGGCTGAGGCAGGAGATCACAAGTACAAAGCCAGCCTCAGCAACTTAACAAGGTAACTTAGCGAGACCTTGTCTCAAAGTGAAAAATAAAAAGGTCAGGGCTGGAGCGGTGGCTCGGTGGTTGGAGCCCTTGCCTGGTACGCACGAGAACCCAAGTTTAAACTCCAGCACCACATACACAACTAAGTGTCTGAGAAACAAAAGTCAGATGAAAAACTAAATAAAGTTGATTCTCTCTCTCTCTCTGTCTCTTTACAAAATAAATAAATAAATAAATAAATAAATAAAAAAGGCTTGGGGATGTGGCTCAGTGGTTAAGCGCTGCTGGGTTCAATCCCCGGTACCAAAAAAAGAAAGAAAGAAAAGAAAAAAAAGTGTAAGGTGTAGCTGGCCTGGGGACAGCACCATGGTACAGCACCGTGCAGAATTCACCTTGGGTCCCAAACATACCATCGACCACCTCTTCCAGCACAGAGTGACTTTGATAACCCCAAGACAGTGACACTAGTAGGTGATGGGAGTTGGAGAGACAAACTGCATACTGGAGGGTGGGGTGTCTTGGAGAGGGGTCACTCGAGGGCACAGTCAAGGACCAAATCAGTAGGGGAGGTGCAGGAAAGGGGAGGCCGGAGAAGCCAAGCTGGCTTTCACAGCACTGGGGCAGCAGTGAGCCAGGTATTTCACGGGCCCCACTACCGGCAGCCACGGGAGGAGAGCACTAATATGACTTCCATTTTCTGAGTGGAGAAACTGAGGTCCAAGAACATAGAATTGTCTGAAATCAGGTCAGTGTCACTTAAAGACAATGACCTTTGCTCTGTCACTGTCTATCAGGTCTTTAAGCAACTGCCCCACTGGAAGGTGACTTAAGCCACTTATCAACGTGGGTTAAAATCTCTCACACCAGGAGGACAACTGCGGGTCCTTTATGGAGGACGGAGCTCAGGGACTATGGCACAGTCAACTCCTTGGTAACTGGCACATGTTGAGTTTGGGATCAGCTTGCTAAATGAGATGAATTACAAGAATCTCAAAGCCACTGGTGACAAAGCCATGCTCAGAATACACAGTGAGGGCCCGACAAGGAGGGCACGCTCATCCATCTCTAACGGCAGATGAGACAAAAGCCACGTGGGAAGGAACCAGTTCTCTCCACTCAGAATCCAAGACTAGGGAAAGCATTCCCATAGCTTGGACACACACCGACCAGGAGGGCATCTCCAATTCTGAGACCTCTTCTCTGAAGAAGTGACACCAGCAAGAAGACAAAGAATAGGAACCTTGGCTGGACCCAGATTCAGCACAGAGGCAAGGAGCTGGACCAAGCACCCGAGAGTCCATCTTAAGTGTGACTGCCCCACGGTCCAAAGACAGCTGCCTTCCTCTCCGCTCAGGTTGAAAAGGTGAAACCCCTCACCTCCCTTCAATCCGACCAAACTACCAGAGGAGCCAGCGTGTGACCATGCCACATCTCCCAGGACCTGGGGATCACAGTTCAGTTAGGAAGGAGGGGTGGAGGGAGGTAAGCAAATGCCAGGGGCATGACGGGAGCTGGTTGGGAACATGACTTAGGGATCACCAAGGCCAGGTTCTGCCAGTCTTTCTTCTCTGCCACTCAGTCTGGGCTTCATTTAAGGCTGGTCTGGTAACCACAGGATAGCTGACATTCCTCAGGGTTCATGGACAGCAAGAGGGGGAGAGAACACATCTCCCTAGGCACTGAAGAAACCTATGTACCTCAGGATGGCAGAGTCTGGGTCACCTGTCCCCTCTGTACTAAAACCTATCGATCGCCATGGGAGCACCGTATGCCAAGCAGCACCAGCCCCTCAATCCAAACCAAACACAGGTAGGCGGCAGGACTACCAGAGAGTCCTGAGTCCCATTCATGTGGCACAGGTAGTAGGGTGGAACCCATGTTGAATCCAGCCAGGGAATCAACAATGTCAAAAAACATGCAACAGGGCTGGAGCAGTGGCTCAGCGGTTACAGCGCTTGCCCGGCATGCACAAGTACACAGATTCAAAAGCCAGCACCCACATACACAACTAATTGTCAAAGCAATGAAAGCCATGTGAAAAACTCAATAAAAATTGATTCTCTCTTTCTCTCTCTCTCTCTCTCACTGTCCTTCTCTCATAAAACAAAACAAAACAAAAAATGCAACAGGGGCTGGAGCAGTGGCTCAGCGGTTGAGCACTTGCCTGGTATGTGTAAGGACCGGGGTTCGAATCCCAACACCACATATGCAACAAAGTGTCGGAGAAACAAAAGCCAGATGAAAAAATTAAAAAGTTGATAAAGCTGGTTCTCTCTATCCTCTCTCTCTCTCTCCTTCTTTCTCAAAAAACAAAACAAAACAAAACAAAACAAAACCAACCAAGAAACATACCAGGCATTGTTGCACACACCTGAAATCTCAGGGGTGCAGGAGGCTGAGGCAGGAGGATTTCAAGTTTGAGGCCAGCCTCACCAACTTAGCAAGACTCTGTCTCAAAATAAAAAAGGACTGGGGAGGGGCTGGAGCGGAGGCTCAGAGGTTGGACTTGCCTGGTATGCACAAGGACATGGGTTCAAACCCCAGCACGACATACACAATTAAGTAGAAAAATAAATAAACTTGAGTCTGTCTCTCTCATCCTCTCTCTCTCTCTCTTAAAAATAAATAAAAATAGCAAACATTCCTTTCACTTTCTGGAGGCAAAGCTGCACAAGGGTAGATTATCTGGCCAGCTCCTCCAATCTATCCACATGCCCAGAAAGGTACAATTCTGCCAACCACTCAGGCCTTGTGGAATAAAAGAGAAGAGCCTGGATTACGGTGGGCTCCTCAATTGCCGGCATCAGTGGTCTCTGCCCAGTTCTTTATGAAACTAGAGTGTATCCAGGTTCCTCTGAGCCGAACATCAGTGACGTCATTGAAGCTGTCCCATTCCCCCAGGGCTTTCTGGAACAAGACCTCTTAGTCTAGAATTTCTGATGCTCCTGGGAGATCAGTGTTGTGAGGAGCCCTGCTCAAAAAGACTGCCAGGGGGCTGTCACATTTTAAGTGTTGTCTCAGAGCCAGCCGGGTTTTGGCGCGCCCTGCCCCAATCACTTCGACACCTGCTCGGCCCCCGCAGGCCCTGTGGAATGACCACACCCACCACGCCATCCCATTGGACCCTGTGCTTCCTCAGCCAAGCTGATTGGACACAGGTGATCACATGATGCAAAAGCAGCCCACCTATTGGAAGCCTGAGCCAACCAGATCCCTCTCCAGGAGCCAATCAGTTCCCTCTCCAGGGAGCGTGAATTTGAGCAACTGGGAAGCTAGAGGCTTTGTTTGTTTGGTTTTTGTTTTTTAAAGAGAGAATCAACTTTATTTATTTTTCCATCTGGCCTTTGTTTCTCTGACACCTAGCTGTGTTTGGGGTGCCACTCTACCTCTGAGCCACCGCTGAGCCTAGAGAAGCCAGAGGCCTTAAGGCAGAGCGAAAGGTCACTGAGCCTCAGGAACCGAAGCTACTGCCTGGCGCTGTCTACAGAGATGGAGACGGGCTCCGGAGAAGGGGGAGAGAAACCCTGGCTTCAGGAAATACATGAATGCATGGAAAAGAGACGGCGACTGGGACCTGGAGAGGCAGAGAGCAGCCCTGATCCCAATGGACTTCCAGGTTCCTTGGGGCCTGACTGTCCTGGTCGCTTGACAGTCCTTTCTCTACCTCTTGTCTGTGAGACACCTTGGATGGCTCCTGGAAACCAAAGGGCCCTTAAATAGAATAGTCTTACTTATGTGCTTTAGAAGAGCTTCGGGGGGACCCAAGTAAGTCCTTCATCAGTTACAGACAGCAGGAATCTGAACGGGAAGAGCGAAGCGAGGAACCAGATTTTGGGGAGAGCTTTCTCCCGGCGACACTGTGGCCACCATGCTTTTCTTCTCCAAAGCCAATCACTGCTGGCCTCTTGACTGAACAGTAGGGAAAAGAGTTCCGTGGTTTGGAATCCGCCACCCTTGGGAACACTTCCCAGTTACCCCCATAGGCCCCCGATCATGCTGCCACCTGCTGCAGAATTATTGATGGAGGAAGTCCGCCATGGCAGAGACTAATAATTGTCTCCCAATGACCAATTTCCCCTCCTTCCTTCGTAGCAGAAGCTCCCGGTTCATCTAGGCTCAAGGCCCCCAGTCGGACTATATTCCCAGCTCTCCTTACAACTAGGCATAGCTGTTGCACTATCTGTGTGACCGAGGGAGGAAGAGCAGAATGCTTGCCCTTAATAGGAATGGGATGCCTTCCCCTGGCCTGGAGGGGATGCAGGTGTGAGGGTGGGTCACCTGAAACAGCCATCCTAGACCACAAAAAACACGGCATATGTTGCAGAGAGCAGAGCAAGGAAACAGGAAACCTGGGTCCCCACGCCAGAGACACTAGATGGACCCTTGCTTATTTCTGTTCACACTAATACTGATGAGAGCAGAAGAGATTTCTGTCTCATCTAAGTGCCTTGGTCAGTTGGGCAACTGTTACAGCAGCTAGCTGAAACCTGTACCCTAATTAATATAAAGTCGTGCTTGGCCTCTTCATGCCAGTCGATCCCAGAGCTTGGTCACACCTATATATATATATAGTGTGTGTGTTTTGGTTTTTGTTTTTCTTTTTTTTTTTTTTTTCCTTTGGTACCAGGGATTGGGGATTGAACTCAGTGCTTAACCACTGAGCAACATCCCCAGCCCTTTTTATTTTTCATTTTGAAACATGGTCTTGCTAGGTTGCTCAGGACCTCACCAAGTTGCTGAGGCTGGCTTTGAACTTCCTCAGCCTCCTGAGTGCTGGGATCACAGGCATGTGCCATTGCGTCCGACTACATCAGTAACTTTTTTTTTTTTTTTAAGAGCAAGAGAAAGAGAATCAATTTTTACTTTAAATTTTTTGTAAAGAGAGCAAGGCAGAGAGAATCAATTTTTATTGAGTTTTTTCACATGGCTTTCGTTGCTCTGACACTTAGTTGTGTACGTGGATGCTGGGGTTTGAACTCGAGTACGCCTGCTTGCCAGGCAAGCACCGTAACCGCTGAGCCACTGCTCTAGCCCCAAGAGAATCAATTTTATTTATTTTTTCATCTGGCCTTTGTTTCTCTGACACTTAGTTGTGCATGTGGTGCTGGGGTTTGAACCTGGGTCCTCATGCATGCCAGGTAAGTGCTCCAGCCGTTGAGCCACTGCTCCAGCCCCCATCAGTAATCTTCTTGCAGCATCCTTGAAAGGATTAGATGAAGCATGCCAACACAAAGCTCTTAACCCACTTCCTGGCCCGCAGTAGGCATTTGGTAAGTGGAAACTCTACAATGATTTTGTTGGACCTTTCCAGAAATTTGCTTGCTTGTGAAGGCTGCCACCTCAAAGCAGTCCCTCTCCATCCTAAATGTCTGTGTGCCAGTACAGTGTTTCTTCTGCCTCAATTACTCCCGCCTGGAGGCATGCCAGGTACTTGGTTTCTGACAGCAGGGCCACATTTACCTTGGCTGAGTTCAAGACGTTTCTGAACAGGAGTTCTGACTCAGCTGTCATGATCAGCCTGTCACCTGCAGCCAATTGGCAGGTGGAGATGCAGGGCAAGCGACCAAGGGTGCCTGCAGGGCCTGCTGGAGAGCCAGGCTTGTCAGGATGGTGCTGCAGGCAGCTGGGTCCAACCCAGGAAGTGCTGCCGAGATGCCTGGGGGGAAGGAATACCCCAATGGCTGCCACCACGGTTCCATGAGACTTTATAAGGCCAATGCGACTGTGCTGATCCCTGCTACCCAAAGTGTAGCTGGGCTAGTATCGTCAGCAGTACTCGAGAGCCTGTCAGAAACGCAGACCTCTGGGCCATCCTAAGTCTGCTGAATCAGGATCTGCCTCTGAACAAGATGCCCAGGGCTCTTAGGCCGAGTAAAGTCTAGGAGCACGGATCTAAAAGTACACTGTGCACCAGGTGTGGTGATGCACACCTGTAATCCCAGGGACCCAGGAGACTGAGGCAGGAGGAGCACAAGTCCAAGGCCAGCCTCAGTAATTTAGAAGACCCTGTATCAAAAGCCCTGACTGAGTTGCTTAGGGCCTCCCCAAGTTTCTGAGGCTGACTTTGAATTTGCAATCCTCCTGCCTCAGCCTCCCAAGCCACTGAGATTGTAGGCATGTACCACCGAGCTCAGCTGCCCTTGTTTTTTTGCTCTGTGATGACACAGTGCCATGAGGCACTCACCAGATGTGGCCCCCTGATCTTGGACTTTCAGCCTGAAAACTTGTAAACAAATAACCCTCTACTCTTCATTAATTATTTAGTTTCAGGTGTTCCAATACAGCAAGAAAAAACAGACCAAGATACCACTCAGTTGCATCCAGCTGTGCTCTGCAGAGGCTGAAACCTCAGACTGAAATGAACGTGCACAGGGCACTCGTCATGACAGAATTGCAGGAAATGGGTCCCCTGGTATAACCTGGAAGGACCCAAACTAGACAAAGAGGCATTTGATCCACTGAGGGCTTGGGGTAGAGTGTCAGGGTGGCCAGGTGCGATGGCACACACCTGTAATCCAAGAGTTTGGGAGGCTGAGGCAGAAGGATCGCAAGTTCAAAGCCAGACTCAGCAACTTGGCGAGGCCCTAAGCAATTCAGCAAGACCCTGTCTCAAAATATAAAATAAAAGGGGCTGTGGATGTGTCTCAGTGGGTAAGCACCCCTGGATTCAGTCCCTAGTACCATTTAAAAAAAAAATGTCAGGGTGGGCGAGGTAGACAGGTTTGGATTAGGCCTGGAAGAAGGGCAACCTGATTGATTTTCCAGGCAAAGCAGGAGATGGCAGAATCATCTTATCCTGACGCTGATTCAACATGTGGACTTTTTGAGGGATATCAGCCAACCAGAGACTCTGATAGCATAAGCATATACCATGTAACCAAATAGAATCATAACAAGGACAGCGAAAACTGTGGCTCGTCTGGTCCCATGCTGGCACACTTCCTTCTAGTGGTTTCATACTCATATAATTTCCTGTAGTTATGATCCCGCTGATCATCCATTTTTGTGCACTGGATGTGACTGTCACATTTAATGACATTAAAGCTGGTTTTAATAGTGAATATGGTGTTTGCAGCTGCCATCGTAATGGTTTCATGAGGGTGCTCTCAGAGGAAAAGGGAACCATTTCCTTTTAACTGGGCATTTACGTGGCTTCCAGTTTCCATGCTCTCAAATGCGATGAACTTGGCCAGACATTTCCCACATCCTGGGTGACTTCCCCTCCCTGAAAGCCTTTGCTATAAAGCAGTGCTTCCCAAACTTGAGTGTGCTAGGAGTTCCTGGGACTCGGAGTCAGCTTCTGCAGCTCTGGGATTCTGCATCTCTCACAAGCTCCCCTCCATACCGTGCGTAAGGGAAGGGTGCGGCCTGAGGCTTCAGGCCAGGGAACCCTCTTCTGTTACTATAATCCCACTTCTGTACTTTCTGGTAGGGTCTGGAGGGATCTTCTGGTTGACTTTCTCAACCAATTAACTAGTCTGATTTTTATAATGGGCCTTGTGAAGCATATTGCTCCCAATTTATAGATGAGAAAATTGATTTGAACTATGGCTTGGCAAGGATGCTATCTTACCCTGAGCAGAGGGCACTGGGACAGAGGGGCCACGGCAGCAGCTGGCAGCCAAGAGGGAAGGTGCTATGGCTCGAGTCCAGAGTGTTCCCCAAAGGCTCACGAGTTGAAGGCTTGGTCCCCAGTGGAGCAGAGTTCAGAGGGGGGCTTTTGGGAAGTGGCTGAATCATAAGGCTCCACCCTCATCAACACACTGGACTGAATGGACTGGGGGATAAGGAAAACCGTGGAGAGGGCTGGGACGTGGGTGTAGGTCCTTGGGGACTATATCTTGTCCCTGGCCCTTCTTCTGTCTGCGTTTTTTGCCGTGTTGTCTGTTTCTCCTCAGTCCCAGCGCCATGGAGTTGGTCAGTCTCAGACTGTGAATTGAAGCCAAAGTAAATCTTTCCCCCCTACCTTCTTTTTCTCAGGTATTCTGATACAGCGATGGAAAACTAACACATGAGGCGAAGGGAATGCCAGTCCCTTCAGATGGCCTCAGAGCAGGGGTACCCAGAGCCTGGTTGCTGTGGCACAAACCAGGCTGTGAGACAGATGGTCAGTGGAAGTGTTTTCCTGCTGAAACCCAAGAAAACTCTCAAACAGACTAAATCGAACTTGCTATAGTATCCACTTCCCATGCCACCAAGCCTTGATGTAAAGCAGATTTCTTAGGCCATGAGGCTGCTGAGCTCCCAGAGATGCAGGAGAAGCAGGTGTATCTGGGACCCTTCACAGGGCTCTGTGGGGGCTTCCCACTCCCCAGGTCACAGTGACATCTGGCTATGCTGGGGGATCTGAGCATCCTCGGTTGAATACAGCTCAGGGCAAGGACCAAGGGCTCAGGGCAGAGCAGGGAATGAATGCAGGCTCCCTGGGGACCCTGGTACAGGGCCACCCCATCACACAAGCTCTGTATGTATAGATACCATGTTCTCTTGGTGGGGAGGGGGAATCTAAGAGTCAGTGGAGCTGAGGTCCTCAAAGGACACTGACTCCAACAATCCACCCCAGGCATCACTCTCTTCAACAACGACGTCCTTGGAGACCTCTGAGGATGGGAAATGCCTCCTTTCTTTGTTCCTTTGGAGGAGCACCTGTCCTGGGCCAGGCACAGACTACAGTGATAAAGTAGCTCAAGGTCACTGTGTTCCAGGGGGAAGATAGGCAATATTAATAAATCAATAGATAATTCAGGCTGGACGCAGTGGTGCAAGTCTATAATCCCAGTGACTCCGGAGGCTGAGGCAGGAGGATCACAAGTTCAAAGCCAGCCTCTGCAACTTAGTGAAACCTTGTCTCAAAAAAAAAAAAAAAAATTTTTTTTTGGTGGTGAAAAATAAATCCTATTTTTTCTTCCCTAGGGGCAGCCTGCAGCTATTAGAAACAGTCATACTGGGCTGGGGGTGTAGCTCAGTGGTAGAGTGCTGGCCTAGCATGGGCAAGGCCCTGGGTTTAGTGAAATAGAGAGGGAGGGAGGAAGGAAAAGAGAGAGAGAAAGAAAAAGAAAACAGCTACACGTGGAGCCTTCTCTAGAGCAGGCCAAGTACCCCAAATGCTTTCTGCCATTCCTTCCAGGACAGGGGTTCAAGTCTCTTCACCATCGTGTCCACCTCCTGGTCCCCTCTGGTTTCTAGATAACTGCCTGAAAGGGGCCACAAGCTCCTCAGCCCTGGTCCAGCCAAGAAATTGCCTGCAGGACCCCCAGAGCCGGGTTTTCACCTCTGTCCTTGGCAGTCAGTCCGTGCACCTGAGTCACCCCAGCCATGGGCACTGAATAGCCCCAAGTCTGTCCCTCAGGAACTTTCTAAAGTGCATCTCTCCCAACTCACTCCACCCGTAAGAGCCAGGGTTTGTATTTACCCAGAGGCTGATACTCCAGCCCACCTCAGAGAAGATAGTTCATCCATCACACAAGAACAGGAAGCTTTTTTTTTTTTTTTTTTTTTGATACCAGGGATGGAACCCAGGGCCACTTAACCACTGAGCCACATCCCCTGCCCTTTTTATTTTTTTATTTTGAGACAGGATCTCACTAAGTTTCTCAGTTGCTCAGGGCCTAAATTACTGAGGCTGGGTTTGAACTTGCAATCCTCCTGCCTCAGCCTCTGGATCCCCTAGGATTACAGGTGTGCGCCACCAGGCCCAACTAAGAACAGGAAGCTTTTTTCAGAGAAAAGAAATACGGCCGAAGCGGTGGCTCAGCGGTTGGAGTGCTTACCTAGCAATGTGCAAGGACCTGGGTTTGCTCCCCAGTGCCACAAACACAACCAAATGTCACAGAAATAAAAACTAGATAAAGTAATAAAGTTGATTCTTTCTCCCTCTCTCTTTAAAAAAAAGAGATAATAAATAATCTGAAAATAATAGAGTTCTTAGCAATTAAAAATATGATAGGAGGGGGAAAAATCAATAACTTTATGAAAATAAGGTTGGAAACAATCTCCCAGAAAGTGAAACAAGAACAAGCAAACTAATCAATAAAGAGCAAAATTTGCAAAGGAGAGGGACAGAAGAAGAGAGGAAAATTCAAGAATTATATCCGGAAGCTGAGGTGTGGCCAAGCGGAATTGTAGAAGAAAGAAAATATGGGAGGGAGAAAACTATCAATGAAAGAAAGCAGAAAAAATTTCCAGAGATGATAAATATAAGTCTCAGATTGAAACAGTCCCAGCCCTGAGGAAGGAAAGAGCCAAAGGGGACAGCCACTGCACTTTCAGAGGGCTGGGGTGACGGGGACATCCTGGAGCTACATCCTAGTCGCTCACTCTGCTCAGCCCCAGGGCAGAGTGTCCCCTCCTTATGTTGAACAGACTGTGTCTCTGCAGCCATTAACTTTTGGGGGCCCACAGTCTGTAGATGGGGCAGAAATAGGGGTGGGAAGGACCCAAACTGGCAGCTGGCATGTAACTATTAATGCCTCCTTGGGGTTTTTCTTCCCAGGGTCATGGAAGAATCCAGTGTCAGAATCCCATGACCGGGCTGTGATTCCTGGAGCAGGTCACTTCACCTCTCTGGGTCCTGGAGGAAGTAGGGAGTCTATGAAGCTTTGAGGTGCTATGACTTTATGATCTCTGCTGCTGTCGCCTCCCCTGGGCTCCCTTAGTCCATTCCAGTCTCCAGGGCTGATCCCAGAGGATGTGATCTCACCAAGAGACCCCAGCACACTTCCCTCCCGCTCCACGTTCATCCAGCACTCACCACCACCCTGGTCTTGTTATCCGGCAACGTGTCGATAGCCAGGGTGCCCCCACCCAGGTCCTGGCTCAGCTGGGTCCTGTCTGGCTCCGACACCCGCCCAGGGCTCTCGTGTGCTGTCTGATTCCAGCCCTGCGGGGTCCTCTTGGCAGCCCATCCAGAGCCTCGGCCTTCATCATGACCTGGGGAAGACAGAAAACTGAGTAAAGATCTGAGGAGCCAGCCACTCCTTGCCATTGCTGACCGCAGGGACCCTTGGGTACGAGGGCAGGAGACACCCAACACGTCTGGAGAGCCTATTGCCCAATTCTGTGCCAAGCAGCTTGTGCCCACACTGCTTCTACCCCTCACACTGATGCTCCACGGGAGACACAACACTCTCCATTCTGCAGACTCTGCCACAGGTCACACGGTGGGTCATTCATGGCGTGAAGTTTCCAACCCAGGTCAATGTGCCCCCCTCAGCTCACGCTGGAATCATCTTCCTATGTGTGGGTCCCACCTGAGGTCTGAGAGAAACCCCAGGGGAAATTTAGAGGAGTCTGTGGGGTTTTCTTTTGGCACAGGGATTGAACCTGGGAAGTGGTTAAGAGATGTTAAGAACCACATGCCCAGCACTGTATATATATATATATATATATAGTTTGCTCGTTTGTTTGAGACAGGGGTTTCACTAACAGGCCTCGTTAAGGTGCTGAGGCTGGCTTTGAACTTGTGATTCTCCTACCTCAGCATACTGAGTCACTGGGATTACAGGCCTGGGCCACCACATCCAGCTAGTCCGGGCTTAAAGAATTCTGCAACAAGTTGGGCACAATGGTGCACACCTATAATCCCAGTGACTGGGGAGGCTGAGGCAGGAGGATCACTAGTTGAAGGCCAACCTCTGCAACTTAGTGAGACCCTGTCTGAAAAATAAAAAGGGTGGGGATGAGGCCCAGTGGTTCAGTGGTAGAGCAGTCCTGGGTTCAACCTCCCAGTACCAGAAAAAAACAAACAAAACCTCTGCAATAAGGGCAAGAACCACTGCTCTAAAATATAAAGCAGGTCCTTTTTTATCTGCCACATGATCCTATCTTCCAGGGGATCAGGGAACTAGAAGCCAGAGAGCAGAGATCTTTTAGTTCAGGGATTCCCAACCTTGGTATTATTAATATTTTAGACTGGATAATTCTTTTTTTTTCTTTCAATTTTTATATCATTATATGTGTACAGTTGGTTCAGTGTCACTAAATTCATTTATAAAGCTGAGCAACTGATACCACTATTCAAACCCATAACACTTTTTTTTAAAAGAGAGGACAGTGAGAGACAGAGAGACAAAGAGAATCAATATTTATTGAGTTTTTCACATGGCTTTTGTTGCTCTGACACTTAGCTGTGCACATGGATGCTGGGGTTTGAACCTGTGTACTCGCCATGCTGGGCAATCGCTGTAACCCCTGAGCCACTGCTCCAGCACCCTCCCATAACATTTTTTTTTTAAAGAGAGAGGGACAGAGAGAGAGAGAGAATCAATTTTATTTAATTTTTCATGTGGCTTTCATTGCTCCAACACTTTGTTGTGTATGTGGTGCTGGGATTCGAACCCGCATCCTCATGCATGCCAGACAAGCACCGTAACCACTGAGCCACCGCTCCAGCCCCATAACATCCATACAGCACATTTTGCTTATCCTTTTTCGGTCAGTGGACAGTTGGGTGGCTTGCATACTTTAGCTATTGTGAATAATGCTAATGTGATCATGGGTGTGCAAACATCTTCGAAATGCTGAGTTTTAAAAATAAAATAGAAAAAGGGCTGCGGATATGGCCCAGTGGTCAAGTCCTCCTGGGTTCAATCCCTGTACCAAAAAGCAAAGTAAGCAAACAAAAAAAGCAGGGCCTCCTTAAGGCGCCCAGGCTGAGCCCGGATTCACAACCCCCGCTTCAGTCTCTTCACAAACTGGAATCACAGGCATGTTGCCACCATCCATTCTGGGAAAAAAAAAAATTTTTTTTAATACACCTGCACAAGTAAATAAAATAAAACAGTCTGTGCAGCGGCGTGCCCGTAATCCCAGCACTGGAAGGTTGCTACGGGAGGAGTGCGGCCAGTCCGGGAAATTTAGCAAGATTCTGGCTCAAAACGGAAAAAAATTTAAAGCTGGGTGAAGGGCCAGAACCAGGGATGCAGGGATGTGAAATAGGGATGTAAAATGCTATTTTGGTTTTTGGGGGGTTTTGTTTGTTTGTTTGGGGTTTTGTTGTTGTTGGTTTTGGTTTTTGTATGTTTTTTGTTTTTGTTTTGTACCAGGAATTGAACCCAGAGATGCTTAACTACTGAGCCACATCCCCAGCCCTTTTTCTGTTTTGCTTTGAGACAGGGTCTTGCTGAGTGGCGGAGGCTGGCTTTGAACTTGCGGTCCTCCCGCCTCAGGGTGTACTGATGAGAGCTTGAGCGCTGGTTTGTGTGCTTGCCGCCTGTTTGTGTATCTTCTTCAGAGAAATGTCTATTTACATCTTTTGCCCATTTTTAAAAATTTATTTTATTTTATTTTTTTAAAGAGAGAGGGACAGTGAGAGAGACAGAGAAAGAGAGGAACAACTTTATTTAGTTTTTCACATGGCCTTAGTTGCTCCAACACTCAGTTGTGTACGTGGTGCTGGGGTTTGAACCTGGGTCCTTGTGTTTGCCAGGCAAGCGCCGAAACCGCTGGGCCAACGCTCCAGCCCTCTTTTGCCCATTTTTAAGGTGAGTTGTTTGTTGGACTGGATAATTCTTTGTTGTGGGGGCTTTCCTGCCCATTGTTAGATACTTACCAGCACCCTCCATCTCCATCCACAGGATGCCAGTGGGACCTTACCCTGCCCCTAGGCTGTGACAATTGAAAATGTCTCCAAAGCTGGGCATGGTGCCGCATGCCTGTAATCCCAGCCACTCAGGAGACTCTGCCAGGAGGATCGTGAGTTCAAAGCCAGCTTCAGCAACTTAGTGAAACCCTGTCTCAAAATAAAAAGTAAAAAGGGGGCTAGAGCAGTGGCTCAGCAGTTAAAGCGCTTGCCTGGCATGTGCAAGGACCCGCGTTCAAACTGTACATAACTGTCAGAGAAATCAAGGCCAGATGGAAAAATAAAGTTCCCTCTCTCTCTTTCTCTCTGTCCTTCTCTCTCTCTCTTTTTTAATGTCCCTCTCTCTTTTGAAAAAAATTAGATTAAAAAAAATAAATAAAAGGGACGGAGGGCGGGCTGGAGCAGTGGCCTGGCGGTTACAGCGCTTGCCTGGCATGCGAGAGTACACGGGTTCAAACCCCAGCACCATGTACACAACTAAGTGTCAGAGCAACAAAAACCATGTGAAAAACTCAATAAGATTGATTCTGTCTCTCTCTCTCTCTCACAGTCCCTCTATCTTTAATAAATAAATAAATAAATAAATAAATAAAAAGGGCTGAGGATGTGACTCAGTGGTCATTTGCCCCTAGCTGGTACCAACAAAAAAGAAAAAGAAAAAAAAAAAAAGAAGAAAAGAAATTGTCTCTGAAAGTTGCAAATATCCCTGGAAAACCGCAAGCCCCTCCCCTCGAGTGCGAACCCCAGGTTCAGCCCTCTCACTGTCTGCAAACACCTCAGCAAGTCACTTTCCCGAAGTGCCTAGATACCGTCTAGAATGATGAGCAGCTTTCACCTCGAATGCCATCTCCAATTGATTAGCGACAGCTAAGAATACTTTAATTAAGAGAAATTCTGTGGCTTCATCTGTGTTTAACAGCAAAGATTGTCACGATCAGGTAGACACGTCTGCCACGGGCACAGGATCAGCAAGTGGCCGCACGCAGGCGGCCAGCCATTCCGAGACTCCATGTTCTCTCCAGTTCCCTCCAGGTTGTTAAAGTCATTCTAAGTGACACCCAAAAAAGCATCCTTTTTCCATTTCAGAGAGATCTGTGCCCCCAAAGCTGCACCTCATGGTGTTATTCCAATGATCACACTTACCCTGGATAACTCGGCCAGCCAGACAGATGGCTATGGCGTTCACACCTATGACCTTCACCAAGTTCAGGCCTTCCTCTCCGTGTCAAAAGCCCTTCCCCTGCCTGCACCCACCCTGCCTGCCAGAGCACCTGGATGCAGCTCTCGCTCTCCTGGAAGCCCCTCCAGTGTGACCTGAGTCCCCAGCACTCTCTCCACCTTCTTCAAACAGTAAATGCTCAATCACTCACTGCACAGTTGGGGACGTGGTCCTGGGGATAACTTGTGGGTGGCAGGAAGGACAGAACTTGAGATAAGGCTTGGGCCAACACCAGGCCCGGGGCTGGGGCCAGGACACTGCTGCTGTGGGCTCCGGTTTGTCATTAGACATTTTATCCAATTAAGTCATTCTTGGCTGCTGGTGCCTGCTGGACCCTTGCCGGGGCCCTCTCACTTCTCTGCCCCTAATCACAACCAGATGCTCCTGGAGAATGTGGGGAAAGGGGAAGCCCCAGACCCCTTCCCTGGAAGCCCTCTTGCTGCCCACAGATGCCTGGAGATCCTGCCCACCTCCCCTGTGCCTGGGCCACCGTGTCCCTCGGGTGGGGCCTTCAGCTGCCTCAGAGACAGAACTATTTGTGCTCGGCCGCACTGCCTGGCTCCCCAGGTCCTTCTGAATGCAGCCCTGGGGCCTGGGCAGGGGCCAGAACTGGAAAGGACCGTGTAGGGAACAAGTGGAGGAGCCCAGCCAGCCTGGAGAGGACGCTGACGACCTGCAGCCGTCACCAGCCTGGGATGGCACCAGAGGGAGGGTGCTGGATGGCGGAGGCCTGAGGGCTGGGGAGAGGGCAGGGATGGCGAGCCCCACAGGGAGTGGACAGGGAGGACACACAGGATCTGCCCCAGGCCGTGGGACCTTGGACCTGTCATTTACCTCTGTGGGCTGCAGCTTCGCCGTTGCTAAAGGCTTGTGGCCCAGGCTGCCACAAGCATCAGGTGAGCAATAGAAGGTGAGGGCTCAAGGTCAAGGTTGGGGGCACACAGTCCATGCCCAACAGCAGGGCACAGGGACAAAGGAGGCCACCAGGAGCCCTGCCTTCCCGAGCTCTGGCCCAACCCACACTACATTTGTCTCCCTTTCTCCTCCTGGTGGGCTGGGACAGATGTCGCCCCTCAACTCACAAGGGCAGCCAAAGCAGCCTGTGGACACACCCACAGAGACTGGCCTGAAAGCCCTGACCTCCCCACCAGGTACTCACATGTGTGGCCCACCTACCTGGCCCTTGGGTGCTCCTGGCCTCCCCACAACCCATTCCATGCCTATGTGCAACAGTCCCACCACATGCAATGTCAAGAAGCCCCCGGGGCTGGAGCGGTGGCTCAGTGGTAGAGCGCTTGCCTGGCATGCACAGGGACCCAGGTTCGAACCCCAAGCGTCCAAGAAACAAAAACCAGATGAAAAAATAAATAAAATTGACGTCTGTCTTTTCTTTGTCCCACTCTCTCTCTTAGAAATAAAGAAGTTTCTAGAACACAGGCTGCTCATTGGCCCATTCATTCCTCACAGCCCCAAGTGTATGCAGTGAAACTGAGGTCAGATAATTGTAGGGACAACAGTCGCAGCTGACGTTCAGGCTTCCGCCAGCGCCAAGGGCTTTAAACACAGCAGCTCATTTAATCCCACACCAACCCCATGAGACAGGTGCCAGTGTTAGATCCATGTTATAAATGGGGAAACTGGGGGCTGGCCCTGTGGCTCAGTGGTTATGGCGCTTGCCTGGCATGCGCGGGGACCCGGGTTTGATCCCCAGCACCACATACACAACGAAGTGTTGGAGCAGTGAAAGCCACATGAAAAACTGAATAAAATTTGATTCTCTCTTTCTGTCTCTCTCTGTCTGTCTCTTAAAAGCAAAAACAAACATAGAGTGTAATAGAAGTGACCAGCAATGCTCTGGGTATCTCCCAAGTGCTAGGACAGCTCCAAGGCCAGACTGGAACAGAGGCTGTCTTCCTGTTCCCACCTGGGCCCTGCTGGGCCTACCTTCGGAGCTGCCTTGGGGACCATGTCTCAAGGCACACAGGGGTAGTGCCCCAGTACCAGTACCCACCAGCACCACCCTGCTTCAGGGGAAGGGGCAACGGGGCTGACTTCGGGAGGCCACTGTGCCAAACCACACTCAGCCACCCAGCCCCTAAACTTGCCCGTGCAGCCCCATGGCCACCAACACAGCCCAGGTCACCAAGACCTCTCTCCTGATATTTTCTCCAGCCTCCAACCTTTATGCCCTAGAGCTAGTCTCCCACTCAGCTAGAGCAAACCGTGCAGAGGAAAACCCCGTTCTCCCTCCGGTTCCTCTCACCACCACCCTCCAGCTGATTTGAGGCCCTTTGGGACTGGGCCCCTGCGTGCTCCCCAACCCCTTGTCTAAAGCCCGCTCCAGGACCCAGCCCTGCTCCTTCTGGGCCACAGGACTCCACGCAGGCAGCTTCTCAGCTGAGACCACGCTGCTCCAGGAGTAACTCTCCTGATGGATTCTTGCTCATCCTTCAAGCCTTACAAGATGCTCCTTCCCCGAGCCTCCCCTGGCACCTCTTCCCCTCACCCCAGTTGCCAGATGCACCATCCCACCTTGGATTCTGGAACGTCACAGCACTTAGCGCCAGTGCCAGGCGCCAGGTGCCTAAGGTGCACAAGCTTGGAGGGCACGTGGGGATGACGGGAGGGGCAGAGGCAGGGTCGCCAAATGCCCTGAGCGCCTGGGATTCACAGGACCCAGATGACCCTGTCCCTGGACGCAGCCTTCCTTCCTGAAAGCCCACACTGCCACAGCACCGCAGTAACAAAACAACGCTCGAGGCTGAAACAATCTGTCACTTATTGACTGTGACGCTGGGCAAATTTCCAAATCTAAGTCTCAGTTTCCACATCTGTGAGAAAGGGCTGAGAGCACTTCCCCTCGGCAGGCTGTATGGAGTCTTTCACAGAAAAATATCCAGGGCTGCAGCGGTGGCTCGGTGGCTGGAGCGCCTGCCTGGCATGCGCAAGGACCCAGGCTCCAACCCCAGCACCACGTACACAATGAGGTTTCGGAGAAACAAAGTCCAGATGAAAAAATAAATAAAATTGATTCCCACAAAGCACCCAAAGAAGTCCTCCTGCCCCTCCTGCTCCACTTTGCAGGAAGATCAACTTCCCAAGGGACCTGGAGAAGGCTCCAGATTCTAAACTAAAACCTGCACCCTGGTTACCAAAGCCCCACCCGGGGAGGAGGGAGGCACAGAAAGTGGCAGAGAGGGCCCAGCAGGTGACTTCCCCTCCCTGGGAGAGTCCAGAGCCTGTGACCATCTCTGATTCGCGGGCTCACTCAATTCATCCCACACACACTTACCCAGCCCTACTGTGTACAAGGCAGCAGGTCACAGTGAGCAGGCAGACACTGGCAATGCCCACAAAGATCCGTCTTCCTGGAGACGCCCACAAAATGAAAAACGTGGCCAGCAAGACAATGCGAGGTAGCAGGGAGGGCTGGGAAGAAAGGGCAGCGCACCAGAGGCACCTGGAGAGTGGACCTGGGGAGGCCCAAGCGGCTGCGGGTCACGCGAGAAGTCGGACACTTAGTTAATTTGTTCAAAGTCCCCAGTGGGCAAGAAGGAAGCTGGAAGCAGGTCATGGCCAAAAGGCATCCCTGAGACAATAGGGTCCAACCTTCCATTTTAGACAGGGGGAAACAGGGGCTGGGGCGGTGGCTCAGTGGTTTCGCGCTTGCCTGGCGAGCACGAGGACCCGGGTTCAAACCCCAGCACCACGTACACAACTGAGTGTTGGAGCAACTAAGGCCATGTGAAAAACTAAATAAAGTTGTTTCTCTCTCACTGTCCCTCTCTCTTTATTAAAAAAAAAAAAAATAGGGGGAAACAAGGCTTGAGAAAGGAGGCGGAGCCGTCAGGGTCACAGGATTGTTCTGGACCTGGCCCACTGCGGGCTCTACCACCAGGGCGCCACCTGCATCTGCTCTTCCTTCATGTCTGTCGTAGGCATCTCTGATCCCAACCAAGGCCAGACCCTCAGTGTCCCCAACCCCACTGTGCACCCCAAAGCCATCTTCCTGTCAGTCCGTCTGCTTGTCTGCCGGTCTGGTGGCCTCTCCTGGTCTCCCCTGCTGCCTGACTACACCTCTGGCAGATGAAGTGACAAGGTCTATCAAAGAAACCCAGCCACTATGAGGGAGAGACCTTGGCTACTGCCAGGTCTCCTAGCAGCCCAGAGACCCCAGAGCCCTGGGGCTGGCGACCCATTTCCCTTCCAGTCCTGCTCCTGGCCACCCTTCCACTGGACACAGGACACCATTGAAGGACCTCTCTTTAGGAGCCCTCGCCCAGACTGTTCATCTCCCCAGAAGACAGCCCGGGCCTCTGCACAGGCCCTCCTGATGCAGACAGCGCGGACCTGGAGTCAAGAGCTGCTCCCTCCAGCTAACCTCAATCTCTCCAGCTGCTGAGACAGAGAAGTGATTCAAGTCTCTGCCGCCCCCTCCTCCTGGCCTCCCCAAAATCTACTACCCCAACCCAGCTCTGCAGAGGCACGCCCAGCCAGGCCTGGGTCTGGCCATCCTCCGGGACACCCTTATCACCTTCCAGTCCCTTCCCAATCCTCTCCATGGTCCTCCCAACCTCGCAGAGGTGCAGAGCCCCCTCATCGACCCAGTCACACCCTGAGTTCAGACGACTGTGCCAAGCAGGAGCTGCGAAGGACCTGAGAAATTAACCCAGCAGATCCCTTCCTGTTTACAGTGATTTAATAAAGCAGCTAAGGACTTTTCCCAACTGCCTCGCTTTGTAAGTGCAGAAATAGACCCAGAGAGGGAAAGTAGACTGCCCAAGGTCACACAGCAAGTGGCACAGTAGGACTAGAAGCAGAGTCGCTGGCCACGCGCTGCAGCTTGCACCAGCAGCCACTGGACACTTCTCTTCCACTGCCCTCAGCCCCCCACCCCCACCTCCACCACTCCCTTCTCAACAGGAATCCAGTAAGTGCCAGTACATACTGGGTCCATCAAAGTCAAGAATACTGTCACTGACACTTCTGTGCCTCGTGCTTGCACACTCCCGAGGCACCGCCAAAACAGCGTCCCTGTGGACACCCCCCTTCCTCACCCCATTTGAGGGGCACTAGTGAAGCGTAGATCTCTTCTCAGTTCTCCACGCCAAGAATCCCAGAGAAATCCTGGGCGCATTAGGAGAAAGTAGAACCTAGATTATATGTCGAAAGATGATCCTTCTTCATAACATGAAGGATTCAAGGTAGAGCTCAGAAAGAACTTCCAGATGGGAGAAATTATTGGGGAAAACTGGCATAGGGGGAAGAGGAGTCCGCAGGATGAGAGCCCCTCCCCCTTTCTAGAACCAGAGGAGCTGAAGGCCAAAAGCTACCAGGGCAGAAGTGAGCAGGAGTGACGGCGCGGGGAGGGGGCCCTCTTAAGGCTGGGGGCGCGGAGTGGGAGCAGCAAGTAGGTTCTTCCTGTGCCCCCTGCCTCTCTACTGGCACCAAGTAGGCAGGGGAAAGCAAGTTAGAGGGCCGCTGCCTCTCCCCAGGGTGAGGCTGGGACTCCGCCTCCGACCCGACTCAGAGCCGCCTGGGTCAGCCCGGGCAGGGGGCGCGGAAGAGAAGGACAGAGCCCGGGCAGGGGCCTCAGCGGCCGGCTTCCCATCAGAATCCAGCCCGCCGGGAGCGACAGGGGCCCTTCGAACTCTCTCCCCGTCCCTCGGAGCCGGAGTCCACAGCCTCTCACTGCCGCCTCTCCTGGGGTCCCCGGAGCCCGAGGGCACCGCTAACGCCTCCTCCCGGTCCACCCGCCCCCGCCCCCCAGCCCCTGGACCCCGCGGAGAGTCCCCCCCGGACGTCACCCGCCCGGCCACCTGGGGCCAGTCCTACCTGCCGCGGGCTGGAGGCTGAGCGCCTGGGCAGCCTCCCCGAGCGCCAGCACCAGGAGCCAGAGCTCGCCCCGCATGGTGGCGGCGGGACCCTCCTCGGCCGGCTCGCGGCGGCGCTGGCGAGGAGGGGGCCGAGCGGGGACGCGCAGCCGGCAGGCGGGCGGGCGGCGGGGGACCGCGCGGCGCGGGGCCGCGAGGCGGCGGGAGCGGCAAGAGCGCGAGCCGGCGGCCGGCGAGCGGATCCGCGGCGCTGCGGCCTCCGGGGACCTGCAGCTGGGGGGCGGGGGGAGGGCGGGGCGGGGCGCCGCGCCGGGGAGCCTCCCCGCCTCCCAGCCTCCCTGCCTCCCCGCCTCCCAGCCTCCCTGCCTCCCCGCCTCCCAGCCTCTCCAGGGATCGGAGGCTGCTTGTGAGTCAGGAGGCCATAGGACTAGCAGGGACCCTGGACTGAGAGATCCCCTGGACACCATTAGTCGCCCTGCACCCCTACTTGGCTCCAACCTCCCTTCCTCTTCCTCGCCGCCCCATGGAAAGCCAGGAGAGAAGCCCACGGAAGGAGACACCATGAAGTGCTCATGCCTTGGCCTCGGGCTCCTGCCCGCTGCCTCCTCCAGGCAGCGCGACTTTCTGAACGGCCGCTATTTGGAGTCTGCAGGTGTCCCAGGTTTTACTCAAGCGCACCCCTCGCGCATCTCCCCTGCTAGCCCAGACCCCCAACTTCTCCGCCCCTCGTGTGGCTCCCCACTTTGCCCTCCACACCCCATTTCCAGCAGGGCTCGCCCCCGGCTCAGCAGACATGGGGAGCAGGGGCCGGGCTCACTCCCGCCCGGAAATAACCTGGACCCCCCTCAAAGAAGGCGACGGAGGCCCTGTCCGCTCCGGAGTCCCCTCAAGCCAGACCCAGTCTTCAAAGCCAGCGCCGCCGCCAGCAAGCGCCTTGCCCCGCCGCCACCACACCCAGGCTCTAGGGAAAGAATATTATTTTTTTTTCTTCCAGGACAGAATAAAAATACCCGCGATCTAGGAGATCTAACAGACAGCCGCGAACCAGGTCAGGACGCGGAGGTGCCTCTGACCTACTTCGTGGGAGGGCGAGGAGCTGGGGACCCGAGGCGGGAGAAGGGGAAGGGGAGAGGGGCGAGGGGCTCCCTGGCTTCGCGGGGCTGGGGGATCGGAGCGCAAGATTGCGGAGAGCGAGGCTGCGAATGCCGAGAGCCCGTGGGGAAGAGTCCGCAGGAGCAAGGGGGGCTGGAGAGAGCGGGCAGACAGCGGGCCTGAGGAAGGAGACAGGAATTGAAGGCTCCCTGCGCTCTCCGAACCCCAGTTCCTCAGGATTCGAGATCCCAGAGACGACCTCCTCCAGCCCCCAGCCCTCTCTGCACTTGTTATGGGACGAGCGAATGCCTGCCTGTATGTTCTTCTTGATGTCTAACTTAAATCCCGACTGGATCCACACGCTCAGGCAGAATCGGAGCTGCTGTTTCCAGCTGCGGCTTCCTACTGCCCTCCAGTGGCCGTGTGAGGAGCCACAGCGCTCGCCTTTCGCGGTGCCCCTCGCATTTTCCGGCCCGCTCAAGCCCGGGCGGACCTCGGCTTGCAACGCGAGGGTCCGCGTCTGCCCGAGGTCGGAGGGGGAGGGCCCAGGGCGGACTTCCAGCTTCGGCCCCGGTGTCTCCGCACAGGCCAGGCTCCGGGGTGCCCGCAGTCCGTCTTTTAAGGCCTCTGATCCAGAAGCAGCAACTTAAAGATAGCAGAAGCGAACCACGTGTGGCTCTAGAACCGAGCGCACGTCCTCGCCACCTGGAGCACTTACTAAACAGAGTTCTGGACCCCGCCCCCAAGTTTCTAATTCACTGGGTATGAGATGAAGCGCGGGGATCTGCACGCGAGAACCCAGGCGCGGCGGCCGGTCCAGCACACACTTGCAAAGTCACTGATCTAAGTCACCAGTTCCTGACGCTCCCGCACTGCTCATAGAGTCCCCAAAAGAGAAGCGATGGTGGAAACATTAACGTAAAAGGTGTGGGAGAGCAACGGAGTGTAGTGGAAAAACGACAAGGAAAAGGTGAAACCCCAGGGGGCACCCGGATTTGAACCGGGGACCTCTTGATCTGCAGTCAAATGCTCTACCACTGAGCTATACCCCCTCCGCCGGCGAGTCGGCGCGGGAGGCCTCTTAGTACTACTCTTGCGCAGGCGCAGTCACCCGCTCCCAAAAAAAGAGGATAAAATCTGACGTTTACAGAGAAAAAAAAAAGAATAGAAATCCTAGATTTTTCTCTTGGAAGCAGAGGGTATGTTGCTTGAAGCTCTGAGCTAAAGGTTCCTACTGATGATATAAGAAAAATGTAATCCGAAGGTGCGGGGCGGAGATCCCGCATTTCGGGGGACCCGGCACTCCCGCCCTGCCCGAGCCTCCCACGGCTGCTCCGCGTCCCTTTCTCCCTCCCACACTTCACGCGGCGTCTCCAGGCCTTCTTCCCCACCCCGAGCCCGGCCCCCTTCCAGTCCGAGAGCGCTCGGGCTCTTTGCACCCGGGGCGAGCCCGCCGGCGCCCCGCAGCACACGAGCGGATTGTCCCATCTGTCCTCTCGGGCTCGGCCCGCGCAGCTCGCCCCGCTCGCGCTGCATTCCGCCCTTTGACGCAGTCTGAGCGACCGGCGGGGTTCATCCCTTCCTCACCAGCCTGCAAAAGACGGGGTAACCCCTGGAGTGGCAGCCTGCTCACTCCTCTCGAGTCTCCACGCAGATCCTCAGAGCTGGACTGGGGGGGGACAAAAAACGCAAAAAATCCCACAAAGCAGAGGGGGCACCCGGATTTGAACCGGGGACCTCTTGATCTGCAGTCAAATGCTCTACCACTGAGCTATACCCCCGTGCTGCTGCTCCCTCTCATTAGAATGACTTTCTACGGAATAAAGGCGCAGCAGTATTTGCCTTCCTCTACGACTTTGGCTTGGAAGTTGTGTCAAGGATCACCCAAAGGAAAAAATATAAAATATACATTAAGGACGGTTAGCTTGGAAACTCCGCAAGATCCATTCCAGGTCTTCTAGGAAAACAGCACTGTTCCCTGAATACAGAAGGGCAGTGTGAGTGTCCCGTCTCCAACTCTACCTAAAGCAGACTCCTGGGCTTTTCCAAACCTGGAGGCCCTCCTCCCCTTCAGAATCAAACCAGATCAGAATCAAACCAGGCCCAGCCCTTAGGCCCAGTCAAGAGCTCCCAGTCCTGGATCAGGTACAAGTGCCCTCCAGCCTGGTGGTAGATGGGTGGGTTCCCTAGCCAGATGGACCCGTGGGGCAGCAACCCAGCCACCATTTCCAAGGATTTTTCTGAGCGTTTTGCACAAAAGTCAGTATGAGGAACAGGCAGAAAGATGTGAACGGTTTTAATGACATTTATTACTCCTTTATAAAAATCTCAATGCAATGTAAAAAAAAAATCTCCACCCAAAAATAAAATAAGCACATCTTATAGGAATCTGGGACAACTGGGAACAGTAGGAAGGACACACCCAAAAACTGGTCAGAGTCAGCATCTCAGAAGGAGTGGGAAGGTGAGGGTTGAGTGGGAAGTCCTTTCCCCTTCCAGCTTTTGGCCCTGCCTTCCTCCACCCTCTGCATCCTTCTAAAATCTCCTTTGCTCAAAGGGCATGGGAAAAAAGAGAGAGAGAGAGAGAAAGAGAGAGAGAGAGAGAGAGACTGCCCAGAAAGCTGAGGAGGGTGGGTATTTCTAGGAAACTGGGAGCAAGGACTTCTTACTCCCCAAGTGTCTCCTACAGAGAGGGAGAGGGCTGAGAGGGAGAGGGCTCCACTTCCTAATCCCCCAGCACTTGGCAGCTTCTCTAGGAAGGACACCTGCAGCCATGGAGTGAGGGGCAGCTCTCTCTGCTGTCCTGTCTGCAGCAATCTAGGGCCTGCAGTCCTGCTCCTCGGTGAGGGGTTGGGAGGACAGTGGCAATCTCACTGTCCGTAACTGCCACTGCTCCCACCAGAGAAACTTTGAAAAGTACAATGGTCATTTGGGTTTTCCACCCATATTGACCATGGAGAATCCCCAAGGTTTCTGGTTGGCCTCAGGCTGGAACATCATTTGGCAGTGGCCCGAGACTGCATCCACTGGAGCCCTGCTGGCAGCCTGCGGAGAGGGAGAAACAGGGCAAGGATCAGCATTTCCCGTAAGGGTGACAGCCATCAAGCCCAAGGCCTCTGCCTGGAGCAGATGGAGAGAGAGCCAAAGTTACACCCACTCATTTAATCCACAAAGTGGCTGGAGTCCCTGC
The DNA here is from genome assembly GCA_004027875.1 of Aplodontia rufa. Lineage (NCBI taxonomy): Eukaryota > Metazoa > Chordata > Mammalia > Rodentia > Aplodontiidae > Aplodontia > Aplodontia rufa. Next base: position 316,481 of record PVKS010000016.1, read on the forward strand.
AATGCATCACACACCCACTGTGCCCGGGGCTGGGGTGACTCGTGCCCTCTGAGGCTTGCAGCACAGCAGAGGAGGTAGGGACTAAGCAAATGGTCCAGCAAATACTCCCACAGCTACAACTGCGACCGAGAAAGTATACAGAAACCTCTGGGTGTCTGAGAGCTGGGGAGGGCTGCTCAGAGGAAGCATCCTGGAGACCTCGCTTCCCAGATGCCTTAGCAGTGTCTGGGTAAGCCTCTCATGTCCCCTCCCACCTACTCTGTAGCACAGGCAGGAAGAGGCTCCATAAGCAAGTTTTCCTGTGAGATAGCAAGCGACTCCAGTAAGGGTGGAGTCTCGGTCACCTGGCACAGGGCATGACATGGGGATGGGGGCTACTCAGGAAATGTTGGCTGAAATGAACTGTGAGCTGGCGGGAGAGGAGGGTCCTCTGACCCAGCAGTGGCAAGTACACTCCCATAAATGTGTGGCCCCTTGCATTGACTTGCTGAAGTCTCCCCTTCTTCAAAAAGGTGTCTGTGAGTTTGGGGTGCAGCTCAGTGGTAGAGCACTCGCCTACCCTGTCCAAGGCCCTGGGTTCAATGCCCAGCACCACAGTACAAAATAAACAACAAAAAGGCGTCTGGGTCTCCAGTCTGCTTCTATTCCACTTGAGAGGGGAGAGGCAAGAGCATCTTCTAGGCCTGAGGCAGGGCCCTTGCTAGGTGACCCAGTCCCTTAACACCCTGCAGGTGTGTGCTCAACAGCCACCATCTCAGGGCCCCTGGTCCAAAACTGCCAACATTCAACTGGGAACACACGGTGGCGCTCGCCTGTAGTCCCAGCTTTTTGAGGCGCTGAAGCAGGAGGATTGCTTGAACCCAGGAGCTCAAAGCCAGCCTGGGCAACATAGTGAGACCTCTGTCTCAAAAAATGAAAATAAAATTGCAAAAATCCTTTCACATACTTTCAATCTGTCTTTCCTCCCCCCACTTAGCATTTATTATTTCCTAACTTCCTAAACATATTTTTTGCTTACTGTCTCTCCCCCACTGGAAAGGAGCTCTACCAAGGCAGGAGTTTTTCTCTCTTTTGTTCTCTGTTGTTTCTCCAATGCCCGGAACACTACCTGGCACACAGTATGTATTCAGTAAAGATTTGCTGATGGAATGGTGTCATGTGCTCTGCAGAAATTTGGGGGACAGTGCAAAAATGTCCTCTTCTGGGGCTGGAGCAGTAGCTCAGCAGTTATGGTGCTTGCCTGGCATGCGCAAGTACGCAAGTTCAAATCCCAGCACCACGTACACAATGAAGTCACATGAAGAACTAAATAAAAATTGCTTCTCTCTCTCTCTCACTGGCCCCTCAGAAAGAAAGAAAGAAAGAAAGAACTCCCTTCCTTACAGATAAGGAAACTCAGGAGTCAGTGACTCCTGCCCGGAAGGAAGGCTTGTTCCATAGGTCTTTCCATAACTGCCTTCTCTTCATTTGGGTCTCAGCTCAAAAGCCACATCCTGAGAGAGGCCATCCCTGAACACCAGAGCTAAACCAGACCCAGCCTGCCCTTGTGTGTATGTGGGGTCACCTCTGCATCAGAGGCAGGCTCTGGAGAGCAGGGGCTCAACTCACTAACCCGATTTCAACAGCTCAGCCCATTTCCCAACTTGGGCAGGTGCACATCTGACCTGGCCCAGAGCCAACTATGAGCCAGATTCTGGCAGGAGAGGGGCAGGGAGAGGTTCTGAGGGCTGCTCGTCCGTGGGTGGGCCTGGCCTGGAAGCCCAGGTAGGGCAGCCACTCACCCCTCCCCAGTGAGAGCACAGCAGCCTTGTATGTGCCATGGGTGGTCTCTGATGGCGCTGAGCGTGAGGCACTGGGAGATTTCCTCTGTGCCCATGGAGTCCTTCACATCCTGCTTGTTGGCAAAGATCAGCACCGAGGCGTCGCGGAGCGCCTGCGAAGAAGGACCGCACCCCTGTCAGCCAGCCAGCCTCCTTCCTCTGCCCACCAGTCCTCCCCACTCTCCCCAGCCACCCAGGTAGGCCCCACCCCAACAGCAGCAATGGCACCAACAACTCCTGGGATGCCTCCTGCCAACTCCCATAATCCTTACACAGCCTCATGAGGTCGGAATCAATGAGTGAGCGGAGGGGACACACCTTGAACCAGCAACTGTGATCAGTTGTTCTGAGGGCACTATCACCCTTCATTTTCAATTAATCTCCCTCCCCATACTGCCAGGACAGTGACTAGGGTGTCAAGAATGAACTTTCAGAGAGGCCAAGTGACTAGCCTGAGGGCACACAGCTAGAACTACAAGAAGCTTACCTCATGGGCCAGCATCTTGTACAACTCCTCCCTAGTGGTCCTCAGCCGATCCCGGTCTGTGCTGTCAATCACAAGGATGACAAACTGGCCAGCAGAGGCGAGCCATGAGTCGTGGGCTTCCTCTTTGGTGAAAGCATTTCCGGCCCACTGGCTCTGACCTGCCCGCATGCCAGCCCCATAGAAAAGGAACTGTGCAGCCTGAGATCTCACCAGCCTGGTCCCATTTTAATTGCCTTTGCTTTGCAGTCAGAGGCAGTGCACAGCACACCTGATTGTGTGCCAGAGGCTGTGCTAAGCCAAGGATGCTCAGGGCTTAGTCCCCACCATAGTGCTGGGAGCTCGGTTCTGTTATCACCCACATTTTACAAAGGAGGGAAACAAGGCTCAGCAAGGTTAGGTGTACTGCTCTTAGCCACACAGCGGGGGAGTGTAGTGCTGGAATTCCAACTGCGCTGTCTCACTCCAGGAATTAAACCACTGAATTCTACTCCTGCTAAGAAAGCAAAGCCTGCAGAGACAAGGGCTCGTGCTATCCAGTGCATCAGACTGAAAGCTGCCGGAACCAGACAAAGCTGCCAGGGATGATTAAAAAAAAATCTTTACAGACTCTGCACTGGGTGAAGTATTTGACATGTATGCCTTAGCTCTTGTCTGATTGTTATTTAATGTCACTACCATCAAAGAGATCATTAGATCACTTTATAGGCACGGAACCAGGGCTCAGAGAGTGACTGGGTAACATCACACAGCTGCCGTAGAGATCCCCCCAGCCCTGGCAGTGTCCTCACCTCTGCATTGGAGTAGTATGTGCTCCAGGTGGAGCGCAGAGCCTCCTGTCCCCCGATGTCCCACATGAGGAAGTGGGTCTTCCGAAGAACAATCTCCTCCACATTACTGCCCATGGTGGGACACGTGTGAACCACCTCATTGGTCAAACTGAGGAGGCAGAAGAAGGTTCTAAGACCTGAGCCCGGTCCTCTCCCAGCTCTGGCTCCACCCCACTCCCTGGGCAGTTGAGACTAACTCAGAACTCCAACCCAGGGGGACCAAGTACCTGCCAGGGGCAAGGGGAAGTGAAGATGGAGTGAGACCAAGAGCTGCCCAGGCTTAGACCCCAGAAAGGGGAGACATTAGAACAATCTCCAATTTTAACACGCAGTTGAATCACCTGGGAGTCAAAATGCAGATTCTGGTCCAGTGGGTCTGTTGGGACCCAGGGCTTTGCATTTCTGACAAGCTCCCAGATGATGCCCCTGCTTCCAGTCCATGGACCACGCTGGGAATCTCAAGGACTGAGAAAAATGAGCCAGATCCTAGTGAGGGCGTCAGAGATGATATATCTTGTTTCCGTTACACAGAAAACACGTGAAGGGTGCTTCTGAAAGGTGAGTGCTTGCCTGTGAGGAAGGAAACGGAGCGCTGGGGGCGAAGGGACGCTCACTGCTCACTGGGTACTCTTGTGCTGTTGGGGTTTTTCTTGAATAATTTAAAAAACCCATTTACAATTACGATTTTTTCAGAGAAAACCTCGACCCATGTAAATAAAGCGCTTTGGAGGCTCCATCCCGGGAGAGATGTCCAGAGGCGAAAACTGGGAAAGTGCGCACGGTTTTTACCTCCGCTGCGGGGAGGCTCTGCCAGACCAGGACCTGCGGAGACTAAGCAGCCCCAAGGCTGGAGCTCCTGGAGCTTTGAGTCTCAAATTGGAGGCCAGAGATAAATGTAAGATCAGGACTGAGAAAGAAGGGACGGGCCGCCAGTGCGGGCCGCCAGTGGTGCTGGGGGCGGGGGGAGATGGCAGGGGACAGTGAGGGCTTGCGGTTGCCCATACAGTGCAGGATTCGAACGCCAGGTCCAGGGCCTCTGTACCAGGGAGGTCACACCCTCATCACTACTCCCTGTACTGGGGAGCCCGGGAACCCAAGGAAAGGCTCCGATGATTGGTCCAAATGCCTCTCAGTCTGATAGGAGGGCCAGCCCTCTCCTCTCCCACTGTCCCCACCTGCGGTCACTTACAACTGGTAGAGAATGGTGGTCTTTCCTGCGTTGTCCAGTCCCACGATGATGACCTTGTGCTCTGGAGGCATCCAGGGAAGGGTAAAATCAGAGCCAAAGCCAATGTCCAAGGCACTGTGTGCTCCGCTCCCACCAGGCTCCCATGAAGCCGAGTTCCTAGCGGGCTGGGGGACCTCTGCCCACCCCATACTCGTACTTCCCAAAAGGCCCGGAGCACGCCTAAGCCACCCCGGGACAGTGGCCAAGAGAACTGAGTCCCACCTCCTTCCAGATTTCTAGAAAAGTGATTGAAGGGTCCGGGGAACTCTGGGCTTGCCAAGAGAAGGGGTTTGGAGAAAGCCGAGCACTAAGTCACAGCTGCAGGAAACCCTCAGCGGTCCCCGGACCTGCCACCGGAGCAGCTTAGCCGAGAGGAAGGACACTCGCCCGACTCTGAGCCCTGGGACGCACGGAAGCGCGGGGCGCGAGAGGAACGGGCTGGGAGAAGGGGTAGAGGAGACGGTAGAGCAGGCGAGGAGCTCCCACGCAGGATTCTAGGAGTCCGAGGTCCCTCAGCACGTCTGCCTAGACCACCTCCGATGGAGGGAGGCCTCGGAGACCACCGGATCAAAGCGATCACTGGGATGCTCTGTGCCCCTTACCCTGCTTCCCAAAGATGCTCATCAGCTTGGCGATCAGCTGTCCCATGGCACTTCCCTAGCTAGGTAAGTGCAGGACTCAGGGCCCTTGGGGGCCAGAGTCAGGCCCAAGGGCTCTGAGCCCCGCCCCCGGGGGAGGGCCGGATAGGCTTCGCCTATGAGAACCGGGAAAACCCCCACTTCGCACGTGGGACCTGGGAATCCCCTGGGACTCATCCTTCGTGGGCCCAAAGGACACAACAGTGACGACGAGCTGCCCAGGGCCCTGCAGGTCCAAACTACAATGGGGTCCCAGTCTGCACCCTCCCCTTGGCCCTGGGAAAACTCGAGTTCTCTTGCGCGTTCTTCTCCCAGGCTACAAATCAAGGGAGGCTAAGCAGACACAGCAAACCGCTAGCGCAAAACCCTAGCCTGGCGCAAAACCCGAGCTGCACCCACCAGCTGTGGGACGGAGCGCTCTCTGGTCCTCTCTGGGAGAACATTCCAGCCCTCAGTCTTCTCTAGTTGTTTCCCTAGTGGGGGTCTTGAGGGCCCACTCAAAATGGGGTCCCCAGGAAAGGGCAGGGTCTCCCCTCCTCTTGCTAGGCAATATCTAGGGAGAAACCAGGGCTTCTTCTACAGTTCATCAACAAACCAAATGCTCAGGCAGTTGATCCCAAGAGCGGGTGTCTGAAGACAAAGATGAGACAAGGTTTCCCCAGCCAGAGACCCTTGGTACTGGGGATTGAGCCTGGGGTGCTTAACCACTGAGTAACACCCCTAGTCCTTTTTTATATTTTATTTTGAGACAGGGTCTTGCCAAGTTGCTTAGGGCCTTGCTAAGTTGTTGAGGCTGGCTTTGAACTTGTGATCCTCCTGCCTCAGCCTCCCAATCTGTTGGGATTACAGATGAGCACCATCACACTGGGCTTTTTTTTTTTTTTTTTTGAGACAGCATCTCCCAGGGCTCAAGTGATCCTCCTGCCTCAGCCTCCCACCCAGAGGAGAACATGGGCCTAGAGAGAACTAGGAGGCCAAGCAGTAGGAGAGAGAGAAAGGGGGCCATTCTTGTTTGTGAATTTCCCTCTTTGCATAAACTGGGAAAAAAACAGAAAACAACAAGAGAAATGGGAAAGACAAGTCAACTTCTAGAAGCTGGAGATTCCAGTTGTCACATCAGAGCGCCGACTCCTTTCATCCTACTGCCTCTGTCTCCATAGCCCTAGTGTGGCTCCCCTCCACTGGCATAGCAACCCTTCCACTGGCCTGTTCCTGCTTCCTGCTTACACCAGGCATCTTCCTTGTGGTTCTATTAGCCACGCCACGCCCTGTTTTGACACCAAGGATGGAACCTAGAGAAACTTAACCACTGAGCCACATCCCCAGCCCTTTTTATTTTTTATTTTGAGACAAGGTCTCACCAAGTTGCTTAGAGCCTTGCTAAATTGCTGAGGCTCACTTTCAACTTGTGATCCTCCTGCCTCAGCCTACTGAGCTGCTGGGATTTGAGACATGAACCACCATACACGGCTCTATTAACCTTCTAAAAGCAAAGCTCAGGACCTGTTATTCCCCAGCTCACAGTCTTCAATGGCTCTCTATTGCCCACTGGATTCAGATCAGCCTCCTCACCTGACATTCAAGAGCCTCCAGGAGCTGGAGCAATGGCTCAGCAGTTAACCCCTGCACCCTGTACACAGTGAAGTCTCAAAGCAATGAAGGCCACATGAAAAACTAAACAAAATTGTTTCTCGCTTTCTCTCTCTCTCTCTCTGTCCCTCTCTCTTAAAAAAAAAAAAGTCTCCAGCAACAGCCCCATCTGCTTTTGCAGGTTTTTCTCCTAGGGTCTGCGTCCACTGGTCCTTGCCCGTATGTCCAGTCTTTCCCACCTGGGTCCTTGCTTCTGCATTCCGTCTCCGTGAATGTCTCACCTTCTCAGAAAGGTACAATGCCTAGGACTCCTTAGCTGCCTTGCCACAAAAGTCAACTATTACTAAGCTCCCTTCATACAGGTCCCCACTCCACACTGGGACTGTAGACTGGCCAAACTGTTTCTCTCAATCACCTGTGAGTCCTAGAGGGTGGGTTTCATATCTTGTTCACCAGTGTTTGCCCCTCCCCACCTGGTTCAGTGCCTGGAACACAGTTAGGAATGTGTTTCCATTAGATTGATTAGGATGCGTTAAGCTACAGCCAGAGAGTATGAAAAAAGAGTGCGGTGGCGTTTATCTATAATCCCAGGGATTTAGGAGGCTGAGGCAAGGGGATCAGAAGTTCAAAGCCAGTCTCAGCAACTTGGCAAGACTCTGTCTCAAAATTAAAAAAAAAAATTTTTTTTAATGGTCTGGGGATGTGACTCAGTGTCTAAGTGTGCCTGGGTTCAATCACCAGCACCAAAAAAAAAAAAAAAAAAAAAAAAGAGACACACACATTTAAGAGGACTGAGAGATTGAGGAGAGCTGGGTAGTCTATGAGACCAGAGTGAAACAGCTCACTACATAAAGAATTTCAACTCACACAGCTTGGTGCCCAGAGTTAGAAGGAGGGAGAATTGAACTTTCCTTGGGCTGATTCCATTTCAGCCCTAGGAAAGAAGGAGCTGGGACTGGGTCTGAGTGGGGTCCAGGAGTGTGTTGGGGGAAGCAGCAGTGTTTTAAGTGATTCTACCATCTGTTTCCTGGGGCGGGGGGGGGGGCTTTTAGTGCCTTCCCCTACACACACACACACACACACACACCCAATAGCAGAATCGAAAGTGACACTGCAAACTGGGAGCACGTTCAATAAACAGACAAGAGCTGCCTCTGTTGGGAGGCCCACCAGCTGGTTCTTAGAGAAGCATTCATTCATTCAGTCTTTTATCCATTCACTGGACAAATATGAGTCAGCAAACAACCAAGCAGCCAAATCCCTCAGCCTGGGTCTTGGAGCCTTCAGTCTGAAAAGGGAGATATACACACACACACTCCCGCTCTCTCTTTGAGAGGTAGCAAAGTGGGCACCCCTGGGGGCTGCAGCAGTGGCTCAGCAGTTTTGGTGCCTGCCTTGCTCATTTGAACCCCAGCACCACATACACAACGAAGTGTTGGAGCAATGAAAGCCACACGAAAAACTTAATAAAGTTCTCTTCTCTTTCTCTCTCACTGTCCCTCTCTCTCTTAAAAAAAAAAGTGGGTACCCCTTCTCCAAAGAAATAGTTATTACAAGAGACTGGTGTGTGGGCAATGTGGGGGTAATTCTGGTTTAAGAACAAATACATATCATTTTGTTATTTTATATCCATTTTTGATTGTACAATAACTCCTTTAAAAAAAGAAACAGTTATTGGCGCTAACACAAAACGTCTCTATAGCATATTAGGCTGGGAGACCCCCTCAGCCCTGGGCTCACTTTATTTTACAACAGTGGAAACCTTATATCACATCTAGTACTTGTGGCCTATCCCACTTCAGCTCACTCTGGGACAGAACCCACCACAAAGATGGAAGCTGCTAGCCAGGGAAGCAGATAAGGAAGGGTCCCCAGTGCCTCAGTGTTGGAGCCCTTGGGGTAGTGGGAGCAGATCCAGCTGACGACACGGCTGTTGAAATCCTCACACGTTGACAACCACATGTGCTGACTGAGCAGCCAGAGTTGGTTAAAAGCTTGTGGTTACAAAAGTAAGAACTCCCCCCATCTCAGTATCTCCACCTAGAAATGCCCTTGCCTGCAAGTTCTGAGCAAAGGTAACTTCAGGCAGAAGGCACAGAAGAGACAGAAACACTCAGACCCCTGCTTCCTCCTCCCCAACTCCCTCTGCCCCCAACCCTTGCAGGAGCTGGTACATCCTGGGGCAGAATCAGTATTGGTCTTGGGGATCCATGGCACTATGGAACTTGAAATCCAAATGTGAGCTTGATTCCTTTGCTCTATGACTGTGTGATTACAGCCTAGTTAATTTAACCTCTCTGACCTCTCTAAACTGGAATTAATCACCGACCTTGATTCAAAAACCCCAGACCTCTCCGCAGAGCTCCACCTCATTGTACCTAGCTGTCTTCTCTTGAATGTCCCAAAGCCACCTTAAAACCCTCTATGCAAAACTGGACTCATCACTTCTGCTTGTTTTTTTTAACCTGATATTTTTTCTGGTAACACCACCACCCACCATCACCCTGGACATGTCTCCCTCCTTGGCCACTTCTACTTGTTCTCCAAGAGCTCTGGATTTGCCAGGCATGGTGGAGCACACCTGTAATACCAGCAGCTTGGGAGACTGAGGCAGGAAGTTAGCAAGTTCAAAACCAGCCTCAGCAACTTAGCATGACCCTATCTCAATATAAAAAAGGCTGGGGATGTGGCTCAGTAATTAATTGTCCCTGGGTTCAATTCCTGGTACAAAAGAAAAAAAGGGCTGTGGATTTTAACGGCAAGATGTCTCTGGCAGTCATTTCCTCCCTTCCCATTCCATTGTTGTGGTCTAAAGCAAAACCTCCCCATATGCCAAAAATTTGTCACATATGTCCCCTGCTTCCTCTACCTGGAACATTGTCTACCAGGTTAATTCCTAACTTTGCTTCTAGACTCAAAGGAAGCTTCACCTCCTTCGGGAAGACTTCCCTGATCTCCCCAGATTAAGGGAGAGTGACTTATTCCAGGTTCCCACATTACCAGTGCTTCCCACAGCAGAGCTCGGTGTTCAGTACTGAAATTGTCTGTGGTTCCCACTTAGACTTGCACTTGGTACCTAATAAACATTGGGACAAAAGATCAACCCCCATGGGAAGACAGAGGAAACAGCACCAAGCTAGAGCGGGGAGGCTCTCATCAACTTTGCCATCAACTCTCTGGGGCCCCAGCCAGCCACCTGACACCTGGGTCTGCCAGTTCCTCTTTGATCTGTTAACTCATCAGCAGGTTTTCCGGTGTCTGTTGTCTTCTACATGCATATACAAACACTTTGGGCTGGAGCATTCAGGCAGAGGTCCCAGGAGTTCTAGTCCTCCAGGGTCACCATCTCAGAAACAAGAACCAAGAGGGTGAGAAAGCTTGCAGGTGCTATGTGAAGTAGGACAGTAACTGCTGGGCATCAGTGGAGATGGAAGATCAGTCCGCCCTCCCTGAGATTCTGGGGTGCAGAAGAGCCTTTAAGATTTTGCACCAAACTACACCCCAGTTTCCCTGACTGTGCTTGTGGAGAGATAGGTAAGATGTGGGCTTGAGACTGGCCACACAGCTCCTGTCAGGCTTAAAGGCTCTTCAGAGAGCCACACAATCACTCTCTCTTGAGTCAACAACCCAGAACACAGTTCTCCCTGTGCCTCCCCTCGACTCCCCCTCCGGCAGGTTGGCGGCTCTCTGTTCAGTCACTGCTAAGCGGACAACCATGTGGCGGGAACAAAGAAGCAGGCTTGGAAGGTGGCCGCAAAGGACTGGAAGGTGGTTTTATATGTGGCAAAATACTTCTCCTAGAAGAGTACAGACAAGTAGACAGACGGATGGGGCACAGGACACCAGACAGGGGGAGGGAAAGACTGGGCAGTGGTGTCTTCTAACCAGTAAGTGGAAGCTGCACCCACCCCCAGATGTGGGTACGACAACATTGGCACAGGAGGTGACGAGACAGGCCTGAGGTGCCCATCCCTGAGGTGGGCAGCCAGGCAGGGCCCAATCCTCATTGGCACAGTTGGCTCTCTCTGGCCCAGCTGGGATGCTGGGGAGGGGCAGGGCTGCTGGGCTGTGGGGATATTGAGGCAGAGGGTACCCAGGGGAGAGGGGCTACCAAGGCCTCTCCTGGGAGAAGTGGACACCAGAAAAGGACAGGATCACAAAAGGCAAATATAGAGAAGCAGCAGCAGCAGCCAAGCTCCCCAGGGGAGATCTGAGGTCCCCAGGTGACCAGGTAACCCACAGAATGGTGGTTATCTCTTGGATACCAACCCACAGACCCTCTCTCCTGGGGCCTCAGGATGAAGGTGAAGGAGCAGTTTTTTGGTTTAGAATGAGGTGGACCAGAGTGTTCCATGGTCTCCACACCTAGTGGCATGGAGTTCCGGGGCTCAAATGCAGAGGGCCCCCTTCTTCTGATGGCAGCAGGCAAGGGATATTGTAGGCAAAGCTCATTCCTGGGACAGGTGAAGGCTGAGGCATGGAGGTGGGGGTGGGTAGCAGCATCTCAGGTCACCCATTCCTCAGGGTTCTAGGCCCTGGGGCATTGCCATGGCCATGAGGGCAGCTGATGCCTGTCAGTTTCTACATAGACCCCTCCGCAAGACAAGTTCCCCATGGGTCTCCATGCTATATCTTTCACTACCAGACAATGCTGCCAGGAAGCTGTGGCAGGAGTGGGCATGGTGAGGGACCCTGGATCAGGCGGCTTGGGGAAGCAAGCCCCTTGGGGAAGATTTGGTGTCCTCCCTCTCCAAAAAAAAGTCCAACTCTCCAAATACCCCAGGTTGGGAAAAGAAGGGTCCCCCCAATTAGGGCCTTCACTTAGAGCCCCGAGTAGAAAGTTAAGGAAGTGCACCTTTTCTCTGGGAGGAGATCCCCCTAAGATGGGGAGAAGGGGACACTTCAGAAACATGGTATCCCCCATCCATCTAAAGCAGGCAGGGATAAGCCTACAGCTGGGGCCCAGTGGCCTCTCAGGAGCTGAGAGATACCACTAATCCCCACTGAGCCAAGGCATCTGAAAGGAGACAGCACGCACCTGTCTCAGGTGGTGAGCCCTCAGTCCCTCCCCTTCCCTGGGCTCAGAGCCCTTCCTCCCACTGTGTGCCCCCTGTCTTCTCAGCGGATGTAGACTCCTCGCCCCCAGCCCTCCAGCTCATTCTTGTTGCGCCCCAGAACCGGACCCCCGCCCTCTGCGCAGTAGCGGGCCTTATTCCTGCCCCGATTCCTATTGTCGGTGAGCTCCTCCTCATAGTCTTCTTCTTCGTCCTCCCAGGACCCCTGCCGGGCAGGTGGGGTGCTGCCCCCTGCAGGATCTCCAGGCCCTGGCCCCTCTGAGGGGTCAGTCTCCATGTCCACACACGAATCTCCTGGCTCCGTGTAGGCAGAGTTTCGGCTACCGGGGGTGTCAGCATCAAAGGTGTCTTGGCGGGACAGTGCCCGCAGGGTGCCTGCCCGGCCTGGTGGGTGGCTGCTGGGGTAAAGGCCTGGGGGCTGGCCCAGCTCCCCTGGGTACTCGTGCACACTGGTGTGCTCCCCGGTGGCCCGTTCCAGTGGCTGGTCCCCGGAAGCAAGGTAGGGTCCCTGGTTAGCAGGCAGATGGTACACCATGCAGATCAGGCAGGGGTGAGAAAAACACAACAAAGCAAGGCATGTTAGTGAGGCCACCAGGCCTGGCTGAAGGAGGTCGCTGGCTTTGGGGAAGGGGCATTGGACCTGACAAACGGCTCCGAAGTCCAGAGAACAGGCCTCAGAGCATCTACTCATCTATTAAGGCAGGATGCCCAACTTCATCAGATGTCAGGATGCATGAACTCTCCTGGTAACCATGGTAGGGAGCCCCTGAACAATTAGTCACTACTTCCTCAATGCATGTGAATAATGCTGACTGGGGGTTAATCATTGTTAACAGCTCATTAGTATTGCCACTCCATGGTTGATTGGGTTAGTCAATGTCTTCAGTTTTCCAAATACAGTAAGTGATTTCAGCTCAAACTCACTGATCCCAGTTTCTTCAGCCCACACCAGACCTCAATCACAGGCTTCCAGAACCCCACACTGCTCCTCCCATTCCCTACACAGATGTGTCTCCAGGGTTGATGGATTCCTTCCCTACCCCCAACAAGGACTCAAAGCAGCCAGCAAGGGAAGGTTGATGGACTTCCCTCCCCCAATAGAGACCTTGAGATGGCCCAATGTCCTTCTCATCAGATGCCACATGAAGGTGAGCTGATGGCCACCGCTGCCACAAGAGGTTGTTAGGTGGGGGTGCAAAAAGCCTCAGGTTCACGTCCTTCACCTGCTACCACCTCAAAGTGTGTGAGCCTGAGCACACTATTTCCCTCTCTGTAGCCCAGTTTCTTGGTTACAATGTGGTGGGGATTAGAATACTGCAGCAGTTTCCAAACAATTTCCTGAAGATGTGGGGTGGGGTAGAGAGAGCACAAAAGTGCTTCCAGAGTCCCCAGGGAGGTGAAGGGGAGAGCAGGGCCCTGGCTCTGAGCTGAGCAAGGATGCCTAATCTATCTATTTAGTTTCCCCCTAAGATTTAGTGAGGCTCTGTGGCTGAAAACAAATGTGAAATGCAGCACTCTAGAATGGTTTTTCTGACACTAACCCAGAACCATGTACTTAATGGTGTGGTCTCATAGATGGGCTGTGGCTCCCATGGGAAGGAGAGGCAGGATGAGACACCCACAGGCGGGCCTTTCCTGGACTCTTTAACTGGGAGAAGGGTGGAAGGCATGGAACCAACTCACAGAATATGCTCCATTCTGGTTCCCTGCTGAGGGGCATCCTGGAGAGGGCTCCAGGGGAAGGGCAGTCTCTCTGGATTTAAAGGCCCCTGCTGTATGGGTTTCCCTGGATCAGAGGGTTCCTGCGCTGTTGGGTCTAAAGTGGGTGTCAAGTCCAGCAAATGAGTAAGATCAGTCTTCCTCATATTTTCTTTTTAGTCCCTGTTCTTATAAGGGCCCCAATAAGGCCTCATGTGCAATGGGCAGCAGATTTAGTCCTAGTTGCAGAACCAGGCCCAGGGAGGCAGCACCAGCCATCCCCAATCCCATCAAAAATCACAGACACCAGAAGCTGCCTCTCACCACGTTTTTTACAAAATAAAGCTCTTCCCTTCCTTCCCCATGTTCCCTGCACTCCAGGACGGGAGGGAAGAGGGACGGGGCACCCGCTACAAGGCGTGCTCCTGCTGCTGGGGGACCGCTCCGCCGCCCCGCTGTGAGGCCTCCAGCCCGCCCCAGAAGCTGAGGTTTCTCCTGAGGGAGGTGAGCACCTGTACCTGGAGGTTGGAGACAGGGGCAGGGCTGGCAGCCAGGGCTGCGGTAGCCATGGTGCGGTTCAGCAGCGGATTGGGTGGTGTGCTGCTGGGCGGGTGCGTGGCCTTCCAATAGGCTTCCAAATATTCGGCCAGGTGCTCGCAGGCATCCTCCAATTGGTTCTCATCCAGGATGATGTCAAACATTTCCTGTGGAGGTGGGGTTAGGGGCGGGGCTGGGATGAGTGGGGGCGTGACCAAGGGTTTGAGGGTGTGGCCTGGGTGCGGTGGGTGGAGCCAAGGGTTGAAGGACAAGGTTAAAAGAGGCCTCTGGCTGCATAGGAATGGAAGGAGAAGCTCAGATCTACCAATTGGCTTAAGTACAAGAGGTCAGATAGTCCAACTCAGCCCAACTCCCTCATTCTAGAGCTAAGGAAACCTAAGCTGGGATAGAGGCTTGGCTCCCCATTGAAAAGAAGTTCTTGAGCCCCACTCTCTGCCTGTCCAGCCCTCTTTCCCCCAAGACAAGTCTATACCTACAGACCTGGCTCAGGTGTTCTCGGTCACTCTGCTCCACTGCAGGTCAGAGGAAACCAGCTGAACCCAAATGCCCTCCCTCCCTTCCCTTCCCAAAGTCTGAGCACTCACAGGGGGACACTGTGCCAGCTTCTCCGAGGCTGCTATTTGGACATTGAGGTGTTTGGACTGAGACTTCCCTCGAGATTTGATGAGCCTCTGAAGTACCTGGTTTGGGGAGAAGAAGAGGAAGAGCAAGAGGAACCCAGGCAACGAACCAAGTTAGAAAAGCAGGTTCCGATTGGATGGCATAAAGAGTCAGTGACAGGGGTGGTAGGACGTTCCATGAGTCTCAGCCAAGAGCCTCTCTGCAGAAACGACCTCACCAGCCCTGTGTCCACCCTCCACAATGCTCAGGCTCTCTGCCTGGTCTCATGACAGCCTCTCCTGGAGAGCTCTGTGAAGGGCAGTGATGCTCCTGCCCCATCCCTTGAACCTGGTCTATAGGCCTCATTTTCTAGGCTCACTGCACCCCAGCATTTGGAAGGCACTTGCTAGGTATCAGCACTGTTGTGTTTTTTAGGGGTACAGAGAGCAGAGTCTCACTATGTTGCCCAGGTTGGCCTTGAACAGGCCCTGGCTTAAGCAATCCTCCTGCCTCAGCCCCCAAGCAGCTGAGACTACAGTCGCACACCCCCTCAGAGGGCTGTTCAGTACTTTTAACAAGATCAATTTAGTTCTCACAACAGCACTATGAGATAGCTATTATTATTTTCCACTATCATTATTATTTATCACTATCCCAATAATAATGGTAGTGATAATAAAATGCAAAAAAAAAAAATTTAGTCATGGGGTTGGAGAGGTGGCTCAGTGGTGAAGCGCTTGCCTGGCATGAATGAAGACCCAGGTTTGATCCCCAGCACCACATATATAACTGAGTGGAGGAAAAAGAAAAACCAGATGAAAAAAATAATAACTCTCTCTTTCTTGCTCTCTCTCTTAAAAAAAAAAAAATCTAGACATGAGAAAATATCCAACAAGCTGGGCATAGTGGCACATGCCTGTAATCCCAGCAGCTCGGGAGGCTAAGGCAGGCAGATCACAAGTTCAAAGCCAGCCTCAGCAACTGAATGAGGCCCTAAGCAACTTAGCAAGATTCTGTCTCAAAAATAAAAAATTAAAAGGGCAGGCTGGAGCGGTGGCTTGGTGGCTCGGCAGTAGAGCACTTGCCTGGTATGCGTGAGAATCTGGGTTCAAACCCCAGCACCACCTACACAACTGTCTAAGAAACTAAAATAAGATGGAAAAATAAAATTTATTCTCTCTCTCTCTTTAAAAAAGAAAAAATAATAAAAATAAAAATAAAAAGGGCTGGGAATGTGGCTCAGTGGTTAAGTGCCCCTGGGTTCAATTCCTGGTACCAAAAAAAAAAAAGTTTTAATTAGATGAAAGGTCTAGACATGTGACTCAGTGGTAGAGTATTTATTCAGCATTCAAGAGGACCTAGGTTTAATCTCTAGCATCCCCTCCCCAAAAAACAAATTTTAAAAAGTTAGTGAATTTGAAAAAAATTAAACTGTACATTTTAAATGGCTAAATTAGGGGCTGGAGTGGTGCCTCAGCGGTTTCGGCGCTTGCCTGGCAAACACAAGGACCCGGGTTCAAACCCCAGCACCACGTACACAACTAACTGTTGGAGTAACAAAGGCCATGTGAAAAACTAAATAAAGTTGTTTCTGTCTTTCTCTGTCTCTCTCACTGTCCCTCTCTCTTTAAAAATAAATAAATAAATAAATGGCTAAATTAGTGCTGGGGACATAGCTCAGTGGTAAAGCACTTGCCTAGCATGTACAACTCTCTGGGTTTGATTTCTAGCACCTAAATAAAATACAATAAATGGCTGAACTAAATAGTATGCAATTTCTATCTTAATAAACTATTAAAATTTTAGTGAATTTTTGGCTATGCACAGAGACACATGCCCATAATCCTAGTAACGAGGGAGGCTGAAATAGGAGGATCGCAATTTCGAAGCCAGCCTCAGCAACTTAGAGAGGCCCTAAGTAACTTAGCAAGACCCAGTCTCAAAATAAAACATAAAAAGGGCTAGGGATGTGGCTCAGTGGTTAAGCATCCCTGGGTTCAAACCCCAATGCCAGGGGTTGGGGATTTAGCTCAGTGGCAGAGTGCTTGCCTAGCACGCACAAGGCCCTGAGTTTGGTCCTCAGCTCTGAAAAGAAAAAAACCCCAATGCCAAAAAGAAAATTTTTTTAGCTGGGCCTGGTCGTATACACCTGTAATCCCAGCAACTTGTAAGACTGAAGCAGGAGGATCACAAGTTCAGTTCAAGGACAACCTCAGCAATTTGGCAAGACCCTGTCTCAAAATAAAAATAAAGAAAGGCTGGGGATTATAGTTCAGTGGTAGAGCACCCCTGGGTTAAATCTTCAGTGCCACCAAAAAAAATTTTTTTTAAATTTGTGAATTTGAGTGAAGGGTATTCAAAGAACAGGAGTTCCTTATACTATTATCACAACACTTCTGTAAATCTGAAATTACTTGAAAATAAAACATTTGTGGGGTGGGGGTGCTAGGGATTGAACCCAGGGCCTCATGCATACTAGGCAAGCCCCCTGTCATTGAGCTACATCACCAGCCCCAATAAAACTTTAAAAAAAAGGAACAGATATAGATTTTAGGAGGTACTAGACTTTTTAGATGCTACATTATGTTATGTTACTAGACATTTGCTTATTAGGAAGACAGCACTTATCCAGTCTTCACAACAAGCATTTAAGCATGTGGCAGATGAGGAAACTAGGGTACAGAGATGTTAGGTGACTTGCCAAAGGAACACAGTGCTGGTAATAACAGCCTTGCTAGGAAACCCAGGCAGTCTGGCTCCAGAGTCCCCTCCCTCAATCTCAGTGGGTGAAATGAAAGCCTTTGTTACTTTCTTTTCTTTTTTAAGAGAGAGGGACAATGAGAGAAAAAAGAATCAATTTTATTTCATTTTTCATATAGCCTTCGTTGCTCGACACTTTGTTGTATTTGTGGTGCTAGGGTTGGAACCCACCTCTTTGCACATCCCAGGCAAGCGCTGTAACCGCTGAGTACTGCTCCAGCCCGCCTTTGTTACTTTCTAGGTCACAAAGTGTTTTTGCATCCATTACATCTCATTTGATCCCTTCAACTTCCCCCTCCCAAGTACTTAAATCCCATCACCTCTTTTATTTCATTAGAAACTTTGGACTCAGAAAGGCCCAGGGTGCTCAGCTCATAAGAAGCCCCCGTTGAACAGTAACAGTTAGCACCGCTGGCTAACTGTTCTTCATGAATCAAGAGGCAGACAGCTCCATCCTCAGAAATAACACAAGAGGCCGAGGTGTAGCTCAGTGTGTGCTTAGCATGTGGCAGGCCCTCAGTTCAATCCCGGGCAACAAATATAGTAACACCACAAGAAAGGGATTATAACCCCATTCTGTAGGTGAAGAGATTGAGGCTCAGAGACTAAATAATTCCTTCCAAATCCCAAGCTTAACAAAAACAACAAACCAATAATAAATATATAAACCAAGCAGAACAAGGATTTGAACCTGATACTGTCTTTGAACTTCAAAACCTTCACCTAAACTCTTTTCCATGTTTCTCAAATCCCTGCTAACATCTAGAAGGTAAAGTTCATGGAGCTACAACCTGAAAAAATGTAAACCAGCTTTCCTACCAATATCCCATCAAAGTCTGAATAAAAATAATATAGCAAAAAAGGGCTGATATCAGAAGACAGGAAAGACCACACAACTGCTAAGGAGCTGAGTGGCACTGGAACAAAAAACAGATTTCTTTTGGTTTCTGGTCCAATCATGGGAGATCAACCAGAGTAGAAACAGAGGACTGACCTACATGACCCTAATAACATTAATCAGAGCCAGGCATGGTAGCACATGCCTACAATTCCAGTGACTCAGGAGGCTGAGGAAGGAGGATCACAAATTCAAAGTCAGTCTCAGCAACTTAGTGAGGCCTTGAGTAGTTTAAAAGAGACTCTGTCTCAAAATTAAAAAAAATAAAAAGGGCTCAGTGGTTAAGAGCCCCTGGGTACAAACCCAGGACAAAAAAAAAAAAAAAAAAGAAAAGAAAGAAACAAACAAAAACCCTAATAATATTAATCATATGATTAATCATATTTATCATAGCTAACACATGATGAGGCATATTACACCAGGCCCCGTGCAATGGCTGCACAGGCATCCTAGGCTGCATTTTCACGTACTCATGTAATAGTTTCACAGAGGAAACCAAAGCCCACGGGGATTAAGTCACCAGGTAGTAAGGTAAACTCTAACTTCAGAAAACTGCTTTCAAGCCATGCACCCACCTTGGGAGAGGTGATCTTGATGTAAACGACGATGGGGGCCAGCGAGGTCTTGGAGAGCTGGGCCGGGTGGTTGATAGTGTCAGCATCCAGAGCGACCAACTGGAGAGTCCGGGCCAGCTCGAAGATCCGCTCAATCTCACTCTGCACCTCAGCTTGGGGCACAGAGGCATGGGGGAGGAGGAATGTAAGGCAGCCCCAGGAGGCAGCAGGTGGAGGGAACACTTCTGGTCATCCCACCCCCCACCCCTCGCCCGCAGAGGTGGGGAGTGAAGAAGGCAGGCCCGGCTCACCCAGGCTGGAGCGCGTGTTGGAGCGCTCTATGATGATGTGCTTGCTGGGGTTGTTGAGAACCGAGCGCTTAGCCAGGGAAATGTCGGCCGTTACCCTAGTGATGGAGATCCTGGGGGACGGGGGAGGGAGTCAGGGGCCAGGGTGGGCTGTAAAGCCCTATCCCTCAGTGCCAGGAGAGTCCTTTGAGACAGACTACTCCTTCCAACAGCAGGGAGCCACGCTGGGTGTGGGGAGATGGCTCCCAGGGTCTTACCTGCCATCAAACCGATGCTTCAAGAAGTCAAATAAAGCTTTCTGCATCATGTCTGTAACCTGGGGTTGGGTGTTTAAAGGGAGGAGGGAAGAGAAGTCAGGCATTTAAGGCCCCTCAGGAGGCTGGGCTGATGGGCATTTGTACCCTTACATTTTACTTTCTTTTGGAATTCCTGAGATGAAGGGTCCTCTATGGAAGGGTCCCTGCTGGGTCTGAGGGGCCTCCCATGCAGTCTGATGCCAGAGGTCCTTCTAGTGGGCTCTCTGGGAGGGCTCTTCAGGGGTTTCTTCAGTGGACTGGGTCCTTCTGAGTGGGTCTCCCATGGGTCATGCCCCTCTAGGGGTTTTCTCTGAGGGTCTGTGGCCCTCTAGGGAGGACACCCTGGGGACCTCTCTGAAGTCTGAAGATACTCCTATGGTGTCTCTCTGGTGGTTTGGGCTCCTCTGGGCCCACTCCCCTCTAGGGTTCCTACCTCATAGCCCTTGAGCGACGGTCCCACCAGGATGATGGGCCTCATGGAAGGCACCACGTCATAGGGGGGCACATGCTCTGTCTGGGGGAAGCAGGGAGGGGAAGTCCCAGAGTAGAGACAGCATCAGACCCTCTCTTCCAGCCTCTAGGCTTCCCCCATGCATCCTTTCCTCCCCCTGGTCCCAGAGCCCAGATATGGGGATCAGGGTGGGGATGGGTAGGGATGGCCATGGAGAATCAGGAAGGATGGGGAAAGGGAGGCAGATATGGGAACGGGTGTTAGAAGGTCCCCCAGCTCATCCCAGGTGTGGGAGGGGGACACAGAAAGCTGTGATACTCACCGACTTCTGCTTCTGTTTGGCTGGGTCCAGAGATTGCCAGGAGAGGGGAGGGAAGGAGAGAGGGAAGGGCACCCAGGCAGGGGCAGAGGGCAAGGAAGGAGCCAGGACAAGAGAGGGAGGGAGAGCGGGCAGACGAGGAGAGATAACAGGGCATGCGTGTTAGTGACAGACAGAGCCAGAGAGGGGACAGGACCCCATGCCAACGGGGAGCCAGAGGCAGTTCTGGATCAGGGCTGGAGGCAGGACTGACAGGCAGTCCAGTGGCCTTGGGAATAACCAGAGCCCCCTTTCTGAGTCTTGGGAAGGAACTGGAGAAATTTGGTGCCCACCTCCTGCCCCCCATGCACGTCAACTTGTCCATGTTAAGGGTTACTTTGACTATCTTGCTCTGCAGTCAGCAAACGCCTTATGTGCCCACCAATGGAATTAAGAAAGGGCAAAAGAAGGAATGCCTTCCATTTTCCTCTTCAGATGCCACAGTGGGAGCATTGGTTGGAATATTCCATTCCATTCCATTGGTAGTGAGGGCTAAGGTCAGGATTCATTCCCACCAGCCCCTGCTTCCTCAGGGTGGAGCAGTCTTCCAAGGGCAAGAACCAACCCTTCCTAGGGAGTGGGCCAGGTGGGGCTGTGCATGGAAAGGGCTGTGCCTGGTCCACCAACTCCACAGGAAACTCTGAACCCACAGGATAGGCCAGCACCACGTCTGGACCTTGGACCTTCTCCAGCTCCCCTCTCCCTGCCAAAGAGCCAGGCCCTGACTGTCCCCTCATACGAACCCAGCATGAATTACCTTCTTAAAGAAGGGGATGCGCTTGCCGTGGGGTGGCGGGGTGGTGACGCTGCTAACGCTAGACTTGGCAGAGCTGCTGTGCTCGCCAAGCTCTGCCTCCTCGTCCTCTAACTCTAGGGGCTCTAGTTCAAAGGCTAAGTTAGTCATCTCATTACCTGGACAGGAGTCAGAAGAGGGAGGGAGGAGGTGAGAGGACAGGAGGAGTGAGATGGACATGGAGACACAGTACAGAATGCAGGGATGGGGATGGGAGAAAAAGAAAGAAAAAGAGGTGAATGGAACAGGGTTGGGAGAAATGAATGGGGGCGGGGAGGGAGGGGCGGGTATAGAGATGGAGCTACCAAAGAAAGGGGAGAGGAGAGACGAGAGAGCCCAGCTTGTAGGGTACCCTATCATTCATGGGGGGTATTACTGCATGTGTTTTGGGGACTCAGAATTGGGGCACCCTACTACAGGGAGCAGAGGGCTAGACAATGGGGAGACCACCCCCCAGGGATTTCCCCACCCTGGGGTTGGCAGCAGCTCTTACCACTGGCAGGGGGTGTGGGGCGGCGGGTGCCAGTCACCACGTCTCCCAGACTGGAACTTGAGTTGTCACCTGATTTGCTGCGTAGGCAGGGAGGCAAATGGAGCTGGTGAGCAAAGGGGTGGGCGTGGGTAGGGAGAATCTTGTCCTGTTCCATGCTGCAGCCTCTCCAGAGTTCTCCAGCCCCCATGGTGACAGGTCTGTGCCCTTGGGGTCAGGGTCAGCCCTGACACCTAGTCCTGGCCGATGCCCTGTCCTGAGGAGGGCACTGCCAGATACCTGGAGCTGAGGCGGTTCTGGCGAAGCTTCTGTTCCTGAAGCAGGCGCAGGCTGTCCAGTTTAACAGGGCTGGGAATGAAGCCAACCTCACAGCCCTCCTTCACCAGCCGCCCGATCCACCAGTCATTATTGTATTTCTGAAAATGACAGCAGGTAGGGTGGGGGAAAGCAAGAGGGCAGCTGGAGGTAAAGCCAGCAATGACCCTCTGTGGGAACTCTTCTGGAGGGTGGCACCCTTAGAGATGCCCAGCCCTGACTCCAGCCTCTATAGATAGCCCTCCACTTCTAAAGAGAACTCTTCCCTTAGGAGATGAAAGTCCCTCACCTCCTCCCTCCCAGGGACCGCCTTGCTGAAGACAGTAGCAGTAAACGCAGACACCCACAGGCGCTGGCACACTGTTGCTCTAGTCAGACATCACAATAAACCTTCCATCGGCCTTGTGACCTAAGTATTACCATTCATTCACCAATGAAAAATTAGAGGTTCAGAGAGGTGAAGAGATTTATCTTAGGTCACACAGCAGATTCAGTCCAGCTTTGCTTGGCTCAGAGGCTTTTTCCTCCACTCCAGCCCCAGCTGCCTCTCTCCTGGTACCCACTCCCTACCCTCCCAGCAGATGCCAAGAGCTCTCCCTACCTCCTTGATGTGTAGGAAGTCCTTGGGCTCAAAGGTGATGGCCACTCCCTGCACAGGCACCTCATCCCCTGGAGATGGATTGTAGCCAACATTTGTCCTCACAGCAAATGCCACTGGCTTGGTCTAGAGGAGGTACACAGGGGCAGGAGACACCAGAGGGTTAAACCATGATGTACTATACAACTTTCTCTCAGGAGTGGGGATTACACAGATGTTTGCTTTGTGACTCATTCATTTAAATGTATACTGGGGGCTGGAGCAGTGGCTCAGTGGTTACGGCGCTTTCCTGGCATGCCCAAGTACGCAGGTTCGAACTCCAGCACCATGTACACAACAAAGTCTCAGAGCAACAAAAGCCACACGAAAAGCTGAATAAAATTATTCTCTCTCTTACTGTCCCTCTCTCTTTAAAATAAATAAATAAAGGTGCTGGAGCGGTGGCTTGGCAGTTACAGAGCTTGCCTGGCATGTGCAAGTACACGGGTTCAAACCCCAGCACCCACGTTCACAACTAAGTGTTGGAGCAACGAAAGCCATGTGAAAAACTCAATAAAAATTGATTCTCTCTGTCTCTCTCTCGCTCTCCCTCACTGTCCTTCTCTCTTTAAAAATAAATGAATGAATGAATGAATAAATAAATAAATGTATACTGGAAGAGCCAGGTATGGTGGCGCATACCTATAATCCCAGTGACTTGGGGGGCTAAGGCAGGAGGATTGCAAGTTTGAGGCCAGCCCCAGTTAACTTAATAAGACCCTATCGCAAAATAAAAAATGTAGCTCAGTGGTAAATCACCATTGGGTTAAAAAAATAAAAAAGTATACTGGATGGTTTATGTATACATGCTAACTTTTACAATAAAAAAAAGAAGGGCAAGGCTAGGCATGATGCCACATGCCTGAAATTCCAGCAATTCAGAAGACTAAGGCAGGAGGATAGCAGGTTCAAGGTCAATCTTGACAACTTAGCAAGACTGTGTTTCAAAAGAAAAATAAAAAGGGCTGGGGTTGTAGCTTAGTGGTAGAGTGGAATTAAACCCCAAAACCACAAAATAATACCAACAGTAATAATAATGACCGTTGCTATTGTTTAATGTAATTGTACCATTACAGGTTTCACATGCATTATCTCATTTATTCATCACAAAAATCCTATGAATTACTGATTTTTTTTTAAAGAGAGAGAGGGATAGATAGAGAGAGGATCAAATTTTTACTTATTTTTCATCTGGTTCTGGTTTCTCTGACACCCAGTTGTGTGCATGGTGCTACGGTTTGAACTCAGCCCTCACACATGCCAGGTAAGCGCTCTAACAGCTGAGCTACCGCTCCAGCACCTGAATTACTGTTATTATCTTCATTTAAATAGCTTATTAATTAGTTTATATATATATGTGTGTGTGTGTGTGTGTGTGTGTGTGTGTAATTGCTAGGAAAAGAATCCCAGTATTTTCCCTCCTATGTGTTTTTACCTTGCTCCTTTGTGATCTACGATGTCAACTGAATTTGTCAGAACAATGAACTCAAACTGACGAAAGCAGATTATGTTGCCGTTGTTCTTTTTCCTTCTCTTCTCTTCCCTTCCCTTCTCCTCTTCGCTTCTTGAAGCAGGCTCTGCAGTGTTGCCAGGCTGGCCTCTAACTGCTGTGCTCAAATGGTCTTCCAGACTCAGCCTCCTGAACAGCTAGGACTAGAGGCCCGTACCACTGTGACTCTTTCCTAGACATTTCAACTGCACGTTGAATCTGAGGCTGATCACTCCTCACTTTTTTAACCTGCCTGGGAGGTTCACAATTTTCCTAAGCTGCATGATAATCAATAATCTTATTTATTTATTTGGTATTGGAGATTGAACCCAGGGACATTTAGCCATATCCTCCTGCTTCAGCCTCCTGAGCCACTGGAATTATAAGTGTGTGCCTCC
Source organism: Aplodontia rufa (assembly GCA_004027875.1). Classification (NCBI taxonomy): domain Eukaryota; kingdom Metazoa; phylum Chordata; class Mammalia; order Rodentia; family Aplodontiidae; genus Aplodontia; species Aplodontia rufa. Next base: position 340,749 of record PVKS010000016.1, read on the forward strand.
ATGCCTGGCATCAACAATTTTAAATCCCCAATATAACCATATTTCATCACCCCAGAAGAACCTAGCATTTCCTTTTTTTCAACATTGCTGATGCTCCCAAGAGCATTAATCAGAACATTCATGTGCACCATTATGGCAGCACAGAAGCATGGTAAAAAGAACTATCTTCATTTTAATGAATAAGGACACTGAAGTTCAGAAGTGGCTTGCTTAATATCCACAGCTATTAAGAGTCAGGGCTGAGGCAGGAGGATCACAAGTTCAAAGCCAGCCTCAGAAATTTAGTGAGTTCCTAAGCAACTCAATAAGGCCCTATCTCATAATAAAAAAAAAATTTTTAAAAAAAGGGGGGTTGGGGATGTGGCTCAGTGGTTAAACATTCCTGGTTTCAAATCCTGGTACCAAAAAAGGAAAAAAAAGTCAGCTCTAGAGCAGTGGCTTAGCAGTGAAGGTGCTTGCCTGGCATGTGCGAGGACCCAGGTTTGAACCCTAGTACAGATACAAAACTGTCAGAGCAATGAAAACCAGATATAAAACTAAGTAAAACTGATTCTCTCTTTCTTTCTCTCTATTTTTTCTTATAATTTTTTTTTTTTAAAGAGAGAAGACATGGGGCTGGAGCGGTTGCTCAGTGGTTACGGCGCTTGCCTGGCATGCCAAGTACACGAGTTCAAACCCCAGCACCATGTACACAATAAAGTCTTGGAGCAATCATGTCCAGATGAAAAACTAAATAAAATTGATTCTCTCTCTCTCTCTCACTGTCCCTCTCTCTTTAAAAACCAAACAAACAAAACGTCAATATTGGAAATAAAGTGGGATCCTAAAATTTAAAAAAATAAGGGGGGCTGGAGCGGTGGCTCAGCGGTTTCGGCGCTTGCCTGGCAAGCACAAGGACCCGGGTTCAAACCCCAGCACCACGTGCGCAACTGAGTGTTGGAGCAACTAATGTGAAAAACTAAAATTTAAAAAAATAAAACAATAAAAAAATAAAGAGAGAGGACAGTGAGAGACAGAAAGACAGACTCAATTTTCATTTAGTTTTTCATGTGGGTTTCATTGTTTGGACATTTGGTTGTGTACGTGGTGCTGGGGTTTGAACCTGCATACTCAAGCATGCCAGGCAAGTGCCATAACCACTGAGCCACTGCTCCAGCCCTCCCTCTCTCTTTCACTCTAAAAAAAAAAAAAAAAAAAAAAAAAAAAAGCCAGGACCGCAGACAGGCACAGTGATGCACACCTGCACACCTGTTATTCTAGCCACCTGGGAGGCTGAGGAGGAAGGATCACAAGTTTGAGACTAGTCTTAGCTACTTAGTGAGACCCTGTCTCAAAATAAAAAGTAAAAAGGGCTGGAGATATAGTGATACAGTTCAGTGGTAAAGGGCCTCTGGTTAAATCCCCAGTACCAAAAAATAAAAATAAGTCAGGGTTGAGATTCTAGTTCAGAAAGTTTGATTCCAAGAAGAAGTACACAGTTTTTCTTTTCCTTCCTTCCTTCCATTCATTCATTCATTCATTCACTCATGCATTTTGCAGTACTGGAGTTCAAACCCAAGGGTTCACTACCAGTGAGCTTCATCCTCAGTCCCTGTACCCCCATTTTTTTTTTTTTTTTAAAGACAAGGTCTCACTAAGTTGTTGAGGCTGGCCTTGATCTTGCAATCCACCTGCCTCAGCTTCCAAGTTGCTAGGACTTAGATGTGAGCCACCATGCCCAGCAGAAATACACATTTTCAGCACTTGCCAAGCTCTCATCATGTACAGAAACATCATTAGGCACTTCTCGTAATGTAGAAGGAGGCGGGTATTAGAGCCCACATTGTTCTGGAAATGAGCAGAGGCCTGTTGAGGACCAGAGACACACAGCAGGAAGCGGCCAGGTTGAGGCGTGAGCCTGGGTCTGTCTGGGCTCTCTCCGATGCCTGGGTGTGGGAGGAAATCATGCCAGCACAGCCCCTCCCCGCATCTTTTCTCACCTTGGCTTTCTCAAGCTGAGCTAACGCCTGGCGCTCTGCCTCCTTCCTTAAGGCTTCCCGGTCCTCTTCCAGGGACACATCAGAGTCTGACGGGCGGCTGGTGTAGGACTCTGCTGAGCCCTGAAAGAAGACAGGGCCGGCTCAGGGCCAATGCTACCTCCTATAGCCCCTGGGTCCAGGAAGGCCTGAAGGTGCCACCCATCATGGATGTCTGAGGCCCAGTATGATGCCACAGGCCTAGAAGGTAGTATTAGGTGGTAGGGGACAGGGTCCAAGCTTTGTAGGCCTGTGAGAAGAGAGTGGCCCTTAGGAAGAGTGACAGCAGCAAGCAGGGGTTAAGGCATGTCCAAGGACAGCTGCTTAGAGTCCTGGGAGGGGTGGGAACCTGATAGGGGCACAGCACAGGGGAGAAATGCCAGGGGACGAGTCTCCACTCTCTGCTCCTCCTTTCCTGCCCTACCCCCAGCATCTCTGCTTGAGCAGAATCAGCAGAAGCCTTGTGGCATTCCTTCCAGGGACTGCAGCCACTAGCTGAAGCCTGGCTTTCCGCACAGTTGCCATTGGGCAGCCTGCTCAGCATGATGGGGTCAGTCACCAACATTTTTGTTATCTTCTGCTCAAAAGTGGGTAAAGACAGAACTCCTACCTCCTGACCCTCTAGTTGATACTGCCTGAATCAGACCACCCCACTCAAAGCTAACCCTCAATCTCTCATAAGATACAAAAGAGAATCCAAGATTCTTGGGGTGGCACAGGCAGAAGAGGCAAGTTGAGAGCAGAATATGGGATGGGCATTTTCCCAGCACTAGGGCTGCCAGGAACCAGGGTTAAGGCAGACTCAGGAGTCTGGGTGTGCCAGGAAGCTGGCTTTGACCACACTGACCAACCCAGGGCACACAAGGGACTCCTCTAGGGGTACACACATATGTGTGAGACACATGTAGCCCACATAGACCTAGCAGCACAGGTCATGGACATGCTGATTCATGGGTCCACCAGAGGAGCAAGGACAAGTATGTTTGGGAGGGTGTGTTCTATGGCATCTGCTGGCTGAGCACAACCAAGTGTGTACAGGGGACCACCCCAAGACTGTGTCCCTGAGGGGGAAGGCCAGTGAGGGTACAGGACATATGGATTTGTGTGGGACTTGTGCAATGGTGGCAGACAGGGGAGGAAGAGAACGTGAAAGTGCAGGATTGCAGAGATATGAGGGACTTTCCTGAGGGCATGAAAAGGCCACTTGGTTGGGAATGTCCATTCGCTTGGGATGGAAAGAACCCAAGAAAAAATGAAGGCAAAGTCCTACATCTCCCCAGAAGGCCCTGGTCAGAGCTGGTGCAGGTGCCCAGCCCTTTCCCAGTGAAAGCATGAAGATGGGAGATGTGCGAGGAAAGGAGTACTGGAGATGGGGAGCCACTAAATGGAAGCTGGGAAAGATACAAAACGGTGGGGGGGGGGAGCTTAGCCACCGTCCTGTCCCTCCCGATGGAAGCAGTCAGTGATGCAGACAGACACCCAGAGAGGCAGAGACACAGAAGCAGATGGATGCGTGGAGAGGCACTCACTGACCCCAAAGCACCTGCACAGGCACACACACCACCCCAGAAATGGCGGGAGACGGAAACAGTGAGGAGGCAAGGACACAAGTTGGCATGGAGGCCCCCTAACAGTTTTCCTAAAGGGCTCTTCTACCCACCCTCTACCTCACCCCGTCCCAGCTCACCACCACAAGGGTCCGGCTGGGCGCCTCCATCCCGGCGCCCTCGGTGCCCAGCCCCACTGGCATAAGGGGTGGCCCAAAGTGCCCGTCCCCCCAGGGGGCTCAGGTTACAAGTAGAGTTGCTACATGTGCAAACTGCTGGGGTATATTTAGCTCAGAGATGTGGCAAGGACTACCCCCCACTCCTGCCACCTACTGGGGGTCAGAGCTGGGAGCTGAGAGGACATAGTAGAGGCTGGGGTCTGACCCCCTTGGCTGACCCAGTACCATGGCTCTTTTCTGCCAAGAGAGGCAACAAAACACAGCATCATTCTTTCTAGTCCTGGCCCTGGCCCAGTTCTGCAACAGGGGGGATGAGGGAGTGATTAAAGAAAGGACTTCCCGTCTGTGTACTTAAGAGATGCTTGGATGAAGGCCTCCCTTCTCAATCTCCCAAATCAGGCCTGGGCTCACATATGTCAAGTGTAGAGAAAAAAGAATTAAAGAGACTCACTCCAATCTGTGGTGGAACTGCTTACCACTACCCTCTTGTTCCTGGCCCCAGGCAGACTCACCTCTACGGGACTCCTCCCTACAGTCCTCTGCCCTCAGATACCCTGCCTGTTTTCTCTTTAAAGCACTCCTTTCCAAGCCCCTCTCGCCTTTTTTGGGTACCAGGCTTTGTTGAGATACTCAGTAGTCATAGCAACCACATGCCTCCCTCACTGCCTCTCCGTGAGCCTAAGATGGCCTGGGGTTGAGAATTTGAGAAGAGAGGAGAGAGGCAGCTTCCTGGCTGAGCATAGCAGACCCAGCAAGCTATTGTGTTATTCCCCTTCAGACACAGGTGCTAGGCCACAGTACTCTCCGGCCTATGCCCATCACATTTTTCTCTCTGAATATAAGGAGAGCTATGGGAGGCATGTTTCTCTGACCCACACCTAAACAGGGCTCCAAGAACCCAAATGCCCTAGCTCCTCATTTCTTAGCACCTGCCTCCACCCCACCCTGTCAGATTCTGGGGGAGGACGTGGAAGCAAACAGCCGGCAGGGGGAGTGGGTGACAGCCCGAAGCAAGCTAGAAGGAGGCAGGCCAGGCTGTCCCTGAATGAGATGACGCAGGCAGGCAGCAGGGGCTGGTGCCTGGTGCTGGGGGAGGGGAGGAGCGGGGGCGGGGGCTGAGGCAGTGGGTGCAGCTGCCAGCACATCTAGGAGAGGTCACAGGGAGTCAGGGTGTTGGGGTGGTTCCAGACAGGTGACAAATGACATGGGGAACGGTGCCTAGAGAAAGCCGCAGACCAGCTCACCAATGCTGGCCTCCACTAGCCAGCCACCTCCCACCTCTCGGTCCAGCCTCCCTATTACCTGGCGGACAAAGCTGTTGGATGTTGTATCTGAGGAAGTGCTCCCATCCGACCGTTTGAACCGTCCTTTCCTCTTGCTGTATTTGCCCTGGAGAGGCCGGGAAGGAACAAGAGTGGAATCAGAAAGGACCTTTCCCAACCCTGTAACCCACCAGATGCGGAGCTACTGCCAAGCCTTGGGAATATCATTCCCTGATCTGCACAGCCCCACCCCCAACCCCCTGTACCTTCTTCTGGAGGTGGTACAGCCCGAGGGGAGGGAAGGTCTCCCATCCCAGGGGAGGGCCTAAACCACAGTCACGAAGAGGGAACAGTGCAGGGAGCCTGGGGGCACGCACACAAAACCCCCAAACCAACCTAAAGGCTGGGGAAAGGGCTGAGAAGCTGGAGGCTCATTAGGCAGCAAAGCTAATTAAGATGCTGGGCAGGCTGCAAAGGCCTCCAGGGCAGGGAGGGGCTGCCTGCAGTGCTGGGGGTGGAGGAGAGAGCTGGGGAAGCTCCCTCCCACGCCCCCTCAGCTGGAGCTGAGGGGTCTGAGTGTGCCAAAGGCCTCCAGAGAGAGAGTAGGGATCACTAATCCAGGACCAGGCATGGCTTCTCCCCAGAGCCCAACTCTCCCTTCCCACACAGTGAGGAGGAGATGGCGGCTCTGAGCTCCTGGAGACCCAGAGCTAGATTTCTGGGGAAAGGGGAGGAGGCATAGAACCATATTTTTAAATTAAACATCCTACCCCAGCTGTGGCCTGCCTTCAGAGGAGCTACTATTGTTACCCACTCCCATCTCTGACATCACAGGTCTTTTTCTAGGCCCCCCTCCTCACAGAGACCACACCCCTCCCCAAGGGGGCCAGAGGGAGCCACTCTGTCCTCCAGCTACCACAGCCCATGCCCCATACACATGGTACCCAAGTACATCAATCTAAAGGCTACTTGGTCCCTCCCCAAGCCGAGCCTAGGACACAGTCCCACAGGTCCCAGGAGTATAGGCGGGTGGCCTCATTGACTGAGCTGGTAGCCTGGGTGAGGTGTGCCTCCTACTCAGAGGGCCACACATTCAGGTTAAGGCTTCAAGAATCTCCAGTCTCCTAAGAGGGAGCTATCTCTCTGCCCTCCCCAACTCAACAGAAAAGTTGAACCCACCAATCCTGAATAGGCAGGATGTTGGAGGGCTCAGACCTCCAAGCCCCTGCCCCCAGCTTCCATCCCAGACTTTCTGAGGCCAAACAACCTAGATGAGCCAAGACCAGACTGCAGGCTCTTGTGCAGGGGACCTGGGTACAAGAAGGATGAATTATGGGAGAGGACACCTGGGGAACCCTTTCAGGATTCTCTCTCCCCTCCTCTTCTTTCAAACTGTACCCAAACTAGTTTTGCAACTCCCTATAAACCTAAGAAGATTCCACAGTGAACCCCAGACTCTCACACTACTCCACCACCTCAGGCTGAGAAAAGGGAGTGGCTCTCAGAGGGACAGGGGACAGCTGAAAGGAAGGCCCTAGTCAGCTGCCTCCCAGCTCCAAGGGGCCTGGGGTGGAGGACAGAAGTATTTTTAGGTCTGACCTGAACCCCTACACACCCATCAACCACATATCATGGTGGTTACAGTTGTTCCAGGTTGGTCACAGAAATACAAGAGTTAATGACATCCACGGGGAAGGACTCATTCTAGAGAAATCCCCTGGCACGACCACCCCAGATTGTGCTGGTCACTCTATGGGAACCCAACACTCCCAAGATTGTCCCTCCCTGGGAGTAATGCAGGGACATAGGAAAAGTATGCCAGTGGATGGAGCGACAGACCCCTCTCCCAGGTAAAACAGCTTCTTCCCCTCCAGGACAGTGAGTTGGCATCCTTCCAACTTTCCAAACTTTGGAGGCATTTTTGGGGCTGCGGGGGAGGGGTAAGCCAACGTGGGTGTCGGGAGAGGGGAACTGGTCCAACATAAGGATGGAGTGAGGTGGCTGGAGGGGGCCCTGGGCCAGAGCTGGTCCCTCCTACACCCTCAAGGACCAGGGTCTGAGGCTTAGAAGGCCTTTGGCACCGCCCTCTGACCATCGCCTCAGCCATCTCCCAGAGCCACCCCCGCCCAGCACCCCCAAACGTGCACTGCGTCGCCCCCCTTGCCTGGTTCGATTTCTAGCCTCCCTCAATCTCCCACTCTCAAGGCCCAGATCCCCCCACCAACACCTCCCACCTCAACCCATCGGAGCTGGTACCCGAGCAGCAGGGACCGTGACGCGGGGGAGACGAGGCGGGGGTGAAGGCTGCCCCCTCCCAGCACCGCAGCCCAACTCCGGGCCAATCATTAACCCGCGAGAATGGGGGGCGCGCGAGCAGCCCTCTCCCTTCAGCGCCGGGCAGTAACCCTTTCCTTCCAGGTCCCTCGAGCCGACCCCAAGGTCCACCCGAGCGGGCCCTGGCCTCGGGCCGGCACCACGCTCACCTGCGGGCTGGGATCGAAGACCTCCATGGGGATCTCCTGGGAGGGTGGGTAAGGGCCCCGGGACATGCTGCTCTTCTGGACCATGGAGAGGAACCTCCCCTCCGGCCGCCCGCCCGGCTCAGCCGGGCGCCCTCAGTGCAAGCGAGAGGCTGTCGGAGCCGACAGGAAAGCAGCGCCGCGCAGCGCAGCCAGCACCCGGTCCAGCGCCCAGCCGGGCCTCCGGCTGCCTCCACGCCGCCTCGCCTCGCTCCCTGCTCCGCGCTCTCCTCTACCTCAGCGGCCGCCGCCGCCGCCTCCGCCCCTGAAGCCTCAGCATCTCCCCCGCCCCCTCTGCTCCCCCGCCCCCCCCGGCTCCCTCCCTCGGCCCTCTGGCCCCGCCCCTCGCAGCCGCTCCGCCCGCTCCGCTCAGACAATGGGAGGACAGCGGAGGGGACCAGCCCTCCGCACTCAGGAGGTTGGTCGCTGCCCTTCGACTGGCCGGGGTGAAGGCGGCTCTCCGGGGGCAAAGGGGAAACCCGCCTTGAGGCTAGGAGAAGTGTGTGCGTTGCGGAATGGGGGCTCACTAGTGTATGCCAGACGCTAATGGGAGCGAAGCACAGGTTGGCATGGCTGGCAGCGCCTCCCTTTCTGTCTCAAACTATTCTTTCAATAGAGCTCTCCTACCCTCTACTGTTTGGGCCATTGGAACTTCCCCGTCCTGGTGATCCAGGGACCTGTCTTTAACTCCTTTCTCCCCAGTATGGGATCCAGGCCGCCTTGAACCAAGCAAAGTGACCCTTCCCTTTGCTACCTGGCTCTGGGGCTGTTGGCTGAAGCTTGGAATCAGGGAAATGTCCAAAGGCAGATCCCAAAGGAGACAGCAACAGTAAATCCCAAGGCCCCATGAAAGTTTCTGCTCTATTCAGTCCCTAGGATCCCCCAGGCTCTTCCAGAAGCCCAGAATGAGGATGGGTGAGGAAGGGAAAGGGGAGAGGAAAAAGTTATAGAGAAGAGCAAGGAGAGAGCTGCCTGGCCAAAATTAGACCTTGTGACCTTTGACCTAGGGTTGCACTCCCTTTACCCCTGACTTGAAAGTAAATGTCCAACACCTATACCCCATCTATCATAATTAGTGGGGTGAAGCAGGGGATTCTGATACTTCAGTGCCAGTTTGACTCAGGCTCTTTCTGGTTATGTGGTCCTGAACAAATTGCTACACCTCTCTTAGCCTTGGTTTCCTTTCCTGTAAAATGAGATTTCTGAGACTTTGGCGCATTGTCACCTGGGATTATCGGAAGATAAGAGAGAACTAAGATTGCTGGGATGTCTGGAGATCCTATTAAAGTGCAAAATGGGGCCACTCATGACAGGAGGACCCGTTTATTCCCTACTCCATGCCTTCTGTTCCACAGAGAGGAGTTGAGAAATAGATGGATTGCTGAGGTCAAGCATCCCTGAAATATGACTAGCTTGCTGTATTCTGCTAGAGGGGAGGATGCGGAAGGTAGTGACTTTTCCTTACCCTGAATAACAAATGAATGGCCAATTTTTTCTCTGATCACATCTTCTCAGGGAAGGGAACAGTAGTAAATGACCAGACAGTAAATAACCAATAGACAAATAGCAATATTGTTTACCACAGCTCCAACCCTGGGTACAAAAGATATGGACTTTTTAATCAGAAAGACTTGTTTTAAATGTTACATCAGTTGCAAAATGATGAAAAAATGTGACACTATACGCTAAATGTGTTCCCTCTTTTTGACCTTCTCAGCAGTACTTAGTAGCCATGAAAAGTTCAGACGAAAAGAGTGATCCGTTTGAACCATGCAAGAACTTAGACCAAGGGTTCCTCAACTCCGCAACACTCTTCAGTTCTTTGCTTAGGGCATCCAGCGTCACTGGACTCGCCCCCGCCCCGCCACATACACTTTTGGCAATCATTCCTTTACTCGGCCAATGCAGTATTTCTCAGGTGTGCACTATGTGCAAGGCTCTGTGCGTGCTGCAGTATATACAGTGTACGTCAAAGAAATCTGGTTCCCGCCCTTAAAGGTGCTTGCTGTCTTAATGTCTTCCTCCGCAAACTTGACTCACGTGAATTTCACAACTTGACAGCAGAAATACTAAGATATAATCCACTTTACAAGGCAAGAAATCGAGGCACCCAGTGATAAAGGACCCGCGGTGTCACAAAAACATTGGACTAACGTTTTTTGGTCATTTATACTACGCTCCAGGGGGATAAGAATAAGAAACTGCCTTTGACATCTGTCATGTCTTCGCTCGCTAATGTTCCCTCTACTACTCAAACATTCTTCCATAAAGCGCCGGACGACTGTAGACAAGGTTACTCTAGTAAAAACCTCTCGCACCCCGCCACACCCCGCGCCCAGCATGACTTCCGGCCACTCAGTACTCACGTGATCTAATACTATTACTGCGCATGTCTAACAGGAAGTTGGACTGTACCACTCTGCCCCACGGAAGGGGATATTTATCTATGTTTTAAAGTTTGAACCCGATTCTTGATATTAGGCTTTTATTATCCCAAATCTTTAGGAAGGATATAAGTGGGTTTGCTGTGACAGAACATGAAGGGGACGGTCAGGAATACGAACAAAATGGAGTGGGATATGGGCTCTCCCCTTCGCAGATAATGGGATAAACCAGGCCTGGGCGAGTTCTTTCCTTTCGCTGCCGCGGCCGCAGCCATGAGGTGAGGGGCCGCAGCTCCCGGGAGTGAGCTGACCTGGTTTGACTGGGGTCGCCGGCGCTCGGTGTTGCGGAGCTGGGTGGGGAAGAGGAGACAGAGGCAGCTCTGAAGCTGCACGTCCCAGAGCTAGGGATGGATCCGAGCACACTGGGCCGCGGGCCCTAGAGGATGGGGGTGGGGGAGCGTCTTGGGAAGAGACCGGGAAAGGGCTGTCTCGGCCGGCGCCGAGGCTCACTCGTGTCAGCGACACACGCGGGAACCGCTAAGACAGCAGCGGGGACTAGGCAGTGACCCCCCACCTTGCTGGGCGCACCTGGGGCCAAGCAGATCTCTGCTACCATGTGACGTGTGACAGGCCGCGGGCAGGCCCTAGGCCTCCCGCTTCTCGGAGTGAGGCGATGAGAAACTCCGTGAGGTCTTTCGCCCCATTGGCTGCTTACAAGAGAACCCTCTGAGTATGGCTGAACGTAGCTTATTACCGTGATTAATCTAGGAAACGAGCCCAGAAAGGAAAGGAATATGTCAGCATTCCTAGCTACGCACTCTGCATTATAGTAAGGTCCACTTAGCCCCAGATACTTAAAACGTTTTTGTTTTTTGTTTTTGGTACCGGGAATTGAAGCCAGTGGCGCTTAACCACTGCGCCACATTCCCAGCCCTTTTTATTTATTTATTTTAAGACAGGGCCGCTCGGAGTTACCGAGGCTGACTTTCAGCTTGTGATCCTCCTGCCCTAGCCTCCTCCTGAGCCACTGGGATTATAGGGCCGCTACGCCAGTCTCTTTAAATGCTTTTTACACTGAAATACCAGAAAGGGCACAAGCCCCCTCTTAATCCCAGTTTTGTCCTTAACAGTCAGGGACAAAATGAGGCACAGATGAGTCATGATTTAGACTTAAGTTATTAACAAAAGATCTTGATTTGGTGAGGAATCTTATTTGGAGCATGAGTGGGTGGCAGAAGTCTTGAGGGTAGGGGTCCTGGTTTCCCTTAATAGTATATGTGTATATGTAAATTATCTATTTGTATGCTTTATTTCATGATACCAAAAGACTTTGGAAGGCAGGTCTTGCTTGGAGTTATTCTTGCTGAGGGGTAGCTACCATAGCCTGATAATTGTGTACTGTATATTCTAGTATGCTCAGGCTTCAGAAGAGGCTTGCCTCCAGTGTTCTCCGCTGTGGCAAAAAGAAAGTCTGGTTGGACCCCAATGAGACGAATGAAATCGCTAATGCCAACTCTCGTGAGTACTTGGAATCTCTGTCCCTTTTCCTCTGCCCTTTTCCCTTGTCCTGCATCAGATGAGTGTAAACCCAGGAAAGCTTATGATCCGGAGGACTCAAAAATAATGGTGATAACCATAGGGTCCCCTTCATGTCAGTGGAACCTCCCCAATGTTAGTTACGTTAACAGACTATTTCTGAAGTGGATGGTACGGTTTATAGCCACATGGGGGTTTCTGAACAGGAAGCAGTGGTTCTCTAATACTGGGATTGAGGACTAGAGGGATGATGAAAAGGAGCACAAGAGATGAACTGGAAAGACATGGGGTCTCAGACTGAGTAGAAAGCTCTTGGCCTGTGATTAGTCATGGCAGTTAAGCAGATGGCAGTCCTGCAGGTTTCTCCTGCAGGTTATCTCCACATATGAAGGTGTTCTTTTTATAGTGTGCTATGGAATATTTAAAAGGAAATGTTTGGTAAGAAATTGCTGGGTGCAGTGGTACACCCCGATAATCTCAATAGCTCAGGAGGCTAAGGCAGAAGGATCACAAGTTTGAGACTAGCTTCAGCTGTCTCAAAATAAAATATATAAAAAAGGCATAGTTGTGTGACTCAGTGTTAAGCACCAAATCCCTGGCAAACCCACTACCCCTCAAAAAAAAAAATGGGTGTAGCTCGGTGATAATGCACTTGCCTAGCAGGCCTGAGACCTTGGATTCAATCCCCAGTACTGTCCAACCCCCCCCCCCCCCAAAAAAAAAAGTTCCAGTATTTCAACCATTCTTGACTACTGAGTCAGGAATATGAGCAGTGTCTCTGGCCTGTCCTGGGTTGTGGCTGCCCCCCACAACTGACTAACCAGTTGCTTTGTGCTTTCCCAGGTCAGCAGATCCGGAAATTGATCAAAGATGGGTTGATCATCCGCAAGCCAGTGACTGTCCATTCCCGGGCTCGATGCCGGAAAAACACCTTGGCTCGCCGGAAGGGCAGGCATATGGGCATAGGTAAGCATGGTCTTCTTTATCTCTGCAGCTTAGAAATAATAGATTCAGAGCTGAGGTGTAGCTCAGTGGTAGAGCACTTGCCTAAAGCCGGTTTGAGTACTTAGGTTCAATACTGGACTGCAAACAAAAGAAATAATAAATGCTGATATCTTGACTAAAATGTATTCAGGGTCTTTTTCTTCATATTCTCTCTCATCTTTGCCTTATTCTTAATTGCATGATATTTGTTCTGGGTTTTGCCTGTGTACAAATAAGAAAGTGGACCCTAGCATTGGAGTTCACTGTATTCTTGCTAGAAAAAGGTCACATTGACAGAGTTGACTGAGACCTTATTCTATGCCAAGGAGTCTATTGGGCATTTGAAAATCATAAAACCACTTTCTAGTGTCAGGATGATTAAAGGAAATAACAGCAACTCAATTTAAAAATAAAAATAAAAAGGGCTGGGGGTGTCACTAAGTGGTTAAGCACCCCTGGGTTCAATCCCTGGTATCAAAAAAAAAAAAAAAAGAGTAACGCTAAGCGTGGTGATGCACCCCTGTCTGTAATCCCAGCTACTCAGGAGGCCGAGGCTAGAGGATCACAAACTCAAAGCCAGCCTCAGCAACTTGGCAAGACCTTGAGCAATTTAGCAGGACCCTGTCTCAAATAAAAGGCTGGTGATGTGGCTCATGGTTTAAGCACCCTGCGTTCAATCCCTAGTACCAATTTTTTGGTTTTGTTTTGTTTTGGCATAAATGTTGGGATTGGAAGGTGTAGCTTGGTGTACAACGCTGGCGTAAGGTACGCGAGGGCGTGCTGGGGTTTGGTGCCTGGTCCTGCGCATGCCGGGCAAATGCTCCACCACTGAACCTCTCCAGGCTCCCATTTTCTAATTAAATTCTTGATTTTTTTTTAACTAAATATAAGAAATTAATGTTTGGAAATTTGGGATTATCGTATATGAGGTGGAGTAATGCTACTTAAAATGAAGTTGTGAGGATTAGATGAGTTAAAGACCCATCATCTGGTTCTAGTAACTAACTTGAAACATTTTAATCTATGGTGGGCCTAGGTAAGGTCTGGTTCCTAACTCATCTTTCCCATAGGTAAGAGAAAGGGTACAGCTAATGCTCGAATGCCAGAGAAAGTAACGTGGATGAGGAGGATGCGAATTCTGCGTAGGCTGCTCAGGAGATACCGTGAATCTAAGAAGATTGACCGCCACATGTAAGCTTCCCTCTTTGGCCCAAAATCCATTTGCTGTTTTGATAGTTTATCTTTTGCACAGAGTTCTGTTTCAGAGAAGGATTTATTCCAGTGAGAAGAGCAGAACTCTCACAGAGTTAGAGGGGATTTGATAGCAAGTTTTACCTTGGTCTGTTTTTCTTTGTTCTCCCTGTGCCATTAGAATATCCCAAGAATTGAATTTATTTTCCAGGCAAGTTCTATCTAGGAACTGCACAAAAGTATTGGTTTCAGGAAAGTAATCCCTACAGCAATAGCAAATAGGAAAGGAATTCTATAAGCTTAGTGACCTTAGATAGAACAGAAGTTCACAGGGGCCACCTTCTGAACCCATCACTTACCAGGCCCTCTGTTCCTTAACCCTGTAGGTATCACAGCCTCTACCTAAAGGTAAAGGGGAACGTGTTCAAAAACAAGCGGATCCTCATGGAACACATCCACAAACTGAAAGCAGATAAGGCCCGCAAGAAGCTCCTGGCGTAAGTTCTTCAAGATTTGACCTTAGGCTGGGTGAGGTGGCACTTGCCTGTAATCCCAGTGACTCTGGAGACTGAGGCAAGATCATAAATTCAAGGCCAATCTCAGCAACTTAGCAAGGCTCTCAATAATTGAGTGAGACCCTGTCTCTAAATTAAAAATAAAAAGGGCTGGAGATGTAGCTCAGTACCAAAAAAAAGATTGCCCCTGGTATCACAGGGACAGATTATTTGGCCTTCATTATAAAGATTCTTCTGAGATAAAATGTACTTACACATGAATCTTAATTTATATGCAGTCTGTTGGGATACAGCTATTACCTTAGAAGTGGGGTTCTTCATCCATACCCACCTGCCCATGATTGTTGGGGACTGTAGGTTTGTTGAAGCAAGAGTTCTTGGGGCCTTAGCCACCCATTCCTCCGGCAGACTAGCCCAAACAAAGGATTTAGAAGTCTGAGAGTGTACTGCTGTCTCACAGCATCCTGTCTCTTCCAAAACTGACACATCTTATCTTTTCCCTTACCAGTGACCAGGCTGAGGCCCGCAGATCTAAGACCAAGGAGGCTCGCAAGCGCCGTGAAGAGCGTCTCCAGGCCAAGAAGGAGGAGATCATCAAGACTCTGTCCAAGGAGGAAGAGACCAAGAAGTAAAGCTTCCCTCTTGTGCCTGTACATAGTGGCCTCAGTGATTACATAGATCAGTCTTTGAAATAAAACAAGCCTTTATCTGTTACCTCTGTTTCCTGTGAAGTTTCTAGCTGCTCAGTGAGTCTTCACAATGCAGGTCTACTCTAGAGCCTGTGATGCAGGCCCTGTCCAAGGGTGCCTTATTCTATTTCCTTCTTTCATCCGCTAAGGCCATTTCCTCAAGTCAGATGTATACTCCATAAGAGTTATTTACTTTAGTGGGATGTGAGGCCAACTTAGAAGAGGGAAGAAATGACTTCTACTCAACCCTCCAGAATAGTTTCAAAAACTGCCCTTTTGGGGCTGGAGTGGTTACCTCACTTGCCTGGCATGTGTGAGGACTAGATAAAAAACTAAATAAAATTGTCTCCTGCTGTCCCTCTCTAATTTAAAAAAAAAATGCCCTTTAACTCACGAGGCTGAGGCAGGAGGATTGCACATTTGAGACCAACCTTAGCAGCTTAGCACATGCTCTCAAAACATTTTTAAAAATGGTTGGGGATGTAGCTCAGTGTTAAGTGACCTGGGTTCAATACCCAGTTATCAAAAAAAGCTCTTGGACCTGGGAATCCCTAGCTTTCTGATACTCTGGGGAGAGGAATCAAAGATGGAGGTCAGGACTCAGTGGTGACTCAGCAACGGCACTTGCCTGGCATATGTGAGGATGACAGTACCACACAGCAATGTGTTGGTGCAATGAAAGCCACTGTCCCTATAGGTGTGGTATGGTACATGCCTGTTAATTCCAGCTGCTTTGGAGGCAGAGGCAGGAGGATAAGTTCAAGGCCAGCTTCAGTAACTTAGTAAGATTCTGTCTCAAAAAAGGTAAAGCTAAGTGATGCAAGGGTCCTGGGTTCAAACCCCAGTTCTTCAAAACATCCTGTACTTTACAACAGTTCAGGAGTGGTACCCAGGTGGTAGTCTAGGTGCGCTAGGGCCTGCAATCAGTTGAGGGGGAATTATGTTGCTCAGGTGGGCCTTAAAACGGCTAACCTCAGCCTCTGGAATAGCTGAAACTACAGGGGTGGGCCCCAAGGCCTAGCTGAGAGGTCAAGTTCTTTTAAAACAAAACCTGTGCTAGAGCGGTGGCTTGGCGGTTACACTGCTTGCCTGGCATGCGCAAGGACCTGAGTTTGAACCCCAGCACCACATGACAAAGTGTCAGAGCAATGAAAACCAGAAGAAAAACTAAATAAAAATGATTCTCTGTCTCTATTTTATTTTTTAAAAAAGAAAGAGGGACAGTGAGAATCAATTTTATTTACTTTTTCATGAGGCTTTCATTGCTCTGAGACTGTTGTGTACGTAGAGCATGCTGGAGTTTTGAGTCCTTGCGCATGCCAGGCAAGCGCCATAACTGTTGAGCCACCACTCCAGCCCTTATTTTATTTTTTTATAAAGAACCCCATTTATTTTTTAATCTGGGTCTTGTTTTACTGACACTTAGTTGTGTAGGTGGTGCTGGGGCTTGTACCTGGGTTCTTGTGCATGCCAGGCAAGCACTGTAACCACTGAGCCACCACTTCAGCCCCTCTCCCTCTTTAAAAGCAAAAACAAAACAAACAAGAAACAGTAGAAAATACTGGTGTGTTTAAGCTTCTCAACTGCACTGAGATTCACTGTGCACTGAAATCTGTGCTAGGACTCAGGAAAGTGAACTTTTTAACTGCCATCATCCCAGAAACTGTAAGACCCCTTTCTAGTTTCAACTAAAACTACCAAAGTTATGCATATCTTTATTGAGGTATAATTGAAGCTACCTAATATGAGCAACCCAATAACTAAGCATTTTTTTTCTTTATTGACCTTTTTAAGAGTTTTTGTCCTTTTGGGGCTGAGAGGTGGCTCAGTGGTAAAGAACTTGCCTAGTATGTGCAAGGACCCGGTGTTCAATCCCCAGCACCACAAACAACAAAAACCAGGTGAAGCTGGGTGAGCTGGCGCATGCCTATAATCCCAGCGACTAAGGCAGGAGGATCACAAGTTCAAAGCCAGCCTCACCAATGTGGCAAGGCCTTAAGCAACTTAGCGAGACCTTGTCTCAAAATAAAATGTTAAAAGGGGCTAGGGACCTGACTCAGTGGTTAAGCACCACTGGATTCAATTCTTGGTACCAAAAAAGAAAAAAAAAAAAGAAACAAACATGAAAAAAAATGACTTAAAGTGTTTGTCCTTTCTCTTAGTTTATGCCCACTATAAAGAGCACAAAAGGACTCCTTGCCCAGCAGAAATTGAAATAACAGGCACAGTACAAAAGCCAAACTTGCCAGGCATAGTGGTGCACAACTATAATCCCAGCAGGCTGAGGCAGGAGGGTCACAAGTTCAAAGTCAGCCTCAGCGATTTAGCGAGGCCCTAAGCAATTTAGCAAGATCCTGCCTCAAAATAAAAAAAATAAAAATGCTGGCGATGTGACTCAGTGGTGAAGCACCCCTGGGTTCACTCCCCAGTAACCAAGAAAGCAAGCAAACTTGTCACAGCCACTGTGAGTTGCTTCATTTGTGTCTGATAAATGAATTTGTATCAGCTCTTAACAGGAAGTGGATTATATTTTCCTACTCAACTTATTGTAAAAACTATCAATGCATTTTTCAATAAAGAATGTCTGCGAACCATGTACTATGAGGCACTTGACATCTATTTACGTTGCGTCTCTAATCTTCACAACACTGTCAAGTCTGGTTACTACCATCCCCACTTAGCAGAGGAGAAAACATGTGAAAACGGTGAGATCACACAGCCCGAGTGAGATAGCAGCGATCTGGTAGACACTGAGGGTGGGAGCTGAGAGGATCGCTCCAGCCCCAGGCTCAAGCTTTATGAGCCTCCAAACCCCGGGTGATATGAAGAAACCAGCTGGGGTAGGTAGAGTGTCTAGAAGAGTTGGATTTGTGGAGGGTTTGGAAGTTTGGGAACAGACGTCCAGTAGAAGGAAGGGGTCAGGCAGAAGGGCCTTCAGCTTGGTTGAGAGCACTGGTTTGGAGAAGCAGATTAGGAAAGGAAGGTGGGCAAAAGGGGCCATCTCCTTACTACTCCTGGTTACCTCTCTGCCCTCACCCCCACCCCTTCTGAGGAATTTGTTTCTTAGGGTGATCACTTAGGGGCGTCACCCTTCAGGGGATGTATGGGGCAGATGGGAAAGAGCAGCACCCAAATGGGAAAGGCAGGCCAGATTGTAGAGGCCAGCAGACCTCTTTAGCTCTGCCTCCAGTGTTCTCATCCAATTCTGGGCAAGGTGGGGAAGTGGATAGTAGAAGGCAATTAAGCCCGGATGCCCCCCACCCCCCATCCATGTGCGTCAGAACTTGGGGCAAAGGGAACACTGATTTCTGGAATCCTCTGTTGACTGTAGCAGCCTGTGTGTGTGTGCTTTACCTTTGGTCACTTGATCTAAGCCTTTGCCATACCAAGCGGGTAGGCTGAGGCCTAGAAAGGAAATGGTCTTGGCCAACTTCCCAGCTTCATGTGAGGACATCTCCTTCCCAGGCCTGGACCAGAGGGGAAGGGTGTTGGAAATCACTGCAACCCAACTCTTCTGCAATAGGGGAAGGACAGCACCCCAGGTAGAGAACCAAGGCTCAGGACTCTCAGCGCAGGAATTGGTTCCTCCTGGGACCAGGAGATGGTGCTGTTCCCTTGCAGGTTCCTGTGAGTGTAGGCTGAGGGCTCACTGGGGGTTTTGTTTGGTTGTCTGGTTGAGTGTTTTTGGAAGGTAGAGGAGTAAGGAATAGATTGGGTGAAGGAGCCCTGAGTTTCATCACTCTTTCCTTTTCCTGCATATTAGGGGAGCCCTTTACACCCCCAGTCCCACCTAACTTCTCTCTGAACCTCACCCCAGGCCTTGGTGTTACCTATTTCCACCATGATCCTCCAACCCCTTCCCAGGACACTCACTGGGAGGGTCCTGTTCCCAGGGAAATTCAAGTGGAGAGAACCCCTGAAATAACCATCTCTTCTAGTTCCTCCAGTCTTGTGAAAATCCCAACTTTAAAATATGTCTTGGCACTAGAACATGGTGGTGCCTGCCTATAATCCCAGGCACTCAAGAGGCTGAGGCAGGAGGATTGCAAGTTTGAGGCCAGCCTCAGCCACATGACCCTAAACAACTTAGCAAGACCCTGTTTCAAAAATTAAAAAATAAAACAGGTACTGGGGATGCAGCTCAGTGGTAAGGTACCCCTGGGTTCAATCCCAAGGTTAAAAAAAAAAAAGAAAAAAAGTCCTGGCCAGGTACATAGCTCAGTGGCAGAGTACTTACCTAGCATGTACAAGGCCCTGGGTTTGATCCCAATATTCCCTACCCCCAGATGTGTTCTTTCTCTCAAGAACCTACATACCACTGTCCCTATCTTATATCTTACACTTTTTCAAGGGATTAATGGACCTCCAGATAAAGACTCCCTGACCAAGCCCAATCCCCCTCCTTTTACTTTTGCAGTCCTGGGGACTGCACTTTACTTTTGCCTGAACCCAGGGACATTCTATCACTAAGCCAGATACCCAGCCCTTTTTATTCTTTATTTTGAGACAGGGTCTTGCTAGATTGCTGAAGCGGGCCTCAAATTTGATGCTCCTGCCTGGGCTTAAGTCAGTGGGATTACAGGTGTGAACCACTGTGCCTGGCTTCCACCCCTCATTTTCTAGATGAGGAAACTGAGTCTCAGAGGAGCCAATGACGCCCCAGAACCTCAGCACTGCCCAAACCCCAGCGCTGTCTCCAGTGTGGGAGCATGTCATTCAGAGTGGGATCTGCAGAGGGCAGAGCATAGCTACTGTTGTCAGGCTTGGGGCTGGCACACAGGTAGGGGGATGAGGCGGCTTTGGCCTCCTTCATGGTGCTGTGAGGCTGAGGTGGAGACAACCTAGGATGGCTCCTGCAGAACACAGATGGAAGTGCACACTGACTTCCTGTACTCCTCCACAGGTCCCCCAGTTAGCCCAGGTGCTGGGTGGCTGTGGGTGAAGAAGGGAGTGGGCTACCTAGATGGGTGGGGTTTCACAGAGGGCCTCACCCTGTCTTCCTCTACCTCTAGTATTCACTTTTCTGCTCTTTTAAGCCTCTCTGTCTCTGGCTCCAAGATGCTCCCCACTTTCTGCGATTCCCCAAGCCTAGGTAACACAGTGCATGCGGGGGGCGGGGGGAGTGAAGGGCATGTGTAGGTCAGAGACTGCCAAGCCAAATGGTGGGTGGCACTGCCAATGCATTCCTGGGCATTCTCTGCCCCAGGCCAATGGTGTTGTGGGTCCAGACCCTGAAAAGTAGGCACAGAGGTGGGTGGAGGCTACAGTGGGGACACCAGCTGTTGCCAGCCCCTAGGCTGTGAGCATGCTGTCAGAGACTCAGCCACCCGGAAAAAGCTGCTGTGCTCAGCATTGCTGCAAACAGCCTGGGGAGGAGGGAGTCCAGGCCAGCTGCCTGCTGGTGGCAGAAACTGGGTATGCAGAAAGCTAGACTGCGAGGCTCTCACAGTCTCCAGGGAGGAGGGGGTCTCAATCCTGGAACCCTTGGCCCAGCCTCTCACAGTATCTTTGTTTCCATCTTGATGATCAGGCATTCAGGGAGAGCCAAAGAGCTGGGCTGAGAAGAAAGCAGTGTGTTTTATTTGCTTGTTTTGGGGGACAAGGCCTCCTGCACGTTAAACAAATACTCATCAGTGAGCCACATCTCTAGCCCATAAAGACATGTTTTCTAGCACTGTCTTGACCACTAACTTGCTGGGTGACCTTGGACAACTTATTAGCCTACCTTGGGCTTCAGTTTCCCTATGAAAAGGGTAGGGTTGGACTGTGTAATCTGTATGGCCTTGGATAGACTATTCACCACGTCTATGCCTCAGTGTCCTCATCAGTGAAAAGGTGATAACACTGCCTTCCTCACTGGGCCATTAAGAGAATTAAACAGCTGGCTGTGGTGGAGCACTGTGGTAATCCCAGCCACTCAGGACGCTGAGGCAGGAAGACTGTGAGTTCAAGACCGTACTCAGCAAATTAGTGAGACCCTGTCTCAAGACGAAGAGTAAAGGGCTGCAGCAGTGGCTCAGCAGTTACAGCACTCGCCTGCGCCAATGCGCGAGTTCCAACCCCAGCACCACACACACAACGAAGTGTCCAAGGAACAAAAGTTACATGAAAAACTAAATAAAAATTGCTTCTCTCTTTCTCTCTCTCATCGTCCCCTCTTTCTTAAAAGAAGAAGAACAAGAAGAAGAAGAAGAAGAAGGAGGAGGAGGAGGAGGAGGAGCAGGAGGAGGAGAAGATTAAAAAGGAAGGACTGGGGATGTTGTTCAGTGGTTAAACACCTCTGGGTTCCATCCTTGGAATGAATAAATAAATAAATAAATAAAAATAACTAGCTGGCTGGGGATGTGGCTCAGTGGTTAAGTGTCCCTAGGTTCAATCCTTGGTACCAAAATAAATAAAGTAATTAAAATAAAATACAATAAAAAATAATTAAATAGCGTGGCTTTCCTGGCAGTCTTCTGCGTGCCTATAAGCGCGTTCCTCTCTCTTTAAGCCTCTAACTGGCTGCTGACCCGTCCTCCTTTCTTCAGGCCAGGGATCCTAGGAAGGGAGATGATGACCCTCTCTTCCTTGACTCTAGGTGCTTCCCTGGGTGAAAGAAAGCTCAAGGAGGGGACCAAGGTCTGTTCCCACAGGACTACCTAGCTCCGGGGGTGGGGGCTGCGGCCCAGGCCCAGGTGCAGGGGTCGCTGTCAGGAGGGGCAGCCCCACCCTCGGCAGCCCGGAGCGCCCGCGTAGCCCCCGCACCCCCGCAGCCAGCCTCTCGCCAGCTGGCTCTCGCCCCGGTCTATAAATAGTCCTGGACGTGCCCCGCAGGGCTGCGTGACGCTGCGGGGCAGGCAGCGGGGAGGAGGCCGCTCGCTGGGGCTGGTGGGCGGACCGGGTGCTCCGGGAGGGGCGCGCCGCCGCCGGCCCTGGTGCCAGGCTCCGCATGGTGAAGGCGCGGCTGAGTCATCTCAGGACCCCGGTGTCCGTGACTATCCCTGCTGCCAGCGTCTTTGTCTTGGGCTTCAGGGCTGCGGGGTAAGGCTGACCTCGATGGGTGTTGAGCCCTCCCAGCCCGGGGCAGGTGGGTCTCGGAGGGCACCTCTGGGTGGGCAAGCGCGATCTTGGACGTCCTGATGGTCCTGACGCAGCTAGGTGTGCGCAGCTAACCCGAAAGTGACCACGCTCCACCCCCACCCTACAGCGCCCCCAAACCTCCGTTTCCCAGATCCCTTGGGCTCTTTCCGCATCCTTCTCCCCTTTTGGCTCTCCCAGACTCCGCCCTTTTAGGGTTACTGCGTGGAAGGGAGCCAGGGGGCACGGCCCTGCCAGGCTAACGCCAGCCCCAACCCCCTCCTCTCAGAGGCAGACAACTTCTTCCACCCTCAGTCCCCCCTCCCCTTTCCTTCCTCTGACTCAATCAAACACCCAGAGCACATAGGCTGGGACAACAAACATTTACTTAGGGCTCTGGGGCTCAGCGATGCCCCAGCAGACCCTCATGCAGCCTCGTGTACAGTGGGCGTTGGGCCCGCCCCCGGGTACTGCTTGGGGGGGCCTCATGGCAGCAAACAGGGCAGTGTGGCTTGAGCCCCCTTTTTTGGGGGGAAAAGTGGGACAGGGTCCATTGGGTAGGAAAATCTGTGTCCTTCTCACTGCATGGAGGGTGTGACTATGCCTAGGATGGGGGTGGCATTGGCTGGGGCAACCAAGGACACAAAAGGAGGCTCTGAGCTTGGGGCAAGGGTCTGGCACCAGAAAAAAGCAGCCTGCAAGGGAGAGGTCCTTTTTGTTTGTGCCCACCCCATCCCAGGGGTTTCTACTCCCCCTCTTTGCTGGTGCCAAACAGGACATGGTGTCTTTCTTGTCTGTCTCTTCCTCCTAGGACTTTGTGACCAGGACAAGGGAGCACACACAGGCAGAAAAGGGACTCCTAAAACACCAGCCCTGTGCCTTGCAAAGGCTGGGGGAAAGAGGGTAAGAAAGGTCAGCCCTGAGGGTGGGGCTGCTGGAGGGACAGGAACTGACAATCACAGGTTTCCCTGACTGGTTGCTCTTGGTGACTGGGGTTTTGGAGTCCTGACAGTGAAGTGGGCTATTTTGACCAAGCCTGAGCCAGCATCTGTTCTGTTTGTGTCCTGGCTGCTCTTAGGCACCCTCTTCCTGTAGACATATGTAGGGTGAGGCTGCTCTGTAGTGATTGTCCTACATGAAGGGACAGTCTCAGATTTGTCACACCCTTCCTAGACCTCAGCCCTCCCCTGCTCTGTTGGCCCAGGTTTCAAGTAATGGGAGAGATTCCTGCAGAACTTTCCTGAGAATTAACTGAGTGACAGGTGGCAAGACCAAGAAGTGGACTCGGGGCCTTGTGGCCCTGGATTCCCTCCCAACCCAGGTAAAGGGCTGAGGAATACAAAGGGGCCCCCTCCCAAGGCCCCACTTGCAAAGGGGCAGATGCACTTGGACCCAAGCAAAGGCTCTGTGGGCGGAAGGGGCTGGGCATGCAAAGGCAGTGTGGGCAGGTGGAGGCTCTGGAAGACGCAGCTGGGAATTCCCCAGACCTTCCCAGGGCAGAACTTGGTGTGGCAACCAGACAAGGGGTACGGACACTGGGTGGACCCACCTGCAGCTTCCTCATTCCTTCCCACTTTCTCCTCCCCACCCCCAAATCCCAGAAGATCAACCCACTCAGGGCACCCCACCCAAGAAATAAAACCTTCCTCAGTACAGAAGACTCCTAAGCTGTGGTGGGTGGGGCCTAGGAGAGGGACAGAGGGAGAAAGGATGTGGCCAGGACACCTGCTCCCCTCCCAGCCAGAAGCAAGGGCCAGGAATGGACAGGGTGGCATCTGGGTTCTCTTGGCTCCTGTCAGATCTCGGTCAGGGCATCAGCTGGCACCAGGCCCCGCTTCTTGCCGCTGCTGACTCGGATGAAGCCATCAGCATCCTTGCTTCTGCCCACACCCACACAGATCTGAGCAGGAGACACAGAGCTGAGGCCTGGCACACCTGCAGCCCTGGTCCCCAGTCCTGCTGATGTGCCCAGGGGACCCACCCAGGGGATGATGGGACCAGTGTCAGCTGTGGATGAAGCCTGAGCTGAGCTGATAGGAACAGATCCCATGCGGGTGCAGGCTCAGCAGCAGGACCAGGTCCCAGAGGACACCAGGCAGCACTTCCCTGCTGACACTGGAGAGCAGCTGGTTCAGCGCTCCATCCCATCACCGTTTCACACAGGAGGTAACAGAGGAAAGGACTCACCTGAGTTTACTCAGCAAGCCAGAGGCAGGGTCAGCATTCAAACCTGAGCTTCTGCACTCCTAATCCAGTGCTCCTGCCTCTAATGTCATTCAGGACCCTGCCTCTGCTGGCCACCAGCCCAAATTCCACACCAGGGGATGATGGGAAGCTGCCATCCCTTCACTTCTAACCTGCTTTCCCTCCAGCTGCCAGGCTACAAGCATCCTCCTCTAGGATGTTCGCCCCTGCCCTGCTGCCTCTCTCCCACGCTCCTGCAGGCCCAGGTCAGGACTCCAGGTGCTCACCTGGTTCTCCTTGAGGCTCATGTAACCCTGTTCCTTATTCCCGGAGAAGGGCTGGCAGCAGCGCCAAACATTCTCGCCTGGCCTCACCCGCTGTACAAAATTGGCTGGGAAGAAGCCAACCCGGTCACCGATCTTGCCCTGCGAATGAGATTGGCAGTGAGCCCCAGCACCAGCCCCCACTCATACTGATTTCTCCAGTTCCCATTAAGAGCCAGTGCCATGTCTCCCCAGAGCTGGAGCTCTCATTTTATTCCAATGCCCAACTGCCTGGCTTCTGGGCCTGGAAGAGCAAGAGGTGGATGGAGGGACAAAGTTGAGGCAGGGAGGGTCAAGCTAATGGCAAGGTCCAAGGTTTGATCCTGGGCTTGGCTTGGGTCAGTGGCTGGAGGAAGGGAGATCTTCCTCTCAGTGAAGACAGGGGTTTACTAGGGGTCTCCCAGAGTCCCTTCACCTCCGCCCCCCACCAAGTCACCTTCCACCAGTCCTCATTAGAGTCATCCACCAGCATGATGCGATCTCCGGGCCTGGGGAGGAGAGACTGGGCAGCACATGAGGTGCTCGGATGACACTCCACATGCCCCTGGCAACTGGGAACAGCTTCTTCCTCTTATTTATTTATTTATTTTTTGTACCAGGGATTAAACCCAGGAGTGCTAAATTAACCACTGAGTAACATCCCCAGCCATTTTTTTTTTTGTATTTTATTTTGAGACAGGGTCTTGCTCAGTTGCTTAGGGCCTCACTAAGTTGATGAGGCTGACTTTGAACTTGTGATCCTCCTGCCTCAGCCTCTGGGATTACAGGCCTCCCCCCCCTCTCCCTGCCCCCACGCCTGGCTGGGACCAGCTTCTTGATGTCCTGGGAGAACACTGTGTGACCTGCAGGTACAGTGGACTCTCTCTCGGACTGCCCAGAAACGGGGTGGGAGACAGGACCTTGCACCAATCACTCTTAACCCGGGGTAGCTTCAGTTCCTGTCTGGGCTCAGCAGACTCAAGTATGCAAGGAGAAGGTTCCTGAAGGTCCCCTTCATCCTTGTGTTCCAAGCTCAGTAAGGATGGGGGGGGGGGGGAGAAGAGCCCTGAGACTGGAGCCCTGCATCTGCTCAGGCTGGACCACAGAAAGGACTTACTGTAGAGCCAGGTCGTTGTTCTCCTGGGGCAGAAACTTGTAGAGTGCCACATAGGAGTACATGGGTCCCACGTCCTTCCGCAGAGGGGCCTTAGGGGCCTATGGGAAAAGCTCTGGGTCAGTGATGGGTGGGCAACACCTTCACCTCCCCCACTCTCCATTTGCTCTGGGAGCTGTGACATGGGATACAGTGGGTCCTGGGTCAGTGATAGGGAGAGACCCTGCTGCTGGCTCTGCTTACCCACCCTGGGGGGCCTAGAGAGGGGAGATACTCTCTGCCTGCTTCATCCTGGAACTGCCTGGACTTGGGGAGCAGTAGCAGGTGTGATAGGCAGTGGGTCAGTAGTAGGAGGGGTGCCCCTACCTCCTGAGCCTCTCTTCCTGACATTGCTGTCCCTGGGCACTGAGGACATGCGAGGGAGCAGTGAATCACCACCCCTGTCCCACCCACCAAAGGATCAAAGCCAAGGAGAGGCAGTGCCTTTTTCCCACCCTGGCCCAGGGCTCCATGCCAGCATGGACTCACCTGCTGTACAGGGCTCCTCTCCTCTGCTCCCAACCCTTCATTCTCAGCTGGGGCTGTGAATACTGGAGACACCAGGGTGGGGCCAGAGTATGAGGCAGCAGTGAGCAGTGCTCCCTCTGTCCCCATACATGACGTGGGTTCCTTCCCACCCCTGCTCACCACTGTCCCCAGGCCCCTCCTCTGAGCTGCGGATGCTGCCTTCCCCATCTTCAGTCAGTTCATCCCTCTCACTCTGGGGACAGCGAGAGGGGTGGGCTCAGTTCCAGGTGCACTGTCATGCTCAGATGCCAACCCCCAGGCTCCCCTTGGGCACCCAGCTTTACCAGGCTCCGCGTGGGGGACTCAGATGTGCTGCTGAAGCTGGAGCGGTTCATCAGTGCCAGGGAGGTGCCATAGCGCAGGGTCTCGTACACGGGGTCCACCTTCCCACTGGTCCCTGCTGAGCATCCACAGCAAGATCTGGCACACAGCGGATAGCCTGGCTCTGTCCTGCAGCCTCCATCTCCAGCCCTGGCTGCCTGTTCACGTCTAGCCGCTCAGATGCTCCAGGCTGAGCTCCCTTCTTCCCCTCACCTGCCCCTTCTAGTCTTCCCCATGCCAGGGCAGCTCCCATGGTGTCCTTGGCCTTCCTTAACTCCTCATGGCCTTGCTGCCCTGCAGTCACTCCAACACCTTGTGCTGCTACCTCCCAGCATCCCTGGAATCTGCCCATGTCTCTCTGTCTCTACTGCCTCCAGCCTGGTTCAGACTACGAAACTCTTGGCAACTGTCTCGGCCTCCCAACTGGGCTCCCTGCTTCCATTCCAGCCCCTCCAACCCACACAGCTGCCAGAAAGCTCTTGGGAAAAAAATAAGAGTTATTTCTCTTAGAAGAAAATCCAAAAAGAAATTTTAAATTGGACTCCAAGGACTGGAACTCATGGTCCCTTTACACTCCTGTCTCCTGCTCCCACTCCTAGCCCCACGTACTTTGTCTTTTTGTTTTTGTTTTGTATTTTAACAGTGCTGGGGATCAAAACCCAGGCCTTGTACATGCTGGGCAAGTGTTCTCCCATTAAGATATGTCCCTAGTCCTTTTTTTTCTTTCTTTTTTTTTTAAAGAGAGAGGGACAGTGAGAGAGACAGAGAAAGGGAGAAACAACTTTATTGAGTTTTTCACATGGCTTTTGTTGCTCCAACACTTAGTTGTGTACGTGGTGCTGGGGTTTGAACCCGGGTCCTCGTGCTTGCTAGGCAAGCGCCGAAACCGCTGAGCCACCTAGTCCTTTTTATTTTTTCTTTGAGACAGGGTCTAGCTAAGTTGCCAAGACTGGCCTTGAATTCATGATCCTCCTGCCTCAGCCTCCCTAGGTGCTGGGATTATAACATGCACCACTGCACTGGCTCCTCTCCTTCTTGTTTGAGACTCATCCAAATAGGAATTGATTAATGATTGGTTGGATTATCTATGTAATGTCTGTCTCTTTTGTTAAACTATAAACTCCACTTTTTGTCCCAATGTCTAGTAGAGTGTCTGGCACTTAATAGTTGCTCAGTGAAGTAGCTGAAGGCTGGATGAATGAATGAATGAACACTACACTAGAACAAGAGGATCCAGAAAAGAAAGTGGTAGGACTGCCAAGAATTGGCAATGCCAGTGTGATTCAGGTGCCCATCTGAGAGATGTGTGGATTTCTCATCACACCACTAGGACCAGGGGCCATGGAGTGGAAGGGACACTCACCAGTGGGTGGGGACTCTTTGCTCACAACACAAGCTGGTGGAGGCTCATGCACCAGGAGTGGGGAACTGAAGTTGCGCCGGAAGGAGGTGGACTGTGCCAAGAGAGGGCAGAGAGAAGGTGTGGAGAGGTCACAGCTCATGGCCCTTTCTGTGCCCAGGGTCCCTTCCACAGGAGAAACCAGCCTTGAGGGGTTCATTCACTCACCCTGCAAGGAAGTCCCAGGGGCCCTGCACAGGGCCCCCACTCACCGTCTTGCCTGGGCATTGCTGGTGGGAGATCTCCTCAGAGCACCAGAGGTGGACGCTGACTTTGCACATCTTACACCGCAAGCCCTGCTTAGAATTTCCTAGGAAGAATGTGGGTTTAGCAAGAGAGGCTGATCAAGAGATGACACTCCCGGGGCTGGAGCGGTGGCTCAGTGGTTATGGCGCTTGCCTGGCATGTGCGAGGATGCGAGTTCAAACCCCAGCACCACGTGTGCAAAGAAGTGTCTGAGCAACAAAAGCTACATGAAAAACTAAATAAAATCAATTCTCTCTCTCTTTCTCGCTGTCCCTCTCTTAAAAACAAAACAAAACAAACAAAAAAAAGAGATGACACTCACATGGGCAAGGTGCAAAGGCAGGTAGGCCAGGGCCTGAGAGGAGGCAGGCCAGGCTCTCTCAAGTAGCCGAAGGGCCTAGCCTCCAGGCCTCATCTAGTTGGGGTGTGGAGTGCACAGGGTACTGGGGGTTGAACCCAGGGGTGCTAAGGGGTGCTTAGGGGCTCCGGGACCGGAAGAGATGTTATTTCAGGGGTTCTTTCTGTACCCGGATTTTGCACGCACATGTGTGGTCCTGGGGCTGGAACCCAGAGCTCTGCACTGTAGGCAAGCTCTCCACCACTGATCTCACCCGGCCCCCTGGAAACTCACTTGTGTGCCTAGGGAGAGAGGCACAGTTCATGCTCTGGAGTCCTGCGCAACCGGAGCACACTGTGAGGCAGTTCCATGGCCACTCCCCAAAGCCCACCCAGCCCCTCCCCTGCTGCCTCAGGGTCCAGCCACCTACCCACGATGAGCTGATGGCACAGCTCACACGGACTGGCTCGCTTGAAGACGTGTTCCTGGAAACTGTGCAGCCTCACCGGTTTGAGTGGTGCCAGGGGGCGAGGGACTGGGCACGGGGAGGGTGCTGGGGTGGGCAGGCCCCTTTCGGCGGATGCAGGTGGTGGGGAGGGAGGAGGCAGAGGGGTTGGGGGTGTCAGCAGCACCTCAGTCGGACACTTGAGCTCAGAGCCAGAACGAAGGAAGAAGTTCTCCACGCTCTTGCTTCGGAGGATGGTCTTGAGGGAGAGTGAGCGCTTGAATCGCTGGAGCTGGGAAAAGAGGGAGCTGCGAGTGGAGGCTAGCAGAGGCTGGCCCCTGCGAGGTTTCCCTTCGGCAGTGTGGAAGCTGAGGGCCAGGACCAAGAGGAAGCGCTAAGAGAGAGGCTCCCGGCTCCAGTCTTCCACAGGAGCCAGACAGGTTCCTCTTGAAGCTTCAAGAGATTTCCGGAGGAGCAGGTACATACTTAGGAATGGCGGGGACTGTGGCAAACCAGGTGGCCAGGGAGTAGCTGCTGGTCTCCTCAAGCCAGTTGAGGCTTGTCCATAAGGCTGGCCCAGTGTTGCCAGGTTTTCCACTTTTCTGGAAGAAATCTAGGCTTTCATGTGAAATTGGATAGAAACAACTTTAAGAGATTTCCCTTTTCCTTCTAATCATTCTTTTTATGTCCACACATTTCTTTGCGTGGGTGTACCATTTACTCCAGTTTAAAAAACCGGAAACTCTTTGGGGACCAAGCAAAATAGACAAGGTTCTCCTTTTCCATCTGTGTTCTCCAGCAGGCTGAGGAGACCCCAGAGTGGTCATCCTGGATCCTCCTCCTGGACACTGATTCTCCCTCCAGAATCTCTCTCCAGCCCATCCCTTGTAGAGGCCTTATCACCATTACAATCCTGTCTTAGTTCAGACTGAGAAGCTACAAAGCTAGTCTGGCTCAGGGCTCAGCACCCGCTGCCTAGCAGCTTCCGTTGTGCCCACCCACACCCATCCTAGGAGAGCTGTCAGGAGGCAATCCTTGACCTGGCTAAAAACCTTTCATGGGGGGCGAGAGTGGTGGCTTGGTGGTTACGGCGCTTGCTTGGCATGTGCCATTATGTGGGTTCAAACCCCAGCACCACATGCACAATGAAGTATCTGAGAAACAAAAGCTACATGAAAAGCTAAATAAAAATTGACTTTCTCTTTCTCTCTTTTGCTGTCCCTCTCGTTTAAAAAATACCTTTCGGGGCTGAAGCAGTGGCTCAGCGGTTTCGGCGCTTGCCTGGCAAGCACGAGGACCCAGGTTCAAACCCCAGCACTACGTACACAACTAAGTGTTGGAGCAACAAAGGCCATGTGAAAAACTAAATAAACTTGTTTCTCTCTTTCTCTGTCTCTCACTGTTCCTCTCTCTCTCTCTCTCTTTTTTTTAAATACCTTTCATGTGCTGGTGCATGCCTGTAATCCCAGCAGCTCAGGAGGCTGAAGCAGAAGATCATAAATGCAAAGCCAGCCTCAGCAATTTAATGAGGCCCTAAGAACTTAGTGAGACCCTGTCTTAAAAAACAAAAACAAAAACAAACAGAAAAACCAAATGGGCTGGGAATGTGGCTCAGAGGTTAAGTGCCCCTAAGTTCAATACATGATTTAGAAAGAAAGAAAGAAAGAAAGAAAGGAAGAAAGAGAAAGAAAGAAACTTTTCAGGACAAGTCCAAGTCTCTTGCTCCAGCTATGAGATTCTCCCAGCAACTTGGCCGTGCCTTCCACCTGCAGCCCAGATACAAGGGTTCCCAAACCCATCCACACTTTCATGCCTCAGAGCTTTGATGTGTTTGTCTTCTCTTCTGGCTTATCCAATTAATACCTCTTTATCCTTTGAGTACCCTTCCAATAGCCAGCCTTGTCCTCCTTGGGGAAGCCAGATCTTCTGCAGGAATTCCATTGAGTGAAAGCACTCCCTCTCTTGGTGCCCGCTGCACCAGTACTGACGCACATTAACAGCCCCAATCAGGTTACTGCTGTCTAATTCTCTCTGCCCCCCACAGGAGCCTGGGAGCCCCTTGAGGGCAGGTGCTGTCATCTCCAAGGCCCCCACAGGGCTCATCACACAGTGGGGGGTCGGTCAGTGTGCCTCATTTGAATACCTGATGAGCAAGTGGCTCGAATCTTAAGTGGAGCCGTGTTTGGAGCTGGAGCGCAGGGTCAATTGCTCAGTGAGGCTAGAGTTCTTTCCCCCCGCTCACCAGAACACACCCTTATTGTGTCTGCCCACACCAAGATCTGGAGACCTCTCTACTCAAAGTCTTGCCCACTTCCATCCTGTTGAGAGCCACATTACCACTGCCCACTCCTTTCAACCAGCAATAGAAAAAGGGGCCACAGGTCTGGCTCCAGACAGGAAGACTTGGCCAGAGTTCTCTGCTGGCATGCCAGGCAGCCTGTGTGCCGTGGCTGCCTGCCTGGCAACTGTGCCAAAGTGATGGAAGTACTGGCCCCTCCAGCCTCCAGGAGGCCAGCAGCTAGCAAGAAGGAGGGGAAAGCAGAGGTGGATGTTGGGAACAGGCAGGTTCTGGTGTGCCAGCTGGGAGGCCAGAGCCCTGAGGTGTCTGGCACACTGAATTGCTTAGCTCCTTCCAAACCTAACTTCTTGGACAGTACTGTGGGCTTCTTTG
The DNA here is from genome assembly GCA_004027875.1 of Aplodontia rufa. Taxonomy (NCBI): domain Eukaryota; kingdom Metazoa; phylum Chordata; class Mammalia; order Rodentia; family Aplodontiidae; genus Aplodontia; species Aplodontia rufa. Next base: position 372,215 of record PVKS010000016.1, read on the forward strand.
TGCATCTGTGAGAAGCAAGGCCCCAGGCCCTGATGTACTGGAGCAGAGGAGGAGCGCCAAAGAGATGAGTTAAAATACAATACCAGGCAGGGCCATGATGGCACACACTTGTAATCCAAGCAGCTCAGGAGGCTAAGGCAGGAGGATCGCAAGTTCAAAGTCAGCCTCAGCAACTTAGCAAGGCCCTAAGCAACTTAGACCCTTTCTCAAAGTAAAAAATAAAAAGGGCCAGGGATGTTGCTCAGTGCTTAAGCACCCCTGGGCGTAATCTCTGATAGCAAAAAACAAAACAAAAAAACAACAACAACAAAAAAAAAACCAGCCAGGTCAGGTTGTGGTCCATCTAGGGATGAATGTGGCTCTGGGACCACAGAACAGATGGGCTGTTCTGTAGGGACCTTAGGCATAGAGCGTATGGGAGGCAAAAGTAGGTCTGCTGTCTGAAGGCAAGTCACTACTTCTCAGTTTTCTCACAAGCAAGAGAAAGGAGGCAGGACTAGACACTATCTGGGCAATACAAGGCTAGCGGTCCAAACCAACCAGTCAATGAACCCAGAAATGTACAACTGCCACTGTCAGACCACTGGGATTGATGTAGCTCTTCACATGCAACATCTCATTAATCCTAATGCTACCCTGTGAGGCTGACACCATCGTTGTCCCACTTTTCAGACGAGAAACTAAGGCTCAAAGGGGTTAAATCACTTCCCCCGAGTCCTTATCTGGTAAGAAGCAGAGTCAGGACCTAAGCCAGTGGCTCTGAGCTGAGCCCAAGCGCCCAGGAGCATCCTGCAGCTCTGGGCTGTGCCCTGGCCGGCACCTCTGCCCTCAGCTGTGCCATGGGCTTGTCTCCCAGGTCAACCGAGGAATTCAAAGACCTGAAGGCCCATCTACCTAGAGCAGTTCCCACCTACCATTCTGCAAAGCCCTGGTTATGTCCCCTCTAAACAGTTGGTCACCTCCTGGGATAGGAAGCACAACTTCTCTTGGGACAATCATTCCATCTTTGGGCAGCTTGCAGTCACTGGAAAGTGCTTCCCTATATAGAGCTGAACCTGCCTCCTGCTACTTTTGCCTATCAACCCTTGTTCCTCCCTTGGCTCCAGCAAGAGCTACTCCCGTTAAGACACATAAGCCCTTCCAATATGTGAAGACATCGATCATTTTGCCCTTCTCAAAGCCATTATTTCCATGGTGATCCTTGTAGGGTGAGATTTCAAGTTCTCCAACTATCCAGCCTGTGTCCTTTCCTGGTATCCCCCACTTCAAGTCTCAGTGCCAACAGCCACCTCTTCAGGGTACCAGAGGCCTCTGGAACACAATGTTCCCCAGAACCAGGGTAGCCTAGACTTTGCAGCCGACTCCCTGGCTCAGTTATAGGTCCCAGATCCCAGGAGGGTAGAGAAGTGAGAAGGAAAAACATGCCACCTAGGGTGGCTAGCAGATGTCAAGGGCTGTGGCTAGAGGGCAAGATGGGGACGCCTCAGCCAAATGGCTTGATGCCTGCCTACTCCAGAGACATTTGGCTTGACTACTCAGACATCATTTTAGCTCTGCCAGGCCAGGTATTCCCATTCCTGGAACTCCTAGTTCCTTCAGAGTTCTCTATCTTCCCGACAGTTCCCACCCCATACCCCCTGGTACCAAGGGTGCTTTACCACTGAGCCACATCTCCAACTCTTTCTATTATTTTGAGACAGGGTCTCACTAAATTGCTGAGGCTGGCCTGACATTTTCGATCCTCCTGCCTCAGCCTTCTGAGTCCCTGGAACTACAGGGAAGTGCCACTATGCCTAGTTTCCAATGACTATCTTTTTTTTGTTGCTCCACTACCCTGGGAACCACTCCCTAGCATGGGGAGAAATTTCCACGTATCCTGGCAAGCTGGATTCTAGTCCCTCTCAATGCATCTGTGCTTGTGTGGCTTAGAGTTGGAACTACAAAATCTGTTCTTCTGAACCCCTTCCCAGAGTTAGGGCCTGGCCAGTCTGTTCCCTCCCCCACCTGACTACTCCCTCGAGGTCCCTTCTTTCCTCACTTTCCCACAGCATCTCCTGAAAGGGTACAAGGCAGCTAGCAGTGGGTGGTGGTGTACAAGGTACAAGCTGATTCAGATGGCAGAGCTGGCTTGGAGGGGTCCTCTCAGGGATGGCACCAGAGGGGGTGATCAGCAGGCCTAGTGTGGCAGGATGGGATGGGGTTCCTGAGCAGTGGTCAGCCCTTTAGGAGATTTCTGAGTAGGTGCAGGACTGAGACTTAGGCTTAGGGTAAGCAGGAGGATGGACTTTGCTGGCAAGAAATGTCCAGGGGACACCAAACTGACGAAAAAGCCTGGAATGTTGGCTTCACTGCCTAAAGGGCACCAGGTTCCCTATTGTACCTGCCTTACACTGAGCTGGGTGGGCAGTTGTCAATCCCCCTTTTCTTCCATCTCCCTGTCCCTACAGTTTGGAGACACAAACATCTTTGGGACAGGTGATCTGGGGGCTAGAAGAAGGTTGCAAGGTCCCTGAGTTCTCTCCCTGCCCTGCAGAAAAGCCCCTGATTCCTCACAGCCCAACCTGTGCTGTCACTTCTGAGTCCTTCTCAAGGCTGAATGGGGGCAAAGGGTCAGGGCTTCAAATGGCCTGGCACAGAGGAACCAGATCAGGTGTGGAATCCCTCTCCTCTGCTCCTTGGACGTCTATGGCTCAGACCCAGGGTGATGACATTGGAGGGTTCTTGGGCTGGGAGGCAAGGGGGTAAAGATCTGCCAGGTCCTAACCTCCCTCTCCCCACTCAGCTGAGCTTGCAGCCTGCTGGATTGCTGAGGCAGCACTGCCCAGGCTCCTGCCTGCCCAGGGGATCTTCTAAGGTTGGGGCTGAACAGGCCTTAGTGTAGGAAACTTTGGAAGGGAGCCCCCACTCCCAGTCCCTGGGAAGGAAGCAGAGGACCCTTTATGTCTGCCAGGGTGATTAGAGGGCAGCTGAGAAGGTCAGGACATTGAAACTCAGGGTGGAGCTCTGACCTGGGTCTCAGCCTGACAGAAGCTGACACAAATATTTTAAGCAATTTCATCCCACTCCCACACCTCCTTCCTTTCCTAGGAGAGATTTGGATCTCAGAGGCAGACTTAACTTTGTGGTTCCTGAGGCCAGAGCTCATTTTGAGGAGGCAGGAGGTCAGGTGTATACCTGAATATTTGCATATGGAGACACCCTGGGTCCACTAGTTCTGGGTTGGGGAGCTACCTGGGGTGCTTTAGCCAGATTCCACTTTATTCACCATCACCCCCTCACTCCCTGGATGACCTTGACCTTGAATTAACCCTCTGTTCTGAGGAGTGGTCAAGATGGGATGAGGAGGAAGAGGGACAGTGGGAAGAGTCACAGAATGAGCTAGTGATATCAGGGAGCCCAAGACCCACACATTTCTGGTCTTCACTTTCCCCCTTCTCAGGTAACAGGAGCAGTATGGAAACTAAACGCCAGGGTGAAAGGCGGAGGAAATGAGGTCTTGACCTGAAGTCGGGGTTGGGGTCTGGGGGGAACACTCTGAGCACAACCCCTTGTTCCCTCCCTGTCCTCAGGCCTGTTCAGGTTGCTTCCTGCAGAACTTTTTGAGTACCTAGAATCTGGGGTGGGAGCAGACAGATTAGAGGTGAGGGGGTTGAATTTGAGCGGTGCCCTCTCCCCATCCCTTTCAGTGCCAGGAATCTGGGCTCTGCTTGCCTTCACCGGGGAATGATTTATTCATTGTGACTCCGGCAGGAGTAACAATCATACATAATTAGGATTAATTATTACATTCATTAATTAGGATGACTTCTTTTGATTTTTCCCGCCCCCCCCCACCGCCCGTTCCGGGTGGGGGTGGGGGTGGGGCTGCTTTTCTTGCAGCTCTGGAGTCGCAACATTCAGGGTCCCTGGCCGCGCGATAGACCGCTGAGCTGCCGCAACCCCCAGCGCGGACTCGGAAGATGCGCATCCTCGGTCGCGGTCTCTAGTCCCCGAATCTAACCCGACTAAGGGGCAGACAGGGACGTCCACAGACTCAGAGATAAATAGAGGAATACGGAGAGAAATGGGGAGACACGCACAGAGAGGACACCAAGACAGAGACAGACAGTTGTAGAGACAATTCAGAGAGATATGGGAAGAGAGAGAGACTGAGCTGCAGACAGACCTGGCCGCCACGGGAGGGGGTGCGCCTCGCACGCACACACGCGCGCGCACACTGGCCGCACGGCTACACACCGCTACACACTCCCTGCGCCTTCGCTGCGCCGATTCCCTCCAACAAAGCCGAGTTACAACCTCCCTGGAGGTAGCGGGAGCGCGGCCGCTCCTTGAGTCCCCTCTTCCCAAATCCACTCCTCCTCACCGGTCGCGGCGCGCAGCCTTAAGGATCACGCGGGCTCGGGGAGCTACGGTGACTCCAAGGCGCCCGAACCCAAGAAGGCACGCGGGCGGTGAGGAGGACGTCCAGGCCAGGGGCACCGCGGGCGGGGGCCAGACCTCGCGCCCCCTGAGTTACCTTGGTTTCCTGGAGGGCGGAGACGGTTCCCGCGGGGGTGTGGGTGGCCGCGTCATCCGGCTCGTTCTCCTTCTCGCTCATTTCGGTCATGGTTGGGGGACAGGGGCAGAGCAGCTGCCGAGACCCGACGGCAGGCCAGCCGGGCGTAGGCTGCGGGTGGCAGGCGTCTCTCTGGGACTCGGAAGCCCTTCTCCAGAGGCTGCCCCTCAGTGAGACCCCAGGAGAAACCCTCACAGGTAAGGCAGCCTTCCACCCCCAGGCGCCGGTGGAGAAAGTTGCCGGGAGGGCTATCGACGGGGAGGCAATTACACCGAGCTGCGGGAGCGGGACGATCCCGGCGGTGAGGACCGAGGGTCCGCAGAGGATGCTGCTCGCAGCGAGGGGAAGAGAGAAGTGGGGATGCGGGGATGAGCAGAACCCGGGAGAGACGGAGCTGCCCGTGTCCGGCCGGCTCCGCTGTCCTCTGCGCCCGCCCCCCATCCCCCTCTCCCTCCCTCCGCCGGCCCCAGCCCGGCACCCGGAGGCCCTCCGCCCAGTCCTCGCCTCCCAACTTTGATTTAGGAGGTCGCCTGGTCCCTCCCCCCTTCTCTCCGCCACTCCCCCGCGCCGCTATGCAAATAAAGCTTCTCAGTTATTGGCTGTCGCGGTGGAGGGCGAGCTGGGCGGAGTCTTGGGGGGCTCGACAAGATGGGGTGGAGCTTGACAAGATGGGGAGGGGCTTGAAGGGTAAAACAGTGGAGAGGGTAGTTTACACTGAAAAATCGGGGATGGGGCCCTGAAAAGATAGAAGGAAGGCTGGGATGATCATAGTTTTCTAGATGGAGTGGCATAAATAGGGATGAGTTGGAGCTGCACAAGATGGCTGAGCATGTGGTGGAAGTAAGGACTTTCTAATAGCGCAGATCAGAAGATGCTGCAACTTGGTGATGCAAGACTGGAAGACTGGGCACCTGTTCTCTCCACTAACTGGATGCCACTCTGGCCTGGAGAGGCTGTTTTCAAATATACACATCTCTGGACTATGGTTAGGGGTTTTCTGAATCAGAGAAGAGAACTTAAGGGGCCAAAAGCCAGACCAGACAATTCTTGTGGAAAGAAGGCAGGACAACCATGATCTTTTCCATTCTTGGTATCCAGACTTTAGCAGAGAAGGGGTCTCTCAGTCCTCATACCTAGAGTTCCCAAGCCTCTTTAAGACGTGCCCCTTCTAAAATCCCACCAAGACCGGAGTTGGAACAGGGATAGTGCTGGTGGGGGAAGAGGTCTTTAATCTCCAAAGTAAAGACCTCCATGCTTGGTCAGGAGATTCTTCCAGTGCAAACTGATTACCTGGGATGCATTTCCCCAAGAACTCCTTCACTTCCAGTCCCCTTTTTTTCTGCCACTTCCAACCCTGACCAACAGGTCCAGCTTCATCTCTTGGCCTGTCCAAGGAAAGGGACATGTTGATGTTTGAGATATCCCTGCCCTGGGTGTGGGTGGAGAGACTTCTGGGTTTAAGTCTCTCTCCTCTTCTGCTGTGGATGGTGACAGCAGGGTGGTACTCAGGGTCCTGCCTTTATACAACCTCTGAAGGACAGGCACTGAATGTTCCTCCCATCCTCAGCTGTCCACTCAGTCACTGTCCTCTCACTGATGAGCTCACCATTGGAGCACTGCTAAGGAATAGGTTTGTATTTATTTATATGTCATTGGCAGAAGCGGGACATGGACAGATGTGAGGGTTTGTGGTTGTGGGGGCTTGGTCCCCTCCCTTTCCAGATCCATGGCTTCTGCAGGCTCCCTCTGATTCCTACCTTTCCTCAAAGATGCTGGAGTGGAGCCTGAGCTCAGCCCTCAAACCACTCTTCTCACAGGCCCACTATTCAGTACCAGATTCCTAAAAATCCCATCCAATCTGAGGATTGTCCTCCCTCTTGTGCAGCTCAGGCCAACCCAACTTCCCCTTCCTGGGTGGCTCAGACTGCAGTGCTTGGAGCTCACTGAAATGGGGTCTCAGGCTGTCTCTCTATCCCAGGCTGGAACAAACAGGGGCTTCTTCTTTGTCTTGAGACTTCCTCTCCCCGACCCCAAAGGGATGAGGTTTGGGTTCCTTTGGATCCAATACCTGTATAGTCACTGTGAGCTCAGGCAGATGACTGAATCTTTTAGAGCCTTGATTTCTTTATCTGCAAGATGGTGCCACTCTATCCTCATTGCTGGTGAATGCTGGAGACTCACCACATGGCATTCAGCCAGCCAGGATAGCCAAGAAGAGTTCTTCTTCTTTTTTTCTTTACCCCCTTTCTTTTGGGAATTTTGTATCTTCCCATTATTTTCTGTGAGGCAGAAAGAAGAAAAATGGCTTCCTTTCCTTCTTTTCCTTGGCCATTTGGAGCCTGGCTTTCATGGAAGAGCCCACGGAGAAGTAGCTATCCATGGACAAAGATTCTGATTAATCACAGGGAAGAATTCCCAGGGGAACCAGCGGTACCAGTGACCAAAGAAAGCCAGAAAAGTTGGTGGGCTCTGGGGTCCATCTGGTTTGAGCATCTGAAGTCTAGGTGGGGCCAAAATGGAGAAGGCAGGGGGCTGGATCCTATGACCTCTGGATGTCCTTCCTGGCTGCAGCCTTTGTGTTTCAGAGCGGTCTTTCATGAACTAAGTCTGAGTCATTGCTCTCAGTGCTGACAACACTGCAGTGGCTCAGAGATGGCAGCAGCAGTCTGGCCAGCTCCTCCTGGGGAGGGAGGACCCTGTCCCCTCTCAGATTGGGAGGGTAGAAATGACGGGGAGGCAGAGAAAGGGCCAGGCACTTCAGGCAGGGAAATGGCAGGGGCTTGCTCAGAAATGGGAAGAGGACTATTTGCCTCTTACTAGGAGAGCTGAGCTAGTGAGAGTGTGCATGAGCTCCTGGGAGCCAAGAGGTAGGGGGTTGAACCAGATGACCTCAAAGCTGAGTGTGGTCCAGCACAATATCTCCACTTGGGTTCTGCCCTTTTCTTCCTGTCTTATGACCTTGGGCAGAGAGTTGTTTACCTCTGGAGGGACTGTGGTTTTCTTCTTTACAGACTGGCATAATTGGATTAGTGCAGGTTGACGTGAAGAGGGGGATTAAAACTAGGGACAAAGCTGTGTGGTGGCACAGGCCTGTAGTTCCAGCTATTCTGTGGAGGCTGAGGCAGGAGAATTACTTGAACCCAGGTGTTTGAGACCAACCCCAGGCAACATAGCAAGCTCTATTTCAAACAAAAGGATGGGGGAAGCTGTGCGCAGTCATCCATGCCTGTAATCCCAGCAACTCCAGAGGCTGAGGCAGAAGGATCGCAAGTTCAAAGCCAGCCTCAGCAACTTAGTGAGACTGTAAGCAACTTAGCAAGATTCTGTGTCAAAATAAAATATAAAAAGTCTGGGGTTGTGGCTTAGTAGTTAAGTGCCCTGGGTTAAATCTCCAGTAGAAAATTTTAAAAGGGGGCAGAGGGGGAAGGGAGGGCAATAATGGCATACTTCTTAGTGTTCTTCAGATATTAAATAAGTAAATATAAGTAAAGAGCTGGACAGAGTAAGCACATTGATATTGTTATTGTTGTTCCTTGGGATTCTTAACCTTGTGGTTGATCTTCAGGAGGTCGCGTAGATTTTAGGGGATAGTAATAAACAATTTCTGGGGGAGAGAACAGATTATGTACAGCAAGTGGTTTACCTGCCTTCGGAGTCCAGAACTTTCATCGGCTCCTCAGAGAATCTGAGATTCCTAAAAGATTAAGAACCCTAAGGGCCATCCCTCTACTCGGAGTGGTTGAGATTCTCTGGTGTGAATAACTGCTCCTCCTTCTCCTGAAAACTGACATCTTTCCTCCCAGAAACACATCCAGTCCAAGTCCCTCCCTGCTACGGCCTCTGCATCACAAATCACCAAGGTCAGCCCCAGCTGAAGCAAGAGTTGCTGCCTTGCCCCTCTAGCTTCAGCACCTGGGCGTCCAGGGTAGAGGAGTTGGTACTGGCTGGAAGCAGAGTCTATGTTCACATCCCCCAGCTGGGGACAGGACAGTACCCAAGCTCACAGGGTAGCATGCAGAATGCACAATATGAGGCCTGGCCTCACCCTGTCCCCCTATTAATTCCACTGGCCCTCCTGGGGCCCCAGAGGCAGATACTACTCTAATGAGCTAAGGCCCATGGCAGGCAGGGGTAATTATGATTTTATGGAAATACAGAAGACTCTTACGCAAGTGCCTGACATACTTCCCAGCTGTGGCATCTGGGACAGTCAGGTCTGCAGGGGCTGGAGGAGGCCCCCTAGCCCCTGCTGCCCTCTCACTGCCTGTAGCACTGTCCCTCCTGAGCTGCCCTGGGTGAGTGTTGCCTTTCTGTTCCCGTGGCTTCCAGGAAGGGAACAATATGGACTTTGGTGCCTGTAATACTCTTTGCCCTCCTCCCCATGGCCCCCATGCCTACCACAAAGCCCAGGCTCCCTGGGAGACCTGTTCTTGTATGAGATGATAATCGAGTTGGGATGTTTCCTTCTCAGTAAAAAAGCTCTCTTTCTAGGAAGAGTCCCCTTCTTTTCTGCTTCTATTCTCCTTGAGGCTGGGATACAGAGCTGACAGCAGTGGTGGCAGGGAGACCCACTACCCTCCCTGCCCCCCAGGCCTCTGAGTGTGTCCTGAACCACTGCTCTCCTTCTCTAGTCCATTTCCCCTCCCACCCACCCACAAAGCATTGGTTACCAAGGTAACAGTTGTGTCATCAATTTGGGGTGAGCAAGCCGATATAGAGCTGGTTAAGGAGGGATGGTTAGGGGTCAGGAATTTGGAGAGATGAGTAATGTGGGTCCTCAGAGTCTCCAAAGAGGGTCTTCTGGAGAGGAGGCTGACACAGACCAGGGTGAGGCTGCTACTGAGAGAGGATGAAGTGTGGGCACAGCTGGGCCTGGTGTTAGAGGCGAGGGTGCCGCTGGCTTTTTGTGGGGAAGAAGTGCAAGCATGGAGAAGCCTGGGAGGGTGGCATCAGGACTGGGAGGATGGGCCTGCCTTCACCTCCTTCCTCAGGGCTGTCTCCTTGGGACAGGGTCTCTGGCAGGAAGGATCTAGGCCCAACTGCAGCAGCTCTGCAAGCCTGGGGCCCATGCCGCCCCCTGCAGACCAAACAGGAAATAGCCCTAGATGGCTTCCAGGAAGAGCAGTCCAGGCCAGGTCTTTGAGGGACTACATTAGGACATCAAGCCATGAGGTCCTACTAAGTGCCTGGAGTGGTTCTGGGCACCAGGCACTATGCCCACATTCAAGGCCTTCCTGTCCATCCTAACCCAGAAAGCACTGTAATACTGAAGAAGCCTCTTTGAGTCCACCTGGGGCACATTTCAAGCCGAGTTGAAAGAGGCCGTCAAATGGACTGGAAGGTGACCAGAATATTCTAGAACAGAGGGAAGAGCCTAAGCAGAGGGAATAGCTTAGCAAAGGCATAGAGGTGTGAAACAGAGCTGCCTGTTACAAAAGCTGCTGGTAAGTGGTGGGGCTGGGGCCCTTAAAAGGCAAACAGAAAAGCAGATGAATGGTCTCAACTGCTGGGCCAGGAAGCTGGGTTTTCCTGCACAAAGGGATTTCTCAAACTCACTCACTGGAACCCAGTTGAACAATCCAGAGGTGGGAAGTGGGGAGAAGGCAAAGTGGTTCACTCAGAACTTGAAAGCAATTTTTTTTTTTTTAAAGAGAGAAGAACAGTGAAAGAAAATCAATTTTATTTGGTTTTTCATGTGGCCTTTGTTGCTCCCGCACTTCATTGTGTACCTGGTGCTGGGGTTCGAACCCATATCCTCGCACATGCCAGACAAGTGTCATAAGCGCTGAGCCACTGCTCCAGCTGCAAACCTGTACTTTTGAGTGTTAAGTAAACAAATCTGCTGGGCATGTTGGTGCATGCCTGTAATCCTAGAAGCTGGAGAGGCTGAGGCAGGAGGATTGCAAATTCAAGGTCAGCCTCAGCAACTAAGCGAGGTTCTAAGCAACTTAATAAGATACTGTCTCAAAATAAAAAAGGGCTGAGGATGTGGCTCAGTGGTTAAGGGCCTCTGGGTTCAATCTCTAGATTCAATCTCTAGATTGATGTACCAGGTGCTAGGATAAAATTGAGAAAAACTAACTGCACTTACACACCGCTCCATTAACATCTCTGGCCATGGCAAAGAGGTTTGCATTATTCCTCTTATGGCTGCAGCATGCAGCACAGAAAACTTAAGTCACTTGCTGAAGACCACACAGCAGTGCTTGAACTCACACAGTGTGTGGTGGAAAACATGCTCTTTTTTATTGGTTAAAGAGAGAGGGACAGTGAGAGAGAATTTTGTTTTTCATATGGCTTTAGTTCCTCTGACATTCTGTTGTGTACACAGTGCTGGGGTTTGAACTCATGTACTTGTGCATGCCAAGCAAGCGTGATACTGCTCCAGCCCCTCTTCCTCTTTCTTTCTTTCTTTTTTTTTTTTTTTTAGGGTTGAGGACTGAACTCAGGGCCTTGCGCATGCTAGGCAAGCGCTCTGCCACTTTCACTGCGCTAAATCCCCAACCTCTCTTCCTCTTTCTTTAAAACACACACACACACACACACACACACACACACACACACACACAAAGAGGGAGGAGCGGTGGCTTAGCAATTACAGCACTTGCCTGGCACGCGCATGGACCTGAGTTCAAACCGCAGCACCACATACACAACTAAGTGTTGGAGCAATGAAAACCAGATGAAAAACTAAATAAAGTTGTTTCTCTCTTTCTCACTGTCCCTCTCTCTTAAAAAAAAAATGAGGAACTATGTTTAGAAATAGGAAGAGCTAGCCTGGTGCTATGGTGCACACCTGAGATTCCAGATGCTTGAGAGGCTGAGACAGGAGGATCGAAAGTTCAAGGCCAGCATTAGCACCTAAGAGAGCCCCTAAGCAATTTAGCAAGACTGTCTCAAAATAAAAAATAGAAAGGGGTGTGACTCAGTGGTTAAGTGCCCTAGGTTCAAGAAAGAAATAGGGACATCTGGCTTGAGGATGGCTGCTCAGATCCTGTGCTGTGCCTGGCCCTGGAACGCAGGGCAAAAAAGGGGGGTGAGGGGCTGCAAGCAGCCCACCTCCATCTACTTGGAGCCCAGGCTTCTCCCCCTCAACAGAGGACTAAGGAGACCTGTGAACTGGCAGCAACACCTGGATGGGGAGAGACAGGTCAGAGGAGTGAGCCGCAGAGAAGGGAGAATTCAGAAGCTTTTGAGAAGGGAGGGCAAGGGGTAGGACTGGGGTGGGGTGGGGTGGAGTGGGGCTCTGGAGCTGGGGGTGTAAGGGCACTCTCAGCACCCACATCAGCTTCTACTCCTATCTCCATCTTTCCCTCCTACCTGTCTCCCCTGCCCACCCAGGCCTGGACTAAGCCCCACTTGAACCCCTCCTGTCCCTCTTCTGCCCTTCCTGGGATCTGTAGGCCAGGGCTTCTCCATCTTGGGGATAACCTAGGGAGGGGACCTAGTGGCTCCTCTCTATTCTCCCTGCTCCCCTGCAGCCTGGGTTGAAGGAGGGGAAGGCAAGTCTGTGCCAGGTCCCAGGTTCCAGGAGATGGAGGTGTCAGTGCAGGGCGGGGGGTAACCTCTTTGGCTTTCCCTCTTCCCAGAGAGGCCCCCAGAATCACAGATCCTGGAGAGCTAGGGTCACATGAGAGCAGGCCATGTTTTTACAGCCCTGTTTCTGCTCTGCGAGGGCCTAGGTCTGTTTATACCAAACACAATGGAGGTGGCATGGGGGCTGGGACTGCCTGTATTCAGTGACAACAGGGGCTAAGTATAAGGAAGAAGCCCTCTCCAGGCAGACTGTTCTGCTCCAGAGAGCAGCCCCACTGCAGCTCTGGGCGCCCTCCCCCAGTGTGTCCCCAACAAGCTGGACTGTGCTCTGTAAACTCTAGTCCCCAGCCATGCAGCCCCCGGTAAAGGACAGGCATCCTGCCACTGCTGTGCCTGTGATGTGTGGTCAGGCAGAGAAGGGAGGACACTGGGCAGCGAAGGCCCTTTGTGAGCCCATATGGTGCTGTGTATTACCTGTCCTGTCCCCTCTCATGGGGTCATGTGGGGGTCCCAGATCCAGGGGCCTCCAGGACTCTGCGTGGCTTTTGGATCTAGGGGCAATCTTAAAGCGGAGGGCAGGAAGACCCTCATCCTCTGGGCCTCCTGGGAATCAGAAGAGGAGTGAGTGTCCATCTTAGGGCTTTGTTTTGCTGTACCACCATCTCCCCTTTTAGTTAATGATTGATGGGGAGCTTTGAGTCCCTCCAACTTGGGCTGTTCTAACAGATCCTGAATGTCTTAGAACCTTTGGTGCCCAGTCAATAAATAGCCCCTGGTGGTACACAGGGCCCAGTCAATAAATAGCCCCCCCCCCCCAGTCTTGTGGGTTTCTTTGTATATCATGGCTGAGGCCCAACCCTGTGCTGATCTGCTACACAGTTGGCCCTGCTCGCTCTCCACGATGTTGTTTTGGCACAACCAGCCAGACTACCTGTGGCTTAGCCCTGGGGAACTGACTCCTTGCCCCAGAAGCCTGCTCAGGGAAGTACCAGATCCTTTTCCTCCCTGAAGGCCCTGGTCTGAAGTTGGGGCAAACGCAGCAGGGTCATCCATCTCAAGTCAAGGGGAGCGGGCTTCCTGCTCTTCAGCTGCTTTGGAGGTTGGGAAGTGGTCGAGTGTCCACAGAGTTGGAGTCAGTTTGCTCTCTTGTAATCCCAACTACTTAGGAGGCTAAGGCAGGAGGTTTACAAGTTCAAGGCCATCCTAGGCAACTGAGCAAGATCCTGTCTCAAAATAAAAATATAGAAGTGGGGGGGATGTGGCTCAGTGTGTGCCTACTACGTGGGTGACCCTGGGTTCAATCCCCAATACTGGAAAAAATAAATGCCTCTGAAGTTTAGTAGGTCCTGGGGCACCCAAACACACTGACCACTCAGGAAGTTTTTCTTGGGCATTTTCTGGGTATCAGGCAAGAGTTGGGGTAGCAAACACAAGTAAATAATGGCAGCTGTTGTTTAGTGGGATTAGCACCTTCCGGGAGGTTTCCTGGAGGCCAGGGTGCTGACTGGGGCCCTCAAAACTTGCTGCTGCTTGGGCACTGCTACAGGAAGCTAAAGGTCCCTGGAGGGAAGGACTGGCATAGAGAGCCAAAGGCCCTTTGTGGATGGAAGGACAGTGTGGAAAGCCAGCAGTGCCCTCCTTTTCTTGGCAGGGAGCACCTAATCCTTGCCCTACTTGAAGCAGGAAGAACTGCCTGACAACCCCAGTGGGGAGCCGCCCTGCCCTATGGCTCCAGTAGTGCTCTGTGCAGCCACAAAGCAGCAGGTGGAGAGTATCACCTACCTGAACCACAGCAAGCGCTGGGGGAAAGGAAGGTGTTGCAAGCCCGGGAAGTGGGGCCCAGTGTGGGCTAGAGAGGTAGGTATCACCTGCCTTCTGAGTGGGGTTCACACATCCCTCCCCCACTTTTTTTTTTTAAAGAGAGAGAGGGAGAGTGAGAGAGAAAGAGAATCAACTTTATTTTTTTCATCTGGGCTTTGTTTTCCCGACACTTAGTTGCGTATATGGTACTGGGATTTGAACCCAGATCCTTGTGCATGCCAGGCAAGTACTCCAACTGCTGAGCCACCACTCCAGCCCTCTCCCCTATTTTAAAGAAAAGGAAGTGGAGGCTTGGGGATTTTAGGAACCTTCCCAGTCCCAATTTGTGTCTGGGGATTTGAGGCCCCAATGCCTCCTGGCAGTGGAAGTGGGAAGATTGGTCTACCCACATGAGAGGACCGGCTCCTGAATGCCCTGGCACTCTGTGATCTGTGGCCCTCACCCTCCTGTGACCAGAGAATGGTGTGTGTGATGTTCCAAGATCCGTGCCTGAAGAACATTGAGCAGCAGCAACTGGATGGATGGAGGTGGACCCAGCCTGGGGACTGTGTCCTGGATGTTGGTGAGGAGGAAAGGGGCAGGGGTCCTATGAGTCTACTTGCTGGCTTAGGTTAAGCCTAGCCTGCTCCCTGTCACTTTCTGCAGATGTGCCACTGTCTGTGGGAGTGATAGGATGAGAGCTGCCATCCCAACTCAAAGTGGTGATGTTTCGCTGGGACCCAATCAAGAGGACTTCTCTCTTTCTGCAGGTGAGCCTGAAGCAGGGCTGGAAGGAGGCTGGAGAGGACATGGGAGGTTAGATGGGTGCGGGGGGTGGCGGTGGCAGCAGCAAAGATGGGAAAGGAAGGTGAGCTTGGATGGAGGTGAGGGGACAATAAGAATGAATTACTGGGGCTGGGGTGGTGGCTCAGCAGTTTCGGTGCTTGCCTGGCATATTTGAGGACCTGGGTTCAAACCCCAGAACCACGTACACAACGAAGTGTCGAAGCAACAGAAGCCACATGAAAAACTAAATAAAACCGATTATCTCTTTCTCTCTCTCTCACTGTTCCTCTCCTTAAAAAAATAAAAAGAATGAATTACTGTCAGAAAGTGCTTTGAAGAAAAAAATATTGGTGAATGTTCATCAAATCTCAACAGGGAAGGACTTGTTAAATATTCAAGAGATGATACGCAAGATTAAAAGATGTTATCAAATAAGAAAAATATTTGCTACATATGATACAATGTGTTAACGTGTTATAGTCAATATATAAAGAGTTCTTACATATCAATAAGAAGAATAATAAAAAAAGAAAAATAGATGAAAGCTCAGTGGAAAATTGGACAAAGAATGTAAACAGACAATTTATATGAGGATACAAATTGCCAGTAAATGTGCACAGTTCAAAACCAGTCAGAGAAATGCTAATTTTAGCTAGTACAGTGGCTCACAACTGTTATCCCAGTGACTTAGGAGCCCGAGACAAGAGGATTGAAAGCTTGAGGCCAACCTCAGCAACTGAGTAAGACCCTCAGCAATTTTTTTTTTCTTAAGAGGGAGGGACAGTGAGAGAGACAGAGAAAGAGAGAAACAACTTTATTGAGTTTTTCACATGGCCTAAGTTGCTCCAACACTCAGTTGCGTACGTGGTGCTGGGGTTTGAACCCGGGTCCTTGTGCTTGCCAGGCAAGCGCCGAAACCTCTGAGCCACCGCTCCAGCCCCGACCCTCAGCAATTTAGCAAGACCTTGTATCAAAATAAAAAATAGCTAGAGTTCTAGCCACAGCTAGAACTGTGGCTCAGCAGTTATGGCGCTTGCCTGGCATGCGTGGTACATGAGTTCAAACCCCAGCACCATGTATACAACGAAGCTTTGGAGCAATAAAAGCCACATGAAAAACTAAATAAAATTGATTCTGTCTCTCACTGTCCCTCTGTCTATTTTACTTTTATTTTTATTTTTAGAGAGAAGGACAGTGAGAGACAGAAAGAATCAATTTTTTTAATTAGATGGATATAGAGATACAATTGAGGGGGAAACATTATCAAACATTCAAGAACCAATGTATATATACTTAGTTATCCAGGGCTAATGCCATATCATGGATGCCCAGCTTGGGTTCCCCCTGTTGCTGTTTCCCCCAGAACTCCTGAGTTAAGTGGATATATTGTGGAGGACAGAGATCTCCTTCTGAGATGATTCCCCCATGTTCCCACCCTCCAGTCTCCTAGGAGTTCTTCCTACACCCTCCCCGATCCCTCTCCCCACTCCTCCAAGTATCCTAGGGAGTCATCTCCCTGTTGCGTTGAGAATCATACAATTTGAAGTTATTATTAGCTTAGTCCTCCACAGATGAGAGACAGCATTCGGCTTTTGAGTCTCTGAGATTGGGATACTTCACTTAGCATAATTCTTTCCATCTCCATCCATTTGGCTGCAAAAGCCATAATATCATCTTCTCTAATGGCCGAGTAGTATTCCATTGTATATAAGTACCAAAGTTTTTCTATCTACTTGTCAAGTGAGGGGCATCTGGGTTGGTTCCATAATCTAGCTATAGTAAATTGAGCTGCTATAAACATTGATGAAGCCACATCACTATAATATGCTGATTCTAACTCTTTTGGGAAAATCCCCAGGAGTGGGATAGCTGGGTCATAAGGTGTTTCCATCCTTAATTTTTTGAGGATTCTCCACACTGCTTTCCATAGTGGCTGAACCAGTTTGCAGTCCCACCAGCAGTGTGACGGTGTTCCTCTTTTCCCACAGCCCCTCCAGCATCTGTTGTTCGTATTTTTCATTTTTGCCACTCTAACAGGAGTGAGGTGGTATCTCACTGAAGTTTTGATTTGCATTTCCCTTATAGCTATTGATGTAGAGCATTTTTCTCATATATTTATGGGCTTTCTGGACTTCCACTGGTGAGAAATTTCTTTTAAGATCCGTAGCCCATTTGTTGATTTGATTATTTGTGATTTTGGTGTTTAGTTTCTTTAGTTCTTTGTATATTCTGGACATTAGCCCTCTGTCCAAGGTGTAGCAAGTAAAGGTTTTCTCCCATTCTGTAGGTTCTCTCTTGATGCTCTAGACTAGATCTTTAGCTGTGCAAACACTTTTTAGTTTAATTGCATCCCATTCATTTATTCTTGACTTTACTGCTCGAGCCATGGGAGTTTTGTTGAGGAAGGCACTGCCGACTCCTGTGTCCTGTGTCCTGTAGTATTGACCCTACTTCTTTTTCTAATAAGTTTAAAATTATTGGCTTAATATCCAGATCTTTGACCCATTTTGGTTTAATTTTTGTGCAGGATGAAAGATAAGGATCCAGCTTCAGTTGTCTACACATGGCTGTCCAATTTGTCCAACACTATTTGTTGAACAGGCTCTTTCTTCCACACTATGCTTTTGCCCCCTTTATCAAATATCAAATAGTTAAAGATATGGGGGTTTGTCTCAGGATCTTCTAGAGAGTCAATTTTTTTTTTTAAAGAGAGAGGGATAGTGAGAGACAGAATCAATTTCTATTGAATTTTTCACATGGCCTTTGTTGCTCCAACACTTAGCTGTGTACGTGGGTTGCTGGGGTTTGAACCATGCACTCGCACATGCCAGGCAAGCGTAACCACTGAGCCACTGCTCCAGCCCATCTCTTTATTTATTTATTTATTTTTTATTTATTTTTTTCAGAGCTGAGGACCGAATTTGGGGCCTTAAGCCTGCTAGGCAAGCACTTTGCCACTGAGCTAAATCCCCAAACCCTTCCCTCTCTCTTTAAAAAAGAAAAATATATAAATAAAAAAGACAAGGGGTATACCTCAACGGCAGTTACCCTGGGTTCAATCCCCAGTCCAGAAAAACAAGTTTGTGCATGAATGTGTGTATAATTTTCCCCCTCTTGCTCTGAGAAGATAAGAAACGACATTTGAATGCTAATAGTACTATGGCTGAGGTGAGGTGATGGGAGATGCCTATGTATGTATTTCCCCCCAATTCTCCACACTTATCTACATTAAGTCCATTTCCATTTATAATCACACAACATTGTTAGTCCTGTTTGTGTTAGTCCTGTTAGTCCACCATGTGTCCAAGCATCTAGACTGGGAGTTAGGCAGGTGTGGACACAATTCGTTTTAAGGCTCCCTGGTCTGGGTCTTGCCCAGGTCTCACCATCTGTGTGAACCTTAGCTTCCTTGCAGTGATGTTAGAACCTTTGATTGTTCTTCACAGCACTGTGGAAAGGCTACCGTGGGCAGAGGGTGTGAATGGAGGGAAAGACTGCTGGCCCTTAGAATCCCACTGCCAGGCAGAACTCAGAGGCTGGAGTAAACAGTGGAGAGTGAGGAAGGCTTTCTAAACTAGATTGATGGGCTGGAGCGGTGGCTCAGCAGTTACCTCGCTTGCCTTGCATGCGCGAGTATGTGGGTTCAAACCCCAGCACCATGTACACAATGAAGTGTCTGAGCAATGAGAGTCCATGAAAAACTAAATAAAATTGATTCTTTCTTTCTCTCACTGTCCCTCTCTCTCTTAAAAAAAAAAAAAAAACTAGATTGACATACAAAATAAAATGCAGGGGGTTGGAGCAGTGGCTCAGCGGTTACTGCGCTTGCCTGGCATGTGCAAGGATATGGGTTTGAATCCCAGTATCACGTACACAACTAAGTGTTGGAGCACCGAAAACCAGATGAAAAACTAAATAAAATTCATTCCCTTTCTCGCTCTCTCTCTTAAGAAAAAAAGAAAAGAAAATACAGGATGCGTGTTAAGTTTGAGTTTTAGATAAACAATTTTTAGTATAACTATGCCCAATGCAATAGTTACATTATGTTTTTTTTCCTGAAATTCAAACTTCACTGGGCATCCTTTTTCACCTGGCTACCTTGAGGGGGATATTTTGACTCAGATGCTAGTGGGAAGCACTTTCTGGGCAGAAGCCTCAAAGAGCTAGCTGCAGTGTTGGGGTCAGATGAAGGCTGGCTAGGTGGGCCCAGGCTCATGGATGGGTACGGGAGAGCAGTTGTCCTGCAAAGCTGCTGTACTCTGCAAAGCAGCAGGACTAGGAACTTCACTTCCCCTCTGATAGACATGGGAGTCACTGGAGAATTTTTTTTTTTTTGAGAGAGGTAGGGGGAGAGAGAGAGAGAGAAAATGAATCAATGTTATTTATTTTTCCATTTGGCCTTTATTTCTCTGACACTTAGTTGTGTATGTGGTGCTGCGGTTTGAACCCAGGTCCTCGTGCATGCTAGGCAAGCGTGATACCGCTCAGCTACCACTCCAGACTCACACTGGAGGATTTTGAACAGGGGAAAGAACCTAATGAAGTGAGGCTTTAGTAATAGTACTGGTTGCCAGGCATGGTGGTGCACTCCTGTAATCCCAGCAGCAGCTCAGGGGGCTGAGGCGGGTGGATCACAAGTTCAAAGCCAGCCTCAGCAACTTGGCGAGGCTTTGAACAACTTAGCAAGATCCTGTCTCAAAAAAAAAAAAAAAAAAAAGAATAGCCACTGGTTGAGAACAGAAATTTCTGGGGTGATTGACGGGATAGTCAGGGTTAGAAGAATTTGAGTGGGTGAGGCCTGAAATCACCATGCATTCCTCTCCATCCCAGATTCATTGCATTAGCACCCTGAGTTCACACACCTCCACATAGACACCTTCAAGCCCAGTGATGAGGGCTTCCTCCAGAGCGCCTGTATTCTCTGGCTGCCTCACTGAGGTGTTCATCATCTGGGCAGCTCTGGGACCCTGTCTCTTATTGCCCTGCCTTGCTGTGGACCGTCTCTGGGACTGACTCCTTGAGGCCTGAAGTAAGCAGGGAAAAAGAGGCCTCTGGGGCTTTCTTATCCACCCTCCTGGAGCCCACAGGAGTTGACTGGAAACTAAAAACTAACCAACTACCTAGGAGAAGATGGTGAAACAACCCCTGCCTGAGAGAAACAAGCATCAGGCAGCCTGCAAGAGCAAGGTCTTGTAGGTGCATGTTGGGTGGCAAGAGTGGAAACACAGTGGGGACACTGAGGCCTCAAGGGCTGCGACTGCTCCAGGACTCCATAGCCCCAGTGATTGCAGTTTCCTGTAGGGCAGCCTCTGTCCTGTGTGCTGCTCAAGGTTTCCGGGGGCTGATGTTTCCAGACTGCACATCCATGGCAAATCCCCTCCAGGAGCACCTGCTATCTATGACCACTTCTCCAGCCCAGCTCCTCTAAAGACTTGCTGTGGTTGACTCTTCCTTTGTGCTTAAGCTCATCAACTTGCTGGGGCCTCCCTCTAAGGAAGGAGCCAAGTCTGGGCCAAGGCAGACCCCTTGTCAATCTTTTGGTATTGGGGCATGAACCCAGGCAGGACTGTGCCTTTTAGGCAAGCACTCTACTGCTCAGCTACACCCCCAGCCCTTTTTACTTTTATTTTGAGACATGGTCTTGCTAAGCTGATAAGGCTGGCCTCGAACTTGTGATTCTCCTGCCTCAGCCTTGTCAGCTCTCAAAAGACACCTGGAGGGAAGTGAGCAAACGGCCACCGCTGCCCTTGGAATTCTAGACCAACTTGCTGTTTGTAGGCCCACAGTGTTCACCCTGGCCAGAGTCCCCTGCGGAGCCCCACCCATCTCTCAGCACTCTCACTCTGACCTAACTCCTGCAAGCTCCTGTCTTCAGAGAGGTTAGGTGGGATGTGCTTCTGTCAGCCATCGGGTTGAAAGAGAGGAAAAGCACCCTTTGGATCACGCATGTGGGAGAGGCAGGACTGGCAAGCTCTGCCTCCCAGTGCAGGCCTGGTGGGAGGGACACTTGGCTGTGTTACTCCGCAGAGCCCCTGAACCTCTGCTTCTTACAGGCATGGCTCCTCATCGCCTTGGACACCTTGGACTGCAGCCCAGCTGAGCTGAGTCCAACTCCCAACCAGGGTCCCAAAGTCCCCTTGAGGATTCTTCTTGCTCTCCAGAACAGGGTAGCTCTGCCCCCAGGTGGCCTCTTGTGGTATGACCACAGATGGTAATTGAAGGGATAGGACCTGGTAGAAGCCTCTTTTTAGACTTGTGAGCCCCCAGGGGAAGGAACTGATTCCCCTCCACCTTGTTTTCAGCCTAAGGGTCTCTGGGTGTCTCCTGGTGGCCCCTCGTTATGTCTCAGCACCTGAACCCTGGTGCCTCCATCTCAGACACAGAAGTGGTTCAACTGGCACTGGTTCTCCAGCTACTGGCGGATGCTGACCAACTTCACTGGTGAGGCAGGCGTTTGAGACTGAGGGCGGGACACTCAGGCCGAAGGTCTGGGTCTGGCTTGACTTGCTGTTTCTTTCAACTAACCTTTACTGAAGGCAGAGTTCCCTGGCACTGTGCTCGGTTCCCTCTGCATGTTATATCCCAAATAACATTTTTTAAAGAGAGAGAGAGGGGGAGAAAGAATCAATTTTATTTACTTTTGCATGTGGTTTTGGTTTCTTGTGACACTTAATTGTGTATGTGGTGCTGGGATTTGAGCCTGGGTCCTCATGAATGCCAGGCAAGTGCGATACTGCCAAGCCACTGCTTCAGTCTCCCAAATAATTTATATAGTATCAGAGGGGGGGAGAGAGGGAGGGAAAGGGACAGTGAGACAATCAACTTAGTTTTTCATGTGGCTTTCATTGCCCCAACACTTTGTTGTGTACGTGGTGCAGGGATTCGAATCTGCATCCCAGCGCGTGCCAGGCTAGCACTGTAACTGCTGAGCCACCGGTCCAGCCCTATATACTACCTATTTAGTACAGAGTCCATACAGGTTAAATTACTTGCCCAGGGACACACAGCTAGCAAGTGGCAGAACTTGGATTTGAATTGAAGTTCAAGACCTATTTCTGGGCATACTAGAGTTATCTGTAGACTAATGAACGGTGTCCCTTGCCTTCCACACTTGATCCCAGGTCTCTTCTAATCTGGCCCTGTCTGATCCCGCAGGCACCCATCTGTTGAAGCTTCCCCACCAGGATCTTATCCATATTTGCAGGGCTGCTGATGGGATCTGCCTTTTCCATATTCTTAGAGCCAGGTGCTGGACACTGCCAATCAAGGTCCCCTTCTCACTGTAGTGCTCCTTACCAACTCTTCAGGTATGTTCCATAGAATGTTTGAACCTGAAAGCAACTTAAAGACCACTTTCCTGCTTCCTTTTTTTTTTTTTTAAATGAGGGATAGTGAGAGAGAAAAATAATCAATTTTATTTAATTTTTCCTGTGACTTTTGTTGCTCTGACACTTTGCTGTGTATGTGGTGCTGAGGTTCAAACTCGTGTACTTGCGCAAGCCATAATTGCCAAACCAGTGCTCCAGTCCTGCTTCCTCTTTTTAAGAGAGGAAAAACCTCAGGCTGAAGGATGACAGTGACCAAGGTCACAGAGCAAGCCTGGCAGCCTGGGCTGAAAAGTTAGGCTTTAGGGCTGGGGGTGTAGCTCACTGGTAGAGTACACGCTTAAGCTTGAACAAGGCCCTGAGTTCAATGCCCAACCCCCCACAAAACACAATTTTGGCTCTGGGAACCATCTCATTCATAACACTCCATTTCTGAGGACAAAAATGTTTTCCTCGTTTTTATTCTCCCTACCCCTAGCGTCCAGCATTCCTTAAGTACCGAAAGAACTCTTTAGTGACTTCCTTTCCTAGAGTCCTGGGGGGAGGCCGGGGTCTCTCCTAAGGATTATGCTAGAAGTGATAATTAAGTTCAGGTATTAAGGGCAGATACATAGGCCCATCCATCATCAGATGACTTTACATGTGGGGCTCAGGAGGCCTCTAGGAAAAAGAATAAAGTTATTAAGAACCCTGATCCAGGGGCTGGAGTGGTGGCTCAGCGGTTTCTGCACTTGCCTGGCAAGCATGAGGATCCGGGTTCAAATCCCAGCACCATGTACACAGTTAAGTGTTGGAGCAACTTAAGGCCATGTGAAAAACTAAATAAAGTTATTTCTCTCTTTCTCTTTTTAAAAAACATTTTTTTAAATTTTTTAAAAAGAGAGGGACAGTGAGAGAGACAGAGAAACAACTTTATTTAGTTTTTCACATGGCTTTAGTTGCTCCAACACTTAGTTGTGTACATGGTGCTAGGGTTTGAACCCGGGTCCTCATGCTTGCCAGGCAAGCGCCAAAACCACTGAGCCACCACTCCAGCCCCTTAAAAAACAAAAAAAAAAAAAAACTCTGAGCCAGGTGAGATTCCAGTCTTTCTCCAGAAAACAAGACATTCAGGTGGAAGCGCATGAAACCCCTCTGGCCTGGGGAGGGTGGTATTCTATCTCTCCTGGGACACAAGGTGCCTTTCTTGGCCTTTCCCTGCCTTCCATGACTAGATTGGTTTTTGCCCCTTCCAGGATGTCTCCCTGGGTTTATTCCACCATGTTCTACTTTCACCTCATTTGATTTTTGTCCTCTATTAGTATGTAGGATTCGCTCAAAATAATCTTACTGTATCTGTTTTAGTCAGTCATACGTAGGTGGTCTTATCTCTTTAAACTCAGAGCTCCTCTCATTCTTGACCTTCTCAAAGGCAAGGAAGTAAAGCTCTTTTCCTTCTTTACTTTCTCCCCTTATACTCCATAAAGCTGTCACCTTGGCTCTTCCTTCCTCCAGAGGTACCCATCTTCCTGGCACGCCCAGACCCCGCTAGGTTGGTCTCTGCCCACATCTCCATTGATCCTCTTCTATGCTTCCTGTCCCCCAGGCTTTTCTGAGCGGCTCAAAAGGAAACTAGCGGAGCTCTCAGCCCTCCCAGCCATTTGGATCCATGATCTTTTTTTTTTTTTTTTTTTACCAGGGCCCTGTATTCTCCTCCTCATCAACCAGATAAAATGGCAGATCTCTGCCACAAGTCCCAGTGTGGCTCTGTTCACTCCTCCACCTCAGGCCCAGCTTCCTTTTATTCTGTCCTGGTTTATTCTGTTTGGGTCCAGGGACAGAAGTGTCTTCCTGCCCTCTTCTTCCTTACAGATGGTCCAGAATCTTAAGTTGGAGCCACACTTTGTGGCTGTAGTAAAGAAAGGCAGGGGTTAACAGGGAGAGGAGTGAGGCTGGACACATGGCTCAGCAGTTGGCATGCACAAGGATCCAGGTTCAAATCCCAGCACCACATACACAACTATGTGTCAGAGAAACAAAGGACTGATGAAACAAAAATTGATTCTCTCTTAAAAAATAACGAGGGAAAGGAGTGTCAGACCGGCTTAGAAACGGTGAGAAGACCATTAAGTGCGTGTTCTATCTTCTTAGTGAGATCAAAGTAACAATAAGGTCCCCACTCTAATCCACCCCCTCCCTAACAACCATACCAGGCAGACGGACAAGTGTTTGATGGATCTAACCTAGTAGTGCACCTCCAACCAGTCTTCTTGTGGTCTGGCCATTCAAATGCCTGCCTTACATGCCTCCTGGGTTGGCAGTGGGGTAGACAGGGGAGGTTAGGAAGTGAATTTGAAGTGGCGGATGCATTGCAGACTCTTTTTGCAGGGTGGAGACCTGTCTCATCCCAGTGGTACTCTTTTCACAGCTTTCAGTGCAGAATCCTGATGGCTACTACTTGGTTCTGCCTAGGCCAAGGGGAGCTCCACCACCAGTACAGACTTAATGTCAGACAGGCTGGTTCTGAGCGCATCAGAAGCCTTGTGAAAACGCTCAGCTGATCTCCCAGTGAAGAGTCAAACCATATGGTCTTAATACGGGGGGAGAAGCTCTTAGCCTGTAGCCTCACACTTCTTTCTGCTCAAGAGCAGTAGATGGAACCCTGGACAAGCTTCTTCTAAGCTGTAAAGCTTGAGAGGCAAAAATTGGCAATATGAATAAGGTGTTTGGCTATCAGCAGTGTTGGCTCTGAACACTGTTATTCATGTTTAAAATTTTATTCATTCATACCTTTTATAAAAATTTTAATTTAAAACAAAATTAGTTTTCAAAGATATGTTTGGGGTAGGGATGTGGCTCAGTGGTAGAGCACTTGCCTGGCACGTATGAGGCCCTAGGTTTGATCCTAGCACTGAAGGTTCAACATGTTGTTCAATTTTCTTGATTTTCGGGTCTCAAAGGAGAAATACCCTTTGCTTAACTATAACCAGGGAAGGGATGTGGTCTGTGATAAAAGAAAAGAAAATCTGGCTGGATTCTTCCCCCCTCCAATTAATTTAGGCAAAAACGACATACTAAAGTCTCCAGAAGATCATTCAACATTCAGATTACTGTGGCTATTTAAAACTTCAGTTCCAAAGAGTTGGGAAATACTTTCTCTAGCACTGAGGCTATGGGGATCTTTTTATTTTTTTATGGTGCTAGGATGAAACTCAGGGCCTCACACATGCTAAAGCAAGTCTTCTACCACTGAGCTACACACTCAGCCTTTTTTTAAAAAAATCACAGTTACATTTGCTAATCCTTTTCCATTTTTTGGGGAAAGTTACAGAGGGTCTCGCTAAATTGCTGAAAATGGCCTTGAATTTTCAATCCTCCTGCTTTAGCCACCCTAGTCGCAGGGATTAAAAGTGTGCAGCACCGCGCCAGTTCTAATCCTTTTTTAGACTGTCAAGAAATCTTTTAGTAGTCAAATACAATTTCCTACACAGTTTATTTTTTTGATGCTGGGGATCAAACCTGGGGCCTGTGTATGCTAGGTAAGTGTTCTATCATTGAGCTCACACCCTTAGTGGCTTCTACACACACATAACTAAGTTTAAATTGTTTGCATGTAGTACTGAAGATTTAACACAGGAGGCGCTCTACCACCGATCTGCATTACCAGCTTTTTTTTTTTTTTTTTTTAATAGGGTCTCCCTAAATCACTGGGATTACAGGTGTGCACCACCACACCCAAATGAATTTTAGTTTTACTTTTTACTTTTATGTGTACACTTCACTTGAAGTTGTTTTTTGGATATCCTGTTGGGTAGGATTCTATTTCTATTTTTCCATAGAGAAAATCAATTTTATATTAAAAGATAAATGGGGGGGCTGGAGCGGTGGCTTGGCAGTTACAGCACAAGCCTGGTATGCATGAGGATGCAATTTCAAACCCCAGCACCACATACACAACAAGTTTCAGGGCAATGAAAGTCACATGAAAAACTAAATAAAAATTCATTCTCTCTCACTGTCCCTCTTTCTTTAAAAAAAAAAAAAAAAAAAAAAAGATAAATGGTATTGGACCATATCATATTTTTTC
>PVKS010000017.1:0-387938 GCA_004027875.1 Aplodontia rufa
TTTTTTTTTTTTTTTAAGAGAGAGAGAGAGGGACAGTGAGAGAGAGAGAGAGAGAGAGAATCAATTTTTATTTAATTTTTCACAGTGCTTTTGTTGTTCTGACATGTGGTGCTAGGGTTCAAACCTGCGTCCTTGTACATGCTAGGCAAGTGCTGTAACTGCTGAACCACCGATCCAGCCCCCTGCCAAGCTTTTGAGATCAATTCATGAATAAAACATTAACAATTCTTTCCTTGACACTGTCCTGTTAGTACCAGATCTCAAGCGGGTTGAGGTTCCCTAAGATCCAGTAGGTCTCTTAGTGGTGCATGAAAGATAGCCAGAGTCTGTACCTTTAAAAAAAGAGCACAAACATTTCCTATTAAATATGGGTTTGTTTATATAGATATTACTATTTAATATGTATGTAATTATTATATACATGTACATATGCAAAACAGGAGATGAGATTAGTGAGCGAGAATAAGAACATATAGAAAGTGCAGCAGACACCAAGGGAACTGTGAAATGACTGGACGTGCCCTCAGCCATTGTATGCGATCATGTTTCCTTATCTGATGCTCCTTTTGGACTGTAAGGGCACAGAATGCAGGATTGGTTTCTGTTTGAGGTTGTATTCCTGATGCCTACTTAGTTAGGCAACTTTGGTCAATAAAAACTAGTTAAATGAATAATGAATGAATGAAGGTAAAAGGATGTGGCCTTGAGTAAATCATTTCATTGCTCTGGACCTCAGTTTCTTTCTATGACCACTTCAAAGAATCACTGAAAGAAAAAAATCAGGTAATGTGGGAGCTGGAGCAGTGACTCCGCAGTTACGGCACTTGCCAGGCATTTGCAAGGACACGGGTTGGAGCCCCAGCACCACGTACACAACAAAATGTCAGAACAACAAAAGCCATGTGAAATACTAAAAAAAAAAAAAAAGAAAGAAAGAAAAAAAGAAACTGATTCTCTCTCTCTCTCTCTCTCTTTTTCTCTCTTTCTCACTGTCCCCCTCTCTCTTAAAAAACAGAAAATTAGGTAATGTATGAGGGTGCAAGCAGATTGTCTCCTTAGTGTTCTTATAGAACTAAATACTGTGCCCCTTAAAGCCCCAGTCAGTATCTTACTGCATACCAACTGCCTACCATTTTCTTGCTTAAACAAGTAGAGAATAAAACAAATAAAAGGTAATTTTATAATTACAAATAATCATCCATAGTCTTTATAGTATATCCTACATGAAAACACATTTCTGTTCTCAACACAGAGGCAGTCAGTGATCTTGTCACAAAATTTACTAGAAAACAATTTAGGGAGCCTGATTGTAATGATAAAAGTTGATATTGATAGTGTGACCTGTGGATTTTGACATCTTAGTCACTGCCTCTTTCTCACTATCCAACAGTCTTTTAAGTGTAATCGTAGAAAACCCTCTAGAACCTCCAGAATAAAAGATATAGGAAATGATTTTTTTTAAGAGAGAGGGAGAGATTCAACTTTATTTAGTTTTTCATTTAATTTTCATTGCTCCAACCCTTAGTTGTGTATGTGGTGCTGGGGTTTGAACCTGGGTCCTCACATATGCCAGACAGGTGCAATACTTCTGAGCCACCTCTCCAGCCCTAGAAAATGGTTAAAAATGCATCTGTATGATTATTGTTTAAATGTAGAAATAATGCAGGAAATCAGATGGCACATGTGTGGAATAGTAGCTATTCCTAGAGGGGACTTTTTATACATAATTGTAATGAATATCTGTCCTTTTTAATATATCCTGAATCAAATTGTTAGAGTTGGTTGGAAGAAATGGTTATATTTTGAAGTTAACATGATGAATTTTTAAAATTTTTCTGCAAGGCTTTGTATATTATTCAATAGATTCTGTGATGTTTTAAGTTTGTCAAAAGAGGAAGCTAGTATATTGTAAAACCAGTTAAAATAAGGATACAATTGAAATATAAAGTAGCATCAGCTTATAGATATTAGAGAGGATACCTTATTTAGTTGCCCAGGTCCCAAAATTCAAATTCACTTTAAAATTAGTTTTTATAAAAACTTGATATAAATAGAAACACTTCTCATTCTATCATAAAAAATAATAGACCAGCACATAAACTTTTCTTCTTTCCATTTATAACCAAAAGAATTTCATAATCAGGCAGGAATCAGGAAGTAAAAATAACTGTAAATTTAAACGAAGTGATTTGTTTTCATTGCTCCATCAAGAATAAAAAAATAAACATAGCCAGCAAGATTATCAAATTTGAAAATTCTTTCCGTGTCAGTTGTATGTTAATAACATAATAAAAATGAAATTTTTACCAAGGTTTTTCATTCGGTGTTGTCCTTTTAAATTTTAAAAAATTTAAATTATAGCAAATACAGAATTTACTATCTTAATCAACTAATCATATACACATTATACAGATCTTGAGAACTTTCTCATCTTGCAAAAGTGAAACTCTATACTCATTAAACAAGTCCTCATTTTCCTCTCCCCAACCTGAAACAACCACCTTTCTGTCTTCCTCCTCTATTCTTGTTCCTTCTTGAGGCACCTCATGTAAGTGGAATCATTCAGTCTGTCTTTTGTGATTGGCTTATTTCACTTAGCTTAATGTCCT
Organism: Aplodontia rufa; assembly: GCA_004027875.1. Lineage (NCBI taxonomy): Eukaryota > Metazoa > Chordata > Mammalia > Rodentia > Aplodontiidae > Aplodontia > Aplodontia rufa. Next base: position 2,610 of record PVKS010000017.1, read on the forward strand.
CGAAGTTCATCCACACTGTGGCATTTCCTTCCTTTTATAGTCTGAACTGTGTCCTTTTTAATATCATTCTTATGGTACAGTCTATTCTACTCCTAAACATTTTTACGTTCAGTCCCCAGCACCCAAATATAGTTTGTGAACAGATATTGGCTATTTTAATGTCCCAGATCGTGATTAAATACAGACTGATGGAAAAGTGAGTTACAGTGCACATTTGGGGGGCTGGAGCAGTGGCTCAGTGGTTACGGTGCTTGCCTGGCATGTGCAAATACATGAATTCAAGCCCCAGCACCATGTACACAACGAAGTCTCAGAGCAATGAAAGCCATGTGAAAAACTAAATAAAAGTTGATTCTCTCTCTCTCTCTCTCTCACTGTCCCTTCTTTCTTAAAACAAAACAAAACACCCCAGGGAGGCTGGAGACGTAAATCCGTGGTTCAGCAGGCCACCCCCTAGCCCCTGGATTCAGCGCCCAGTACTGGGTTATGGAGAGTAGCAAAATGCACATGACAGAAAATCATCATCTTAACGCGTTTTAAATACTACATCTCTGTGGGGTGAAGTGGTGAAAATATTGTTGTGCAATAAAGCTCTATAACTTTTCATCTTGCAAAACTGAAACTCATAGCCGTGAAATAACAACTTTCTATTTCCTCCTCTTTCCTGCCTCTGGGCAACCATCATTCTACTTTCTTTGTGTATGGATTTTATTAGTCTAAATACCTCATGTAAATGGAATTGTGAAGCATTTGTTCTTCTGTAACTAGCTTATGTCACTTAGCATAAGGACTTCAAGCACCGTGCCACCAGGCTGTGGGGACACGTCAGAGTTTCCTTTCCACTTCATTCCTCTTTGTGTCAACATTCCATGGCATGGCCACACTACATTTTGTTTATATACTCACCAGTTGGCAGATATTTGAGTTGTTTCCACTTTTTGGCTACTATGGCCGGTCCTGCTGTGAACATTCATGTACAAGTTTTTGTGTGGACCTGTTTTCAGTTCTCTTGGTTATAGAGCAGGAGAATTACAAGTCATGAGGAAACTCCACGTTTCACTTTTTAAGAACTGTGAAACTTTTTCAAAGCACTTTGAGTTCTTGCCAGCAAAGTATGTCCACGTCATTGCCACCACTTGTTGTTGCCCTTCTTTTTGTGGTAGCTAACCCAGGAGGTGTGAAATAGTATCTCATTATGGTTTTGATGATTCTTGGCCACTTATGTATCTTCTTCGGAGAAATGCCTATTCAGATCCTTTGCTCATTATTTTAATTGAGTTCTTTATCTTTTATTATTGAATTTCAAGAGTTCTTTATATGTTCTGAATTCAGGCTTCAAATATATGATTAATAAATATTTTTCCTATTTTTTTGCACCTGTCCGCAGTCAGAAAGGGGTCTTCATATTTTTTTATTGGTGCGTTATAATTGTATGCAATGGTAGGATTTGTTATTACATATTTGTATGTGTATATAATGTAACAACACAATTTGGCAGTATTCCCCAGAATTTCCCCTTTCCCTCACCTCCTCCCTGCCCCAGTCCATTTCCTGTGCTCTACTGATCTTCCTTCGATTTTCATGAGATCCCACACACACACTTTTCCTTTCCTTTTTCCTCTCTAGCTTCCACAGATGAGCAAGAACATGTGATTCTTGACCTTCTGAGTTTGTCTTAATTCACTTAACATAGTGTTCTCAATTTTGTTCTTTTTCTGGCTGAATGAAACTCCATTGTTTTATACATGTTTTTATACTTTCTATATACACCACCACTTTTTTCCCCCGCTTAGTACTGGAGATTAAACCCAGGGGCACTTTACCACTAAGCCACATCCCTAGCCCTTTTTATCTTTTGAGTTATGGTCTCCCTAAGTTGCTTACGGCCTTGCTAAGTTGCTGAGGCTGTTCTTGAACTCACGATCCTCCTGCCTCAGCCTCCCAAGTCACTGGGATTACAGGTGTGCACCACTGCACCTGGCTAACCACATTTTCTTTATCCATTCATACATTGATGGACACCTAGGTTTGTTCCGTAGTTTGGCTTTAGTAAATTGTGCTACTGTAAACATGGGTATACGTGTATCACTATAGTATGGTGACTTTATTTCTCCTATTCTTTGGGTTTCCTTTTCTCTTTCTTTATAGGATCCTTTGAAGCAAAAAGAAAATCTTTTCATGAAGTACAAATTATCTTTTTCTTCACTTGTGCTTTTGATGTTATGTCTAAGAAGGCTTTGCCTACCCCAAGGGCAAAACAGTTTACTCCTGTTTTCTTCTAGGAGTTTTTAGTAGTTTTAGCTCTTATATTTAGGTCTGTGATCCATTTGGAGTTCACTTTTCTGTGTGACATAAGAAAGAGATTCAGCTTCATTCTTTCGCATGTGGAGACCCATTTGTCATAGCACCATTTGTTGAAAGACTGTTCTTCCCCCTGTTGGATTATCTTGACACACTTGTCAAAAATCAGTTCACCATAAATGTGAGAATTTATTTCTGGACTTCCAGTTCTGTCCTACTAATGTATATATCTACTCTATGCCAACACCACACACTCCTTAACTTTGGGAAAAAATTTGATATCAGAAAGATTGATTTTATTTAATCTGCTGACTTTGTTCCTCCTTTTCAAGATGTTTTGTTTTGACTATTCTGAGTCCCATGCATTTTCATGTGAGCTTTAATATTAGCTTGTCAATTTCTACAGAATGGTAGGTATTGCACTGAGTCTGTAGATCATCTTGGGGAATATTGTCATCTTAGCAATATTGAATATTCCAGTCAATGGAATTTTTTTTCATTTATTTTGGTCTTTTATTTCTTCCAACAATTTTGTAGTTTTCAGAGTTCAAGTCTCCTTTTTTTTGAGGGATGTTACTAGGAATTGAACCCAAGGGTGCTTTACAGAGCTTTGTCCTCAGTCCTTTTTATTCTTGATTCTGAGACAATCTCATTAAGCTGCTGAGTTTGACCTTGAATTTGGCAATCCTCCTGCCTCCACCTCCTGAGCTGTTGGGATTACAGGCATGTGCCTCCGTACCTGGTTTTTACTGCTTTTGTTAAACTTTTTTCCTAACTATTTCATTCCCTTTGACACTGTTATAGATAGATTTGGTCTCTTAATTTCTTTTCCAAGTTGTCCCTTACTAATATACAAAAAAAGATTTTTGCATATTGATCATGTATCCTACAAACTTGCTAAATTCATTTATTGGTTCTTAGCATTTTTAAGAGATTCCTTAGGATGTCTATATAAAAGATCATGTCAATTACAAATAGAAATAGCTTTACTTCTAGCTTCTAATACGGAGGCCCTTTATTTCTTTTTCTTGCCTAATTGCCCTGGCTAGAATTTGCAGTACAACATTGAAAACAAATGATAAGAGTGGACATCATTGTCTTGTTCCTATCTTCCAGAGAAGATTTTCAGTCTTTCACTATTAAGTATGATGTTAGCTGTGGTTTTTAGAGGATGTCCTTTATTAGATTGGGGAAACTCCTTTGGTGTCCTACATTACTTTTTTTTTTTTTTTTTAAAGAGAGAGGGTCAGTGAGAGAGAGAAAAAGAGAGAAACAATTTTTTAAATTTAGTTTTCCATGTGGCCTTTGTTGCTCCAAGACTTTGCTGCGTAGATGGTGCTGGGGTTTGAACTCACGTACTTGCACATTCCAGGCAAGCGCTGTAACCACCAAACCACCACTCTAGCCCCCTATGTTCCTTTTGATCCTACCTTGTTTCTTTTGAACATTAGCTTACCTGGAGTGATTGTATTTCTGATTATTTAATTCATCTTTTTTTTAATTGAACATTTACTCTGTGCCAGACACTATTTCAGGCACTGAGGATCCCCTGTAGGAAAAAGAAAGTCCTTGCTTTTTTTTTTTAAGAGACTTACAGTGTGAGAGAGAGATAATCAATCAATTTTATTTAGTTTTTCATGTGGCTTTCATTGCTCCAACACTTCGCTGTGTATGTGGTGCTGGGGTTCAAACCCATGTCCTCGCACATGCCAGGCAAGCACATAACTGCTGAGCCACTGCTCCAGCCCCTCATAATTTATTCTTAAAATATTGAGAAGACCTTGAAAGCTATTAAGCAAGGAAGGTGACATGATCTGATTTGAATTTTAAAAGAGCACTGACTGGAGTCATAAATGTATTGTGTAGGGGTCTAGAATGAAAATGAGGAAGCCGTTCCAGAAAAATGAAATGATGGTGATGGTGTAGATGAGGGCAGTGCAGTAAGAATGGGAAACAGTGGACAGGTTCAGGACACGTTTTGGAGGTAGAGTCGGTAAGATGTTCTGCAGGTGGTGGTGGCAGGTGTGGGCATCGGGGAAGGGGACTTTCAGATCTTGTCAAGTACTGAGTTAGAAAAGTTGAAGGAAAAAGCAGATTTCGGCAAGGTGTTCCAAAAGATGAGTTCTGCTTGTCCGTGTTAAGCTTGAAGCACCTTTGGATATCCAAGAGGAATTGTCAGAAAAGAACTGCATCTAGGAATGTGGCATTCCAGGAAGAGATCAGGACTGGAGATGAAGATAGATGCAGATTCTCCCCTTTCCACCCACACCCCTCCATTCCCGTATGCTCGCTTGGTTTCCCCTGACAGTCTTTCCTTATTTCCTCACAGCTTCATATTTCCTCAAACCAGGGAGTTGCTGTTTTGTTTTGTTTTGTTCCTTCCCATGTTGTCACTCTCTGAACATTTCCAACATGGAACCTGCCCACACCAAGGCTGAAAACCTTTCAGTTGTTGTTTTTCATTCACGATATGTGCAGTTACCCGGAGGATGAATAGGTTTGAGGAAGGGGGATTTTGTAGAAGAGTTTATGAAGTTGACTTGGATTTGGGTTAGGATTGCCAAGCAATGGTGGGGTCAATGAAGCTTAAAGGGCAAGTGGAAAAGGAAATTGGCCCGGCACATAAAAGGGTTTGTTACTACTCTTCCTGAGCCCAAAAGGACTTTTTTTTTTTTTTTTTTTTTTTTTAAGAGAGAAGGACAGTGAGAGAGAGAGATGGGGAATCAACTTTTATTGAGTTTTTCACATGGCTTTCTTTGCTCTGACACTAAGTTGTGTACGTGGGTGCTGGGGTTTGAACCTGTGTACTTGCACATGCTGGACAAGTACCAAGCCACTGCTCCAGCCCCCCAAAAGGACTTTTTGTGCCTTTTAAAGGGACATTATAATTTAAGAGAGAAGTCATAAAGAAAGTCCGGCAAGGGCCTTCATAGGGAAATCACTGTGATCTTCTGATTAAAGCTGTGCACACCTGGGATGGTGGTATGGGTTCAACTATGTGAGAATACTTAAGGCCATTGAACTTACACTTAAAAATGGCAAAACATGGGGCTGGAGCGGTGGCTTGGTGGTTATAGTGCTTGCCTGGCATGCGTAAGTACACAGGTTCAAACCCCAGCACCCACGTACACAACTAAGTGTCGGAGCAATGAAAGTCATGTGAAAAACTCAATAAAAATTGATTCTCTCTCTCTCTCTCTCTCTCTCTCTCTCTTACTGTTCTTCTCTCTTTAAAAAAAATGGCAAAATGTAATTTTATATTATGCAGTTTTGCCCCAATTTTTAAAAAATTTTATAGATCTAGAAACTGAATCATAGGACCTAGAATATTTCTCTCTGTCCCCCAAACTACCTGATTTTCTATTATTAAGGAATCTAACACACCCAATTGGTAATCAGATGCCCTTACAGGGATACCTGAAAAGTAGCTGCAGACTCTGAGAATTTAAGTATGGCCCATGTGGCTAGAAAACTGACCTGGAAAATGTCCCAGTTCTGTTTTGCATGATGCTGTGTAAATCCTATCAAATTCCTGGGTGGAGGGGCTCTTGTCAGTGTCTTGCAGGCCAGTGTTCTGTTTGTTCACATTCTTCAGTCTCATTAGAAGCTAATCAAGTCATGTGCAGAATTCTTGGATTGGTCATGTTGGGGGTGGGATGCAAGAGCCCCAGGTACCATGTGTAAAAGGACTTATGGATGGATGAAAGTCAGGCCAGTCGTTGGAGGCTCATAGTTCCTCAACTACTTGTAAGTAGTTGGAACATCAAAGGAACATCAAAGGAACATCAAAGGAACATCAAAGGCAGGTACATCATAAAAATATATTTTACAAAAATATATTTTTTTATAAATTTTATAAATATATTTTATGATGTACCTGCCTTTAGGTGGTAGATCTTATTGTTTGGGGGTTCTTTTTTTTTTTTTTTTTTTGTTTAAGAGAGAGTGACAGTGAGAGAGAGAGAGAGAAAGAGAGAAACAATTTTTATTTAGTTTTTCATGTGGCCTTCATTTCTGCAAGACCTCGTTGTATATGTGGTGCTGGGGTTTGAACTTGCTTTGTCATGCATGCCAGACAAGTGGTGTAACCGCCAAGCCACTACTCCAACCCTGTTTGGGGATTCTTAGTAGGTGTCTCACAGAATTTAACTTTGTAAAGAGATTCTGGGGACAATGTCCCATCTGACCCTTTGTCCTGGGTCCTATTCTTCCTTTCTCGTATCTCTTCACTAATAGCACCTCTTTTCTCTATCTAATCTATCATGCGCAATGTATGTATGTATATATGTATATACAGCATCAGGGAAGAGGATTCAGGGGCAGAGTTAATTTTACTTTAGGATCAGAATAAATTTGGGGATTAGTCAACTAATCCCAACCCTGAGCCAATTGGCAGCTCAGATTTTATTTTTTTATTTTTTATCTTTGGTGCTGAGGCTTTAACCCAGGGGCACTTCACTGTTGAACTATATCCCCAGCCCTTTTTATTTTTTATTTTAAGACAGGGTCTTGATAAGTCGATTAGGCCTTGTTAAGTTGCTGAGGTTGGTTTTGAACTTGCAGTCCTCCTACCTTAGCCTCCCTAGTTGCTAGGGCGATTACAGGCATGTGTCACCACTCCCAACTAGTAGCTCAGATTTTTTTTTTTAAAGACAGAAGGACAGTGAGGGGAGAGAGAGAGAGAGAGAGAATCAATTTTTATTGAGTTTTTCACATAGCTTACATTGCTCTGACACTTAGTTGTGTATGTGGTGCTGGGGTTTGAACCCACGTACATGTTGGGCAAGCGCCGTAACCCCCGAAGCCACCACTCCAGCCCCAGTAGCTGGAGCACTACTTCCAGGTGCCCTGTGCCTTCAGTCCTTCCTTTCACCCTGATTTGGCATCTCTGGACCCCCATGTGACGTTGTTTCACCTTCCTCCATTCACTTTTTTTTTTTTTTTAAAGAGAGAGGGACAGTGAGAGAGACAGAGAAAGAGAGAAACAACTTTATTTAGTTTTTCACATGGCCTTAGTTGCTCCAACACTCAGTTGTGTACATGGTGCTGGGGTTTGAACCCGGGTCCTCGTGCTTGCCAGGCAAACGCCGAAACCGCTGAGCCACCGCTCCAGCCCCCCTCCATTCACTTTTGAGGCCATCGCCTGTCAGCTGCTGTTTCCTGCCCTGTGTGATATGACCCAGGGTCCACAGTTCAGCTCTTGCCACTCTGGACCCTTAAGAGAAGCACCTAAAAACATCAACTTTATTTCTACACCCACTTATACACAAGCCCATTAGGAGTCTGTTACACACTTAGAATACTTAAAACCCCACACATTTGAAACCAAATCACTCTATTTCTTTCTCTCTCTCTCTCTCTCTCTTTTTAAGAGAGAATCAGTTTTATTTAGTTTTTCCTGTGGCGGCCTTTGATGTGAGACTTAGTTGTTGTGCATGGTGCTGGCGTTCGAACCCACGTCCTCACGCGTGCCTGGCAAGTGCTGTAACCCCTGAGCCACCACTCCAAGTCCCATTTCTCTTTATTTATACCTTAAGAAAACAAAGAGGCATCCTTTCATGGTCTTTAGGAGTCACAAAATTTGCACGGCAAGAAATGAAGTAGCTGTGCAGAGCCCCCTGTGTGAAAGAGCAGCAGAGCTGTAGGCAGCGTGTGGCACTGCTGGGCATCCGTGCAGAAGTGTGGGTGCTGATGGCGCTGGTCCTGAAGGCTCAAGCTGTTCAGAATGAGCCAGCTCAATCTCCTGGCAGTCTATGCGGACTCTATTAGCTCTGCTCCTAAAGTGAGATTTTAGACTCTCTCACAAGTCTGGTAAGGGGAGGGAGGAACAGGAGAGATGAATGAGAGAAAATCTAGAAAAAGGGTTGTGTCAATGTTAGAAAAAAATGAAAGCTCTTTGTGGGTTTATTTTTGCATGGTAGAATACAAATGCCTTGACCTGACGCTGTTTAGCATCCTCCCCTGGCTACCTTCCAAATACACACACGCACACAAACACACACACACACATACACACACCCCAGACACAGCAATGTAAAACCGTGGTCTGGAAAATCTTTCCACTGGGACCTCAGTGGCTTGCCTTGCGATGACAGGTTTAATGGTTTTACATCTCTGCATTCCACTGAGACCACCTACCGAGAGGCCACACCCTATTGACCTGCCTTGCCAAGATCTGAGACTAAGCTAGAACACCAAGGGCAGAGCTGGGAGCGGGGAGAGATGCCCTCTGCTCTGCCTGATCCACTCTGACTTGCTGTGTGACTTTGTTCATGTTGCTTGCCCTCTCACAATCCTGAATTGCAAATTATAAAATAGAACTATGGTTCTTGTCTCTTAGAAACACCCATAGAACAGAGTAAATTATGGTCTTCACGTGCTAAACTTCTAGGAGGCAAGGAACTCAAGAAATCTGGTTTTTTTTTTTTCCTCATTGAGATAGGATTTCAGAGACTAAGAGCCTATGCGAGTCCTTGGGAGTCCTTTAACCAGAGAAGACGACAAAAGGTAAACCTGCCCACAACAGAGAAGAGGCTTGCAGTTTCAGGTGCTTCCTTCAGACAGGTCCAGGAGAAGCTTACTGACTGTGGCCAGCAACCTGTCGTATAGAGTGGAGGTGACCTTTTTCTGTCTTCTAAGTTCCCTCTCCAGTCTGAGCTCTTTCTGAGACACTGGCTGGGTGGGCCACAGGTTATGGGACAAAAAAAATCAGAGATCAGAGATGCTTTAGTCGCTGTTGGGCAGTACGTGGATTAGGAGAAAAAGAGGAGCAGCCTTTTTGTTGCTTTCCTTGACCATTTGAAGGAAGCCATGAACTATGAAAGCAAGCAAGTCAGCGGGGAAGACCAGCGCCCCTGCTAGTGAAGCACATCTGGAGAGGGCAGGGCCCCCCTTGGCTCCCCAGGCACCTTTCTGCAGTACTAGAGTACCAGGTGCCAAGAGTTAACCATGGGTTCTCGTCTTCATAAAAGTGCCTTAGGTTCTCCTATTTGCCATTGTAGTAGTGTCCTGTTGCTATTTTAATAAATTGACCACAGTGACTTAAAGCAGCAGAAGTGTGGGGCTGGAGCAGTGGCTCGGTGGTTACAGCGTTTTCCTTGCATGTGCAAGGACAAGGGTTCGAACCCCAGCACCACATATACAACGAAGTGTTGGAGCAACAAAAGCCACATGAAAAACTAAATAAAATTGATTCTCTCTCTCTCTCTCTCTCCCACTGTCCCTCTGTCTCTTAAAGGGAAAAAAAAAAACAGCACAAATGTATTATCTTCTATTTCTGCAGTCAGAAATCCAAATTGAGTCTTACTGGGTAAAAGTCAAGGTGTTGACCTGGCTATCCAGAGTTCTAGGAGAGATCTAGCTGGCCTTTCTAGCTTCTGGAAGCCACTGCACTCCTTCCTCCATCTTCAAAGCACGTTGCTCTAGCCTGTTTCCATCATCACACCTGCCTCCCTCTGCCTTCCTGCCTTCCTTGTGTGAGGACTCCTGATTAAGTTGGGCCCCAACCCTACCTTCTTGGGTTTCTAAGAACTTCCCAGGAACGGGAGGCCTAGTTATTGTCAGGCCTGAGAGTCACTGGGGCAAATACACAGGTTAATCTTTGGAACTTTCCTTAGAAAAGGAGGCAACTGAACATTATAGGCCTTTTGACCACAGAAAGGTCCAAGAGGGACCCAGTATGCCCAGATAATGAAAAGCTCAGATAAGGCTGAAAGCAGCCAGCAGGTGAGGCGACATAAGAGCAGCCTAACTGACAACGTCCTCCTCGGCCTTTTCTTTAGAATCACTTCAGCAAGCCTCCCCATGCTTTCCACCCCTCCCGGCCTGTATTTTTAGTTTGGGGTATTTTCTATTGTTTGAGGGTTGCCTTGCAACCCGGTCGCCTTGAGGGTTTAAACAATATAGAGTTTCTTTGCTGAGCAGCAACAGTAGCCAAGAGAGACTGAATATAAACTTTTAAGTCTATTTTCTCAGAGTTTGTACATCAGCAATGGCTTTAAGCGGAGCAGCTCGCGCCCCTGCCCCCGGCTTGCCTGTCCCTGGGGGAGGGGAGAAGGGTGGCTGGTGGAGAACATTTTGTGTTCTCTTATCTTCCATGCTAGTGGAAGGGGATACGCACCAGAATAGGAAAACAAAATATCTGGCTATTAATATACCCTAAGTCCTCCAGCACATGGACTGGATTTGTTTGTTTGTGAAAGGGAAGGATGCTTCTCTCTGACCTCCCCGAGCTCTGCTGCCAGCTGGGAGGGAACTGGCAGAGGCAGTGCCCTCCATAAGGTGAAGGGGATGGAGAACCAGGGCCTAGTAGTGTCCAATGGGAAAGAAATCTTTAGACTTGTCTAAATCTTTAGACTTGTCTCAAGAAAAGTGGCTCTTCTGGCTCAACCTGCCCTAAGCCCCAGCAGCACCATTCAGGGGAATTAGGAGAAAGAAGGAAAGAAAGAAAACACAAGTGTAAGAGGATTTGCCAAGAAAGAGGCAGAGGGCCCCACCCCTGCCCCCTGCCAGGCAGGTGTCTGCATCACCCTATTTGTGTGCAACCCGAGGAACCGGAGAACTGGGCGACCTCGCCAGAAGAGAGAACACACAGGTTCCTCAAGACAACCACTTATTTGGCAGTGAGCAAGGCTAAAACTGGAAAGCTTCCCGGCTCCAGGGGCCGGGTGGTCAGGGGAAAGCAGCCCTGCGCAGCTCTGATGCAGGGTCCTTCCTCTTACTTTTCCCCTCGACCCCTTAGTGGTCGGAGTGGAGGAGTGAGGGTGGTAATAGTTTTCTAGATGGTTAGTTAATGATAAACCTTCAGCTGGGAAAGAGCCAGAAAGGAAGAGATTGTGTCTGGGGGCGGGAGCACGCCCAGGCCTCTTAATCCCTGCGCCTGCCTGCCATGTCATGACAGAGGTTCTGCAGCGCCCTTTGACTGCCGAAAGAGGTGTGTCACCCACCAGGGTCAGGCTGCATCACGTCCCTGAGAATGTTTGACCAACCAGGAGCCCCAGCCCAGGCACCAGGAGAGGAGAGCAGCGTTGGCAAGGCTGGCCCTCTCCAAGAGCAAACAGGGACAAAGGTTGGTGTACTTGCAGCTGCTTCTCCTATCCTGCCTGCCATGTCACATGCCGGGGTTGTCCTAGCATTGCTGTGTGAGGTAGAAATCTGCCATCTCTGCGTCTGCTGGGTCACCTATTACCCCAGGTCTGTTCCAGGCAGCAGTGAAAGCCTTGGCACTCAATAGCTTTGAAGCAGTGTTGTCGTGTCTCCACCTGTGCAGCTGGGAGCCAAAGGTGTTCGTTGTACTTGTCCTGATGCTATCATGGAAGTTTGTATGAGAGGAAAGAATTTTAATAACAGCTCCTGCGCCTGTCTGAAAAAGTGGGGCTCCCTGTGTACACCCTAGCTCTTCAGGCATTCTTAGAATTTGAACAAACTCGCTTTGTGATGACTTCTTATGCTACGTTTCATTGTCACCCAGCATATTTGAATTCGTCTCTGCTCCAGCAGGTTAAGTGCCCATTGGGTTTCTCTGTGAGAATTCAAACAAGCTGGAGACCATGGAATTTGCCAAGTGTAGCTAGGCCTGGCACCAACTTGGCAGGAGAGAGGGCAGGAAAAAGAAGGCTTGGACGTTATGAATCATTGAGGCCCTGGCCCACAGCCTTGCTCCTGGGATTGGTAATCAGAGGAGTTGTTGTTTTTCCTTCTTTGCACCTGAGAATGGCCTTCAGCCCTTGACATGATGGGACTGAAGCAACTGTCTCCACTGAGTTCTATACAGAGCACTCCATGTGAATTCTCTCTCTAGTTTCCTCCTAAAACCCACGAGGTAGATACAGCACCGGCCCATTTGTTGGTGAGGACCAAGGCGCAAAGAAATCCAGCAACTGCTTCTGAGTTGATCTGCTTTGTGCCTGTGCAGTTGCAGCTTGTAGCACCCTTTGCTAAAGGGACAAAAAGGAAGAATATGAGGACAAGGGTTTCTGTGGGCTGTAGTTGTGTACCCGCTTCTTAGAAGCTAGGCCCCTTGTGAAACGGGAAATTCTGGGGAATGATATTGGCCAAATTACATTGTTTTATCTTGTGCACGAACATGTGGCAGTGAATCGCCACCACTACGTATAATCATAATGCATCAAGAAAGATATGGAAAAATAAAGGCAGTGAGAGTTTAAAAAATAAAGTTTATTAGTTTTGTTTAAGAAAAAAAAAAGCAGCAGCAGCAGCTAGGGCCCTCTTGATTTATATTCCACAGGGCCATCTGAAGAAGTTGTTTAGCTTCCAAGGTGATAGATGAGGAGGGCTGGGTCCCTTCTGTTTGCAGAGCGTGGGTTGAAGGGTAAGTCAGGACAGCATCTCTCCTCTGGTCCCCATCAGGGCCTCTACAGGCTGCCTGCTGAGGCTGTGTTTATGTCATTATTTTTAAGGCACTGGTACCAGTGCAGCAGCTCTAAGCTGTCTCTTCCTCCAGCCACCCTCCACGTGGAAAGAAGCCAAATGGGAGCATTTCCCCAACCATTTCCCCTCAGGGCAGCTGGTACCACCGTGAAACCCAAGACCTGTAGCACTGCAGCCCAGCTGAACCTGGTTAAACCTAAACAGTACTTCTGTAGGCCCGGCAGGAGGCCGTTTTGTGGTCTGCTAGAAGAATCACCCGAGGGCTCAGGGGTGCCCCTGGTTTACCCCAGAGCCTACTGGCTGTTGAAGCATGTCAGAACGTGCTCTGCGGATGGAGACTATAGGGGGCAGCTTACTGCAAGAGAGGAAAGAGGATTCCTGGGATTTGAGTGTTGTGTTCCGGGTCTTTTCTGGGAAAGCCTCTTTGGAAAAGGAGGATGGTGCAGGAGTTTCTAGAGAATGGAAAGAACCCGCTCTGTTTGCAACTCTGAGAGCAGAATGTCAATCCAGTGCGCTGTCCCAACCCAGCCAGGATACTGCCAGCTGCCTTCAGAGCCAGCTATGCCGTCCTCGTCCTGGGGAACTCTTCTACGGATATGCAGGCCGTAGGGCACCCCTGGCTTTCCTGATTGTCCTGCAGGCTCCAGGACCCACATTCCAGTGCCCCAGAATAGTGCCCAGAGTCTGGTTCCATTCTGCCAGGTCACCTGTGTCACCTAGACTGCAAACCTCGGCCTTGCCCACTGTTTCTGAGTTGCATTCACTGGCAGCAGGCACCAGCTCTCACTCGCTCTCCCTGACCTGATATCCTCTGGTTAATAAGCAGCTCACATAAAGACACCAAGCACTGTAGCAGGAGGCAGAGAAAGGCTGCTGCTCCCTGAATACAGGCCAGGAAGCCCTGGACTTGGCCCAGGAACTCAGTGGCTGTTTCTGTTCTCTGCCCTTTGGTTGCCTTCCTCCGGGTTATGGAGGGAGGGAAGCTCGGATCCCCACCCGAAAGCCATAATAGACCGCAAGTCGGTGAGGTGTTCATTAATGAGCGGGAGGCTGTGGTGAGCCGGCCTCTGTTCTAAGGAGGCCAAAGTCTGCTCTCCCGTCGTTTCAAATCTGTTTCTCTAAGAGCCTTAGGTCCCTGCTCACTCACGCATTCATCTCCCACCTCCCCCTCGCTGGTCTCTCGGCACTGCCAGGTGGTACTCTTCCTACCTACCCACTCACCCCCACCTTCTTTCACGTCCCGATTTGGAGATGTCCTTGAAATGTCCTTGTGGAAGGAAACAGAGGAGTGTGTGCCAGACCGTCCCTTCCTTGTTGCATTGGTTTGAATTCAACCCCACAAGGGGACCTGGAGTCCTCTCCCTGGGCCTGCCCATTGTCAAGGTCCTGGTCACCTTTGAAGCCTCCTGCAGGGATCCCCATTGCCAACAGCCTTTTGTAAAGCCTGACAGCATGACATTTTGGACTTGGAAATCCCTAGACAAATATGTCTCACTTAATCCTACCCAAGTTGGCCCCCAGCAGAGGCGCTGGCTTAGCCAAATTTATCAGATACCACTGGTTCTTGCAGCAAGCATTGCCTTTGTTCCAGGCATTGTGATTGGGCCTGGGCATATGGGGTAAACAAGGTAAAGTCCCTGTCCTTGAGAACCAAGCAAACTATTAGAGGAGAGACACAGATGCCCCAGACCCAACTCTTCCTTTACTTACCCAGCCTCTCCAGGTCCCTCCTCCCTCACTGTTTACCAGCTCTGCAACTTCGAACTAATATTCACTGTAAGCCTCAAGTCCCTCATCTGTAAAGTGGGGTTAGTAGTAGTACTAACTTCCTAGGGGCAAAGCGAAGGTTATGTATTTGTAGGGAGCGTAGCAGAGCCTGGCACATAGGGTTGGATCATTGTTGGCTGTTGCTGTTTTCTCCTGAGCATAATGTTTGCCAGGAAGAGTGGTAGAATCAGGCAGAATCAGATTGGGACCCCAGTACCCCCTAATACTAACACCTGTATCTTTTTTTCTTTTTTAAAGAGAGAGGGACAATGAGAGAGACAGAAAGAGAGGAACGACTTTATTGAGTTTTTCACATGGCCTTAGTTGCTCCAACACTCAGTTGTGTACGTGGTGCTGGGGTTTGAACCCGGGTCCTCGTGCTTGCCAGGCAAGCGCCGAAACCGCTGAGCCACCGCTCTAGCCCCCACCTGTATGTTTTTGACTAAAATAATCTCTCCAAACATCAACTTCATGAGTAATAATGATTTACTTCACAAGAACAAATTAGTTTTACCTGAGTACAGTGGCACACAGTTGTAGCAACTCAGAAGGCAGAAGCAGGAGAATCGAAAGTTCAAGGCCAGCCTTAGCAACTCTTTGAGGCCCTGTCTCAAAAATAAAAAGGTCTGGGGCTAGAGCAGTGGCCCAGTAGTTATGGTGCTTTCCTGGCATGTGTGAGGATGTGGGTTCAAACCCCAGCACCACATACACAATGAAGTGTTGGAGCAACGAAAGCCACATGAAAAACTAAATAAAATTGATTCTCTCCCCACCACTCTAAAAATAAATAGGTCTGGAGGTGTCACTCAGTGAGAAAGCACTGGCCTGGCATGTGTGAGGCCCTAGGTTCAATCTCCAGTACTGAAAAGAAATTATTCAACACATGTGAAAGTACCAATGCCTAGCAGGAGTTCAACACCGCAACCCCTGGGAACTCCTGAAAGCTCTGAGGACCCTAAAGCTTCAGAGGGGCAAAAGAGACTGGGAGCAGCCTGTGCCTCCCTTAGCAAATGCCCCCCATTCTCTTAGTTGCTCTTTGAAGCTTGACCCCCCTGATTTGGTTCTCGTTCTCCCGGAGAAGCACATTCTCAGATAAACTGTTCCCTCCCTGTCCCCTGTGCCTCTGTACTAAGTGCCAGGAGGCCCTGGTGCTGTCCACACTCAGTCCTCGCCTGCCAGGGATGGGCATTCAACTCCCCTAATCGCTCCCCACGGCTCAGCCGCCCCCTCCTCGCCCCCTCCCACCTTGGCCTTGTTCCCCTAGCTCCTTAATCAAATTAAGGGAAAGAAGAGAGTTTAGATAGGGTTACTAAATATATTTCCGTTCAGGGGACAGAGAAAAAGAGAAGAGTTTGAAGGAGGAGGTAGGGTGTGAAATTCCTTAATGGAATGTGCCCCAGAGTCTCCTGTCCCTAGAATAAGCCCGGGATCACCTATCTGGGAGAGTTTGCCCTGTGACAGTTTGCTTGCGCATACATTGTCTCCTGGAGAGAGATACAGCTGGTGGCCCAGTGCCTGCTCCCAGAAAGGTCTGCCGAGGCCATTGCTCCTGAGCTGGTCTGACCCTGGTCTATATATTTCACAGAACACCCTGGCCCAAGGGGGTGACTTTACTTTCTGTGGAGCAGGACACCAACACAGGTTCACAGCTGGGGGTCACACTTTACCCAGACCACCAGATTCTAGATCTTTTAGAAATATTTACTGTTTAGAGAGGTGAAGTGCTTGTTGTAGAAACCTTTGAAAACTCGCTGAAGTATAAAGGAGAAAACAGAAAGCTCCCATAAAACTCAGCTTAACCATTGGTAGCATTTTGAGGTATGCCATTTAGTCCTTTAAATGTTTTTTTTTTTTTTTTAAGAGAGAAGAACAGTGAGAGAGACAGAGATAGAAACAACTTTATTTAATTTTTCACATGGCCTTCATTGCTCCAACACTTAGTTGTGTACGTGGTGCTGGGGTTTGAACCCAGGTCCTCGTGCTTGCCAGGCAAGCGCTGAAACCTTTGAGCCACTGCTCCAGCCCCCCTTCAAATATTTTGAAACATACACATACATATTTGTACAAAAATGTGTATATAGGAAAGTGGATTACATGTATATGCATTGTTTATAGCTTGCTTTTATATTTAATATATTATTTTTGCATTCCAGTTCATCAAAAGTTCTTCTGAAATATTCTAAAATGCATAATTTAGGATTTGTCCTATATTTAAAAAGGGCTGGAGCGGTGGCTGAGCAGTTGGAGCACTTGACTGGCATGTGTGAGGACCCCGGTTTAAACCCCAGCACCACGTACACAATGAAGTATTGGAAAAACAAAGACCAGACAAAAAAATAAATAAAATTCGTTCTCTCTTTCTCTCATCCTCTCCAAAAAAAGAAAAAAGAAAGAAAGAAATAAAAGAAAAGAAAGAAAGAAAAATTAAACACAACTGTTATGAAATAATCACTGCTGACATTTATCTAGACTTCTAAGCCAGGAACTCTGCTAAGTACTTCACACACATTGCTCCATTTAATCTTCATAGCAACTCTCCAGGACAGATACTGATAAACTCATTTTATAGATAAGGATGGGGCCTAGAGAGGTGAAAGTCTTCGGTCCCCAAGAACTGAAAATGTCCACAGGAATTTAAAACATGGACACACACATTGTTGGAGCATAATGCCTATTCCAATTTTTTTTTTTATTTTAGTATTGGAGATTGAACCCAGCAATGTTTTACCACTGAGCTACATCCCCAGCCCATTTTCTTTCTTTTTTTTTTTTTTTGATACAGGGTCTCGCTAAGTTGCTGAAGGTGGTCTTAAACTTGTCATCCTTCTGTCTTAGCTTCCTGAGTTGCTGGGATTACAGGTGTGCTCCACCATGCCCAGCCAATGGTCTTTTTTTGTTTTTTATTTTTTAAGAGAGAGAGGGACAGTGAGAAAAAAAAGAATCAATTTTATTTAGTTTCTCATGTGGCTTTCATTGCTGTGATACTTTGTTGTGTACATGATTCTAGGGTTTGAACCCAGGTCTTTGTGCATGCCAGGCACATGCTATAACCTCTGCAACCACCACTCCAGCCCCCCAATGATCATTTTTAAAGACTATATATGAGGGGCTGGAGCTGTGGCTCAGCAGTTAACAGCGCTTACCTGGCATGCGTGAGTACGCGGGTTCAAACCCCAGCACCACATACACAACGCAGTCTCAGAGCAACGAAAGCTGAGTGAAAAACTAAATAAAATTGATTCTCTCTCTCTCTCTCTCTCTCTCTCTTTCTTAAATTAATAAAGACTATGTAAGATTCTCCAGTATGGATTTATCATGATGAACTAGGTGCTTTTTCTTGGAAATTTAAGTTCGACATTAAGCTTTTTTAAAAACTACTATAATGATTATCTTTGCTTAAAATCAGCTTGATTCACACATTAGAATCATTTCCTAGAAGTGAAATTACTGAGTCACCTTTTAAAAGTCTTGTTATGGGGCTGGAGCAGTGGCCTGGTGGTTATGGCACTTGGCTCGCATTCGCAGGGACTCAGGTTCAAACCCCAGCACCACATACACAATGAAGTGTGGGAGTAACAAAGGCCACATGAAAAACTAAATTTAAAAAAATTTGATTTTCTCTCCCTCTCTCTCTCTCTCTCTCTCTCACACACACACACACACACACACACACATACACACTGTCCCTCTCTCCTAAAAAAAAAAAATCTTGTTAGATGTTACCCAGTGACTTTCCAGAAAGCCACACCCACTCCCACCAGCATGTGAAGACAAGGCCCTCTTAAAAACAATTCTGTTTGGTAGGGAGAAATTCTGCCTTTGAGTCCATATGCATTTCCCTGATAACTAGTGAGGCAGAACTTTTCTTTCCTGTGTTTATTAGTCAGTTGTAGATTCATGAGTAATTATCACAGCAACTCATTCATTCCTGCTGGCTGGCTGCCTCTGCCTCCTCCTCCCTCCTCCCTCCCTCTCCCCTCCCCTCTCCTCTCCTTCCCTTCCCCTCCCCTCCCCTCCCTTCTCCCTTCTCTCTTCTCTCTCTCTCTCTCTCTCTCTTGTTTCATCTAGACCCAGCTACTTTAGGAGTGCATTAGTTGGGGGAGGAATATTTTCAGATTCAACCTGCCCATCAGAAGCAGAACTTCAGTCTTTTTGTTGTTGTTGTTTGTTTAAGAGAGTTACAAAAAGAGGTTTTTTTTTTTTTTTTTTTTTCACTTAGTTGTGTATGTGGTCATGGGGATCAATCCCAGGTCCTTGCACATGCCAGGCAAGTGCTCTACCACTAAGCCCCAGAACTTTAGTCTTCTTTTTTGTTTTAAGAGAGAGAGTTAATTTTACTTTTTTTTTTCACCTGGGCTTTGTTTCTCCAACATTTAGTGGTGTATGTGGTGCTGGGGTCCGAATCCAGGTCTTTGTGCATGCCACACAAGCGCTCTGAGCCACCGCCCCAGCCCCAGAACTTTAGTCTTAATGGGAATGCATATCCCTCTTTTGACTACCAATTCCCTGTCACCCTCAGCCACCCCATGTGGCTCCTGTGCCCCACCTCAGAGGAAAGGTCAGAGTCATGATTTGCCATCATCCAAACTGAGACTGAAATCTGCAATCTCAGGCTGTTCTGAACAGTATAGTTTTACTCAGGAAGTAACCGAGCTAGAGCCAGCAGGCCCGTGCCCTCTGCGAAAGTGAATTCTTCCCAGGAAACCTGAATTCCTCTTGTTCTCTGGGGAGGCGAGTATGTGATGGGGCCAGAAGAGGACCTGGGTTTCTCATGAATCCATGGCAAAGGCTGCCTGGGCTTTCCCTACTGAGGTCCTGTCAGGGTCCCCATCTTGCAAGATCGTTGGCACTAGAGGGGAATGTATGGTCATCCCCATGGGTTGTGTGATCCTCTTCTGCCGGGAGCATCGGAAGGGCTGGGGAGAAGTGGTGCTCTCTGGGTCGTCCTCGAGTGCACAGGGATTCCTCCTTCCCATCTTCAGCTGCTGCGTGTCCCTTTGGGTGGGGCTCCTGCACTAGAGTTAGCCTGCCCTGCCTGCTGCTGCTCCAGGGCCACCCAAGGCCTCCTTCACACCAGGCTGCACCCCTTCTGTGACCCATCTCCTCAGCCAAGCTCCAGTTAAAAACTGGATTCCCCGCCTTCCCTTCTCTTCCACTTAACACTTTTCTCTTGGATCTTTGGCCCAGGTAGAAGCAGAGGGGACCTAAGATCCCTGCAGGCTAGGCAAATGGCGAAGGTGGAAGCGTGGCCTCAGAACTGAACATTGAGTCCTGTCCTCAGCCTTCAACATGACCCTGTGTCGTTACATTACAACAGCGTCTTCAACTGGACTCCCGATTTTGAGTCCTGTTTCAGAAGCCCTCACTTCTGTTACTGTAACATGTTCTGGGTCCAAAAGATGGGTGGGTGTATTCCACCCCACAACAGCGTTGGCACTTGGGAAGAAACAGGAATTGTGCTAAAGATGGCACTACCTAGGATGGTAGAGCTTCCGTGGTGACAAACATCTGAGTCCATGCTCTGGTAAGGGAGCAGTTGCAGTTCTGACCCTTAAGGGGGCCACACAGGATAGAGACAGCTGAAGGGTAAAGGAGGGTCACCCACAGCACTGTATGACTTCAGAGGAGGGGACTCTGACAGACCTGAAGCTGAGGCCGGAGGGGAATGGGCTTCGTGGAAGCAGCTACTGCAGCTGGACCTGAAGACAGGATGTAAGACAGGGAAAGTGACCTCTAGGAAGAGGCTTTCCCCGCTGGGGGTAAGGACCGAGCTGGATCACAGAGGTGGAAATGTAGCTGGCTGTTAGGAATGGATGGATCCTTCCAGCTGCTGTACAACCCACTTATAGAGTGTTGAATCAGGACCAGTAGGGAGATACAGAGAAAGAGATTTTTTGCAAAGACTGGGCTACATGATTGGGGGGCTGCCCAGGAAAATCTAAAGCCCCTAGGGCTGATGTCAGGTAGAAAGTGAGGCCATGACCACAGGTAAAATTCCTCCTTCAGGGAAGCCTCAGTTCTTCTCTTGGTGTCTTGCGGCTGATCGGATCAGGTTCACCAGATTGTGTAGAATAGACTCCGTAAGGCCAAGTGATTATGACCATTAATCTGTACACAGCAACTACTAGATTAGCGTGTGACCAACTGACTGGAGACGGTAGCTGAGCCAAGTGATCATCAGAGGCACCAATCAGAAACGGAGGTGGAGAGAGAGGAGGTCAACAGAACTTTCTAGACGCAAGACTCGCACCACTTGAGGTATGAGAAGTGCTGGCGCACGTTAACAGAATGAGCGGGGACTGGTGACACATAAATACATCTTCGTGTATTTATGCATTTGTCGTATTGATTTTTACAATTGTTTTCTACATAAGGCAAGTGGCCCTGGTTTTCTTTTTATCATATTTAAATGTTTCCTTTTAAAGTATGTTTAAGGTTTAAAACATGTACTCATGGGGGGCTGGAACAAGGCGCTTGGCTGGCATGTGTGAGGACCCGGGTTCAAACCCCACTACCCACATACACAACTAACAGTTTGAGAAACAAAGGCCAAATGAAAAAAATAGAAAAAAAAAGATTCTCTCTAAAATACGTACTGACAGGAAGAAAAATCTTATGTAAATAACAGATGGGTATGCAAAAGTCACCAGGCAAGTACAGGAGGAACTGAAGCTGAGAAACCTCAGTCACAGCCAGGGGAAGGACCCAAGAGGATTGAAGAAATCCTCTTGACTTTCAAATCCAAGTAATGGGAAATAGGGGTCCCTTTTACTACTATTTTTCTCCACTTCTGTTAGGAAGTGGGCTGGCAGGATGTAAATGGGATAAACCAAGATGGGGAAAGAGGACAGGCGAGAGGGCAGTCGGTGTCTTGTGACCGTACTATGGAGGTACAGTCTGCTGTCTTTCCCTGTTCCCAAATTCTCCAGCTGCTGGCTCTCTGGGGAGATCCTTACGATGCAGGGAGGCAAAAGGGTTCATCTTGCACCTCCCTTGGGGATGGCACCTCATTTTTCCAAGGTAGTTCGGGATGGGTCCCAGCCTGCCCTGCTTCCAGCTGACACAGCATGACACTGGCCTGGCCTGAGAGGAGACTGGAATGTTTGGAAACTTTTTCTGTTCTCTCTTCTCCTCTGTCCATCTCTGAAATCAGAAGGTAAGGTTAAGAGGGCAAGAATAACGTTTGACGTCTCTGTGTCTCCTTCCATACCTGCCCTGCCTCCCGCAGCCTCAGGTGAGTCTCTGAGCACCAATAGGTCAAGTTCTTGGGTGGAAGGGGAATGGGTCAGATGCAGGTGGGTGGCTGCAGGTGCAGCCACCCCGATTCGAAGATGAGGCAGGAGTCGCAAGCTTAGGAGAGCAGTAAGCCAGCTAGTCTGTTGTCCAGGGAGACTGTAAGGAAAAGAAAGACACTCCAACTCTGTGACCTGATTCAAAGAGTAGAGGAAGATCTGAGAAGCACTCCATCCTTCCGTGACATGGTAATTGAGCTGCGCAGGAGGCCGGGCCTTTCACTTTAAGAGCTCAGTGCTAACCAATCCTTAATGCCACAGGTGACCCTGAGGATCAAGAGAACCAGAGGAAGTTTCCACATAAGATTTAGATTCTGTGTTTCTAAGAGCCAGTTTGATCACCTTCAGTGGCCTCAAGAGCACATTGACAGAATGAGGTCAGCAGACTCCTTCTGACAGTTAAATCTCCATCCTTAGAAGAAAGAGGAGGAAAATAAGAAACAATTAGCAATGCTTCCCAGTTTTAGAGAGTAAAAATACCAAGCACAGCCAAGTATGGTGACACATACCTATAATCCCAGCAACTGTGGAGGCTGAGGCAGGAGAATCACAAGTTTGAGGCTGGCCTCAGCAACTTCAGCTGTCTCAAAATAAAAAAGGCTGGGGCTGTAGCTCAGTGGTAGAGCACCCCTGGGTTCAATCCCTAGTATCAAAAAGAAAGCAAAAAGCACAGACTCTGAGATGGTTCAGTTACTGGGAACTCAGGCCTCGCACGGGAGCCCTGCTTTATCCCAACTCACCCTCAAAGGCCTTTCAGGCTTGAGCAGCCAGGCCCTGGAGCACCTAGCATAGCTGGAGTTTAAATGCACCGAACAGGGAAGTGAAGCTTCAGGGCAGGGGAGGACAGTGTGGAGGACAAGGAGGGGCACTGTTGGTGGAAATGTAAAGAGGTGTGCGCTGCGGAACATAATTTGGAGGGGCCTCCAAAAGTTAAAATAGAATTACCATGCGATCCAGCAGTCCCACTTCCGGGTATGGGCCCAGAAGAATTGAAAACAAGATCTCAAAGAGAGATCTGCACTCCCATGTTCACTGCAGCATTAGTCACAGTGGCTGAGAGGTGGAGGCAACCTGTGTGTCCATCCACACATGCGTGGATGAAGAAAATCTGGCATACACATATGATGGAATAATATTTAGCCTTGAAGAAGGAAATCTGTAATATGCTACAACGAGGATGAAACGCGATGAAACTGGAGGACATTTTGCTAAGTGAAAGCCAATCACAAAAAGACAAATGCTACATAAATGTTACATAAAAAGTATCTAAAGTAATTAAAGGGTTAGAAACAAAGTGGAGTAGTGCTTGCCAAGGGCTGGAGGGAGGTGGAGGAAGGGAGTTGCTTCAGTGGGTGTCTGCAAGATGAAGTTCTAGAGATCACTTGTATAACAATGTGCATACAGTTAATACCACTACTGAACACTTAAAAATGGTAAATTTTATGTTTTGCTTTTTTTTTTTTTTTGGTACCATGAATTGAACCCAGGGGTGCTCACCATGAGCCACATCCCAGGCCTTAATTTTTTTTTTTATAAAGAGAGAAGGACAGTGTGAGAGAGAGAGAGAGAAAGCGAGAAACAACTTTATTTGGTCCTTCAGGTGTACGTGGTGCTGGGGTTTGAACTCACGTACTCTAGTATGCAAGGCAGGCGCAGCAAGCGCTGAGCCACCGCTCCAGCCCCAGGCCTTTTTAATTTTGAGACAGGATCTCTCTAAGTTACTTAGGGCCTCGCTAGATTGCTGAGGCTGACTTTGAACTGATAATCCTCCCAAGTCGCTGGGATCATAGGTGTGTGCCACTGTGCCCAGCTCTATGTTTTGCTTTTTTTTTAAAGTTTGATTTTTATTTATTTATTAAGAGAGTGGGAGAGGGCTGGAGCGGTGGCTCAGCGGTTACGGCACTTGCCTGGCAGGTGCAAGTATGCGAGTTCAAACCCCAGCACCACGTACACAATGAAGTCTAGGAGCAATGAAGGCCACATGAAAATCTAAAAAAAAAAAAAATCTTTCTCTCTTTCTCTCTTTCTCTCACTGCCCCTCTCTCTTAAAAAAAAATAGAGTGGAAGAGAATAAATTTTATTTATTTTTCCATCTGGCCTTTGTTTCTCAGACACTTAAATGTGTACGTGGTGCTGGGATTTGAACCCATGTCCTCGCACATGCCAGGCAAGCGCTGTAACTGCTGAGCCACTGCTCCAGACCTTTGACCACAATTTTTGAAAAAGGAAATAAACTCAATTATGCATGTGCCACAGGCTGGTTCAGTAATGAATTGTGGAGGGAAAGCCTTCTGTTGTGTAAATGTACAACATTTGTGGTTTGGCAAGCTCCCCTGCCCTGCCAAACCCTACCAGACCACCTGGTCTTTCCTGGAACACATAATCTGGAAGACCCAAGCATCACCTTTGTACACATTGGCTGTTTTCCACAATAGTCCAAACTGATTTTGTTCTAATATTTTTGCAAATCAGTTATACACCTGACCTCTCCAATAATAACAATACTAACAACTAGCATTTATCAAGAATCTACTACAAAGGAAACACATCAGATATGATGAGCAAGGTGAAATTTAACTCAGTCAAAAACAACCCTGGAGGGGCTGGAGCGGTGGCTTACTGGTATGGCACTTGCCTGACATGCATGAGGACATGGGTTTGAACCCCAACATCATGTACACAATGAAGTGTTGGAGCAAGGAAAGCCACAGGAAAAACTAAATAAAATTGATTCTCTCTCTCTCTCACTGTCCCTCTTTCTTTCTCTCTTTAAAAAAATAAAACAGGGCTGGAGCAGTGGCTCAGTGGTTATGGCGCTTGCCTGGCATGCGCAAGTACACAGGTTGAAACCCCAGCACCCACGTACACAACTAAGTATCAGAGCAATGAAAGCCATGTGAAAAACTCAATACAAATTGATTCTCTCTCCCTCTCTCTCTCTGTCCTTCTCTCTTTAAAAAAAAATAAAATAAAGTGATGCTTACATTTAAAAAAAAAAAAGTAAATTAAAAAAATAAAAAAAAACAAAAAAACAAACCTGGCGGGGCTGGAGCGATAGCTCAGCAATTGGAACACTTGCCTGGGATGGGGGAGGAGGATCCAGTTCGAACCCCAGTACCACAAACCCGGAGGAAAAAACCCAGGAGCAGGGCACAGTGGCACACACCTATAATCCCAGCAACTCAAGAGTCTGAGGCAGGAGGATCACAAGTTCAAGGTCAGCCTGGACAATTTAGGGAGACCCTGTCTCAAAATTTAACAAAATGGCTGGGGGTGTAGCTCAAAGCACCCTTGGGTGCAATCCTTTGTACTCGGTACTGCAAAGGAAAAAAAAAAAAGCCCTAAAAAGTCTTTCAATTGCCAAGGAAGTACAATGTACATGATTTTGGGTAAACAGCTGCCCCACACAATAATTCTCAGGTAAAGATTTAGAATAGAATAATTGAAGTAGCTCAGAGGAAGGGCGGAAGATTACATGCAGATTTTTGAGCATTCACAACATTCTGGCATTCAGATAACTATGAAATATTCCTAATGGAGAATGGGGAGAGGGTGGAGACTGAGACATTCCTGCTGATGTGCAGAGCTTCCTTGGTTCTTTTTTTTTTTTTTAAGGAGTTCAGTTGTTGGACAATCATTGATGCATGTAAGGTAACAGCATTCGAATTAGAATGCATTCGATTCTAATCCAGTCACACCTGCATCGCCCACCCCCCAGTCACTTAATTCTTCTATATTTCCCCCCACATCAGCTATAAATGTTTATATATGTTATACACACAGACACATGATTATGGATTTTTCAGCATTATGTGATTGCTTAAGTATTATGTGGCTTCTCTGGAGTGGGGTAAAGAGTATGCCTGCCTCTCCCTGCAACGCATCGTTCACCTATGTTACGTGTTGCTACACCTTTGGTGAGTCTAGCATACGAGCTTGACTACCTTTTATCCGAGCCTGGGTTTAGCTCCAGCCTCCACAAATGAGAGAAAACATTTGTCCCTTGAGTCTCTGGGTTTGGCTAACTTCGCTCAGCATGATTTCTCCATTGCCATCCATTTACCTTTAAAGGCCACAATATTGTCATTTCTAATAGCTGAGTAGAACTCCATGGTATATATATACCACAGCTTTTGGATCCGTTCATCCAGGGAGAGGCATCTGGGTTGATTCCATAATTTAGCTCTTGTAAATTGAGCTGCTATGAGCATTGATTTTGCTGTGTCACTGTAATGTGCTGATTCTAAATCCCCTGGAAAAATACCCAGAAGAGGAATAGCTGGGCCATATGGTGGGAATAGCTGGATCATATGGTTGGTGGGTCCATCCCTAATTTTTTGAGGAGTCTCTACGCTGCTTTCCAGAATGGCTGTACCAGTCTGCAATTTCACCAACAGTGTGCTAGTGTTCCTGTCTCCCCACAACCCCTCCAGCATCTGTTATTGTTTATATTCTTTATCTTTGCCAGTCTGACTGGAGTGAGGTGAAATCTTAATGTAGTTTTGATTTGCATTTCTCTGATTACTAGTGATTTAGAACACTTTCTCATGTATTCATTGGCTTGCTCAATTTCTTCTTTGAGAAATCTCTTTTTAGCTCTCTGGCCCATTTTATTGATTGGATTATTTGTGGTTTTGATATTACGTTTTTGAGATCTTTGTAGATTTTTGATATTAGTCCCCTGTGGGAGGAATCACAGGCCATGATTATCTCCCATTGTGTAGGTTTCTCTCTTGACAGTTTTGACCAATGCCTTGGCTGAGCAGAAGCTTTTTAATTTAATGGCATCCTATTCATTGATTCTTAACTTTAATTCTTTCGCTTTGAGAGTCTTGTTGAAGTCATTGCCAATTCCTTTTATTATTAAAGCTCTTTCAAAAGACTGACAACCAAGAGATTGTGATCAGCCGATATCCCTCGGCGCCCACCTTCGCAGTCTGAAGGAGAGGGCTGGACCTGATGATCACAGGAGGAATGATTGTCTGCACAGCACATCAGACAGGCCATTTGCAGGCACCGTTGTGTAAAATGTGGCCTTCTTTTAGAAGAAGCCTTAGCAGTTTTAGAAGCAGGGGGAAAAATAAGCAGAGCTGAATGTCCTTTGGGGAAGAAAGTCAAAGTAAAATCTTTTATTTTTTATTTTATCTGGGAAACCTAATGAGGAGACTGCAGAGGGAAGGGAGCAACGAGAGTTTCAGCTTTTTCTGTGTTGTTTTACTTGTTTGTTTGTTTTAAATATACATACAACCTAAAGAAAAAGGAACCACCAGAGCTGCACATATCTATGTGAATAAACCTAAACAAACAAAAAACTCCTAACAGTGAGTAAAGAAGGCAGGATACACAAACAACATGCACAGTATTGGTGAGGTTTATGTAAAATGCAAAATAATATAGTCTACAAAACTGTCTGTAGATTTATATATCTGTGGTAAAACTAGGCATAGAATGATAAACCCCAAGTTCAGGAAGAAGTTGCCACTGAGAAACGAAGAGGGCAGCTGGGGCAGAGCTCAGTGGTAGATTGCTGGCCTGGCACACGTGAGGTGAGGCCCTGGGTTCCATCCCCAGCACTGCAAGCCAGCAGGAAGAAAGGGTTCAGAGGGCGTGCAAGGAATTCCAGTTGAACCAACGTTTTATTCCTTTTCTTTTTTAAGTTTTATTTTTATTTTTTAAAGAGAGGGACAGTGAGAGAGAGAAAGAGAGAGAATTTTATTTCGTTTTCATGTGGCTTTTGTTGTTCTAATACTTTGTTGTGTACGTGCTCTTGAGGTTTGAACTCACGTCCTTGTGCATGCCAGGCAGGGGCCGTAACCACTGAGCCACCCCTCCAGCTTCTATTTTTATTTATTTTTTAAGAGAGAGGGAGAGGGTTTTGGAGCAGTGGCTCAGCAATTACGGCTCTTGCCCAGCATGTGTGAGTACACGAGTTCAAACCCCAGCACCATGCACACAACTAAGTGTCAGAGCAATGAAAGCCATGTGAAAAACTCAATAAAAATTGATTCTCTCTCTCTCTCTTTCATTGTCCTTCTCTCTTTAAAAAAAAAACTAAATAGAAATTAATTCTCTTTCTCATTGTCCTTCTGTCTTAAAAAAAGAGAGAGAGAGAGGGAGAGAATAAGAGAGAGTAAGAGAATCAATTTTACTTATTTTTCCATTGGGTGTTTGTTTCTCAGATACCTAGTTGTGTATGTGGTGCCAGGGTTTAAACCTGGGTCCTTGCACATGCCAGGCAAATGCTCCAACTTTTGAGCCACTGCTCCAGCCCCCAACATTTTATTTCTTTTTCTTTTTCTTTCTTTCTTTTTTTTTTTAAAGAGAGAGGGACAGTGAGAGAGAGAGACAGAGAAAGGGAGAAACAACTTTATTTAGTTTTTCACATGGCCTTAGTTGCTCCAACACTTAGTTGTGTACATGGTGCTGGGGTTTGAACCCTGGTCCTCGGGCTTGCCAGGCAAGCGCTGAAACCACTGAGCCACCGCTCCAGCCCAACATTTTATTTCTTAATTGGTATATATATGAGCATTGATTATATTTTTTTCTTGTGCTTTTTTCTACGCCTGAAACGTTTCTTAAAAAAGGGGGGAAGAATAGGAAGTCTCCGTATCCTCATGATGTCAGTGGATGAAGCCAAATGGTGTATGTGTGAGGAGGGCTGGGCCTGAAGGTCAGCACAGAGACCACATGGCCTGTGCCTGTGCTGGGCCCATCACATGTGGAGTCTCTCATCTCAACCTCACGAAAACACACAGACTCTACTATCCACTTCAGAGGAGCGTTGAAGCGGGGACAGGTAAAGTATACTTGTCATAGTGACATATACATGTCACTACCTACCCACTGGGTGCAAGTCTCTGAATTGCTTTTCCACAATTTCCAAAAAGTGAAGTTCTGAAAACCTGTGATGACCCTGAATCCTGCAGCTGGAAGAACCAGGCAGATCACAGGATGAAACACTCTGTGCACGTGGGAGCTGGGGAGCCTCATTAGCCTCAGGCACCAAGCCCTTTCCTTCCCTGCCCTCCCCACTTTCTTTTCAGTTGACATTTAGTTGCCTGCAGTCAGCTTTCTTCCCATCCCTGAGCTTCAGGGCCCTGATCTGAAGGGCCGGAGGAGCTGGGCCTGTCTTCTTCTGGACTGCTGCCAGCCTCCCATTAAGTTTTCATTTCCCTTTCTCTGTGTATACCGCTTTAATGGACGCTCATAACATCTCACTCCTTTTGCCATCTGTGGTGGGGTGGGGAATCAAAACTCTGCACTTGAAACCTTGGGTGAGATGAGGTCAGCAAGATGTGTGGCACCGAGGCGACACCCCACCAAGGAAAATGATTCTTGGCAGCAGCTCACCTTGTTTGGGGCCTTGTTTGCGTTGCTGTGCAGTTGTAATGGAAAACGAATAAAAATAAAAATCCTGGGGCCCTTTTTGGCCAGCGCTTGGGAAGTTAATCCCATTGGCCTGGCAGAATTCCAGATCAGGTCCCTGCATTCTGCTGGCAGAAGCTGCCTTGTGCAGTTTTCAGGGGAGGTGACTCTGCCTTGCCTCTTTCCCAGCTCCATGTGCTGTGGATGGCATAGCTGGCCCTGCCCCACTGTGGACAGGGGGGCTGCATTTATGCAGGACTCAGAAGGATCCTCTGTGCCCTGGCCACTTTGGGAGGAGGAACAGATTTGGGATCAGGAAATTCAACTGTTCCCTGCTATTGCTGAAAGCTGTGTGTGTGTGTGTGTGTGTCTGTCTGTCTGTCTGAGTTCTTTTACATAGTCTCAGAATCAGACTCCTAGCTTGGACAGGTTTTTCAAAAATCATCTGATATCGTCCTCATATGTCTTGTGATATTTTATTAGGCAAATTTATTTCTTTATTTTATTTTTTATTTTTTTTAAAGAGAGAGGGACAGTGAGAGAGACAGAGAAAGAGAGAAACAACTTTATTTTATTTTAGTTTTTTACATGGATTTAGTTACTCCAACACTTAGTTGTGTACGTGGTGCTGGAGTTTGAACCCAGGTCCTCGTGCTTGCCAGGCAAGCGCCGAAACCGCTGAGCCACCGCTCCAGCCCCTATTTTTTATTTTTTTAAAGAGAGGGACAGTGAGAGACAGAGAGAGAGAGAGAATCAATTTTATTTAGCTTTTCATGTGGCTTTCATTGCTCCGAGACTTTGTTGTGTACATGGTGCTGGGGTTTGAACTTGTGTACTTGAGCATGCCAGGCAAGCGCCTTATCCGCTGAGCCACCACTCCAGCCCTTATTAGGCAAATTTAAAGTGTTTCCATATCTGAAGAGTGTTGAAATTTATCTCCCTCCACACCAATATGCTTTTTTTTGGTTTGGTTTGGTTTTCTGGTGGTACTAGGGATTGAACCCTTGGGTGCTTTTCCACTGAGCCACATCCCAGCCCAGCCCTTTTTATTTTGAGATAGTTACCCAGGCTGACCTTGAACTTGCAGTCCTCCTTCCTCACCTTCCCAAGTCCTTAGGTTAACAGGCGTTTGCCGCCATGCTAGAGCCCAATATGCTTTTGTTGCTTCTTTTCATTGTTTTATAGATTTTTTTCCCCAAATGCTTAGTGCTTGTTACCATATGAAATTTCTTGCATTTCATGATTTGAGGAATGGATCCAAGCAATTTTTTTTTTTTTTTAAGAAAGAGGGACACAGAGAGAGTGGGAGAGAGGGAATCAATTTTGTTTGGTTTTTCATCTGGCCTGCATTACACCAACACCTAGTTGTGTTCGTGGTGCTGGGGTTTGAACGCCCAGATTCACACATGCCAGGCAAGTGCCAGAACCACTGAACCATGGCTCCAGCTCCCAAGCTAATTCTTCTCCATACAAATAAACTGCTATTCCCAACAAGTGTATTGAATAGTAATTTCTAATTGTGTGACTTCAGCAAATGACAACCTGAGAATCGTTTTCAGTATCTGGAAGAAATAGGCATGGTAATGATACCTGCCAGGCAGGCTTAGCTTAATGACGGAATGAGACCGCACATGAGCCCTGAACACACTTCATGTGTGGCAAATACATGTCTAATATCTCAGATCTTCCTTTTTATTGGAATTAGCCCTTTTTTTGTGGAACTTTTTTTTTTTAGAAAAGAGTTGATTTTCTTTTTTCATCTGGCTTTTTCTTTTCCTCCACTTAGTTGTGTATGTGGTGCTGGGGATTAAACACGGGTTCAACACGGGTTCTCGTGCTTGCCAGGCAGGTACTTTACTGCTGAGCCACCTCTCCAGCCCCTTTCTGGAACTTTCATGTGTCATTAAAATCAAGCCTTGCTGGAATGTTCCAAATGTTGACTATCTCAAGTTTTATATTGGGAAGCTATTAAGAAAAAATATTTGGGGACAAGAAAGGGGAGGCAGAGAGTTTTCAGGAAATGAACCCTTACTTCACACATTTTTTTGCTGTGCCTGCAGCCCCCTGCCCCGACCTCAGGTCATAAAATCCATCCTCTCTTGCCGCAGGCTGTTGTTCATGGCCTCATAATGCACCCCCTCAAGTTGCCATGTCAGACCTTTGGGGGTAATCTGACTTTTGAGGCCAAAGCTCTATGTGTGGGTTGTTTAATTTTGGGGGTGAAAGTCGGGGTAGGAGTTGGCCATAGGTTTGCTGCATTCCAGGAAGAGGGAGGACTCTGCTCTCCTCCGATGAGTCATGGAAGAGAAACGTCTAATGTTTGCAAACAGCTCCAGCCAAGCCTCTGCTTTCTGGTGCTCCACCCATCCCCCCACCAATGCAGATTGGACCCACCTGAGAAAATTTAAATGTTAAGCTGGCAGGCCACCCGAAAGGCCGTGGGTCACCACCATTTCAAATAGGAAACACCTAAGAGAGGGGAGATAGGTGTCTTATATCTCTGGACTCCAGCACATGGGATCCAGGAGAGCACCTTAGAATGGGTGAGTCTGTCTCCCAATCAGGACCTGTTCTGGGTGGTGCAAGTGAAAGAACAGGACTTTCCCCAAGGGCCTCGCCTGCAGAGGATTTCCATTCAACTCCTTATCTGCAGAGGGCTGTGGGTTCAAGAAGCCACCCTGAGAGAAGGACCCAAGGCTGGGGGTAAGGGCAACCCTTGCCACTGGGGAACCCTGGGATCTGCTTTCAGGGGAAGATGAAGGACAAGTAGGCAGGCAGGGTGTGCTGGGAGCGACCGCCCCTCAGCCAAGGCAGACTGCTGGAGCCAGATGGGGCCCATGATGCATCCTCCCAGATGGAACGGATCAGGCATGTCAGACGCATTTCTCAGGATACACAGTGTTCCCCTCCTTCCCCCTCTCTGAAACGAGGAGAGAATCACAAGGTGACTTGGGAGGGCAGCCAGTCTCCTGGGTTCTTTTCGGACCTATCAGGTAATGCAAGCATGCCTCCACCACTGCCACCCCCCTTTTTTTTCTATTGTGGGACATCAAGGGAGCGAGCTGGTCAGCCTTGGGAACAAAGATCCTATTCTAGGAATTTGTCCAGGGCAACCCTATCTGCTGCCTGCCCCATCCTTGGATTTCCGCCAGCCTGAAACTCTACCTGCTCACTGCTGCTACCACTACCTCGGGAGCAACGCCTGGCACCCACCCGGCAGGGCAGGGAGAGAATCAGAAAGCCTCATTTGAAATTGAAATGGCATTTAATCACTCGTTTTTCTACCAAGCTCAGGAGGCCATGTCATCTCTGCATTTTAAGCATTTCCCTGTTTAAGGTCTAAGCACCTTGGGGAGGTGGGTGAGGAAAGCAGAGCAGTGAAGAAAAACTTTTGAAATGTTTCCACAAAAATCAAAGAACAAACCGACTGGAGGGCAGAATCGCTGCTATATTTAAACTACATTATCCCATCGGGGAGCTATGGTTTTGAAAACCGTTCCACAGGACTGTTTGGCACGGCTGTATGGCTTTCTTTCTTTCTTTCTTTCTTTTTAAGATGGTAGCTTTAAAGCAGTAATTGCAAAGGAAGTAAAGGGCTTCCTTAATTACTTTGGTGGATATTCATTGCCTGCCTGCTGCACGCCTGGCCCTGTGCTAGGCACTGGGGACACAAAGCAAATAAGGGAGGACTCAGGGCCCTCAGTGCAAGTTAATTATCATGCACTCATTCAGTAACACTTCGTTGTGTTCCTGAGTGCACATGATTCCTGTTCTCCTGGGGTTTATAATCTGGTGGAAGAGAAAGTGCTATTTGCCATTTCTTCTGCCCCAAATGCTTCTCCTCTTGGCCCTGGATATTCAAATGGCTCTATGTTTCTCATGACTCACTTCTCCGGGGGAGGTTAGCACCCACTGTCCCCCTCTTGCCAATCACATGGGAGTCCATGGCCCAGTCAAGTGGAGGAGTCAAGTCGGCAGCTGGGTGTATGTCACCAGCACTTAGGTGGGATTTAAAGCCATGGTCATAAGTAAAGAATATAGATAGGGAAGGATGCCAAGTCTTAAGCCCTGGGACACCCTGCATTAAACAGGCGGAGGCACACAAGAAGGTAGCAAGGAGCAGCTGGAGAAGGAAGTCCTGAGTTCCTGTCTTGCATAAGTGCAGTGCGAGACGCAGAAGCCTCTAGTTTTGGGGATGCTGAGGTTGGCAGTACTGGAAAGGCCACAAACAGGGCAGGTTTCCTGGGTGAGGTGCAGGTGGAGGTTTTATCTTGAAGGGACCTGGGGATTCACTAGGCAGATCCCAGGCTGAGCAGATAATGGTTCATTGTGGCAGGAGCTTAGAAATGGAGGGGAGGTTGTGGTGAATGTATAGTAGATGCAACTGCCAATTGCAATGGAAGAATCCAGAATGTCTCCAGCAGTCTTTCAGGGTTCTGTGCTAGTTACTTCTTCCTCCAAAGCAATTAATTAGATCTTTACATTCTTCCCAGTGAACTGAATGGTTTTTTGGTAGCCCTAACGTTTGCAGGCCCAACATTTTCAGAATTTTCCCATGGGGCCTTGCTTGCCAGAGTGTGGTGGGTGGAGCCTGAACCAGCCTCATCCATATCACTTGGCAACTTGTTAGAGAGGCAAATTCTCATGGCCATCCCAGACCTACCAAGTGAGCATTCAGAGGAAGGAGTGAACAATCTGTCCCACATGCCCTCTGGGTGACGCTGAGGCCTCTACCAGTCACAGGAAATCTCTTCCCCTCTCCAGGTCATGCAACTCAGATGGAGTTGACCGCAGTCTCTGCTTCCAGGGGTGGCCACAGGACCCAGAGAAAACCCTAGGTTTTTATCTCCATTGAAATCATTAAACCAGTAAACTGTAAACTGGAGATGTTGGGGGTCACGTATGTCCCCACCTGGAGTGCTAGAGTCAAGATATGGAGAGTCTCAGTGACTTTAAGCACTTGATCAAGCTGTTGTGACTTTGGAGTTCCTTTTTTATAGAAGCATCATCTAAGTTGGGGGTTCTGAACACTCAGCCATGAAAAGAATGCTTTGTAATGTAGGGGTCAAATAGGAGGCCGGTGGGAGGTAAGAAGGAAATTCTGGAAAAGACTTTGTTAAGTTTGTGGGCTTTAGAAACAGTGGTGGTCACGAAGTGCTAGATGTGTTAGGTAACACAGCCACACCAAAGTGAACACATTTCCATGGGAAGATCACTAGGACGGGGAGCTGGAGGCTGTTGTAGACAAGGTGTCCATAGTGGTGTCCTCTCTAAGTTCTTATGGGTAAAGTGGAAAAATGTGCACTAGGAAATAGTGCAGTGGGCTGTCCTCAGCAAAGTCCCTTTAAGTGGTTTTACATGACAAAGTATTGCAATAGGGGGCTGGAGCTGTGGCTCAGCAGTTGGAGCGCTTGCCTGGCATGCACAAGGATCCAGGTTCAAACCCCAGCACCACATGTACAACTAAGTGTCGGAAAAACAAAGGCCAGATGGAAAAATAAATTGATTCTCTCTTTACTCTCTCTCTCTCATCCTCTCCTCCTCCTTTTTCTTTTTTTTAAGGAGGGGGACAATGGGAGCAAGAAAGAATCAATTTTATTTAGTTCTTCATGGGGTTTTTTGTTGCTCTGACACTTCATTGTGTTATGTGGTGCTAGGGTTCGAAATCCAGTGCTTGAATGTGCCAGGCAAGTGCTGCAACTGCTGAGCCACCGCTCTGGCCCTCTCTCTCTCTTGAAAAAAAAGCATTTCAATAGTACAGGCTATTGAGCCCATCATTCTGCTCAACAAGCATGTCCCCCAGAGCAGGTAAGAGATGGCAGATGGAACTGTCAAGACCTTCATTCCTGCTGGTCCCTCAGTTTAAGCATCTTACTGTGCCAGTTTGGATTACAGTGTACTGATGGATATTTCTCATATAACATCACTTCAAGTCAACCCGACTACTTCAGGTGCTCAAAGGAAGAGTGGTATGTTCCAACACTGGGTAACAAAACATCTTGGGGATAAGGAAGCAGAGTGCCTTTGAAGATTTTTGCTTTCCTGACTTTGAAATGTGTGGTCAAGATGATTTTATAACAGTTGAACAATTAAGTCCAGCTGATGGGTTATTTTCCATCTGGAATGAATATCTAGAAAGTTCTATTAGAGATGTAGGAGTTGTGCTTATCAAATTTGTGTGTAATGTGAATCTGGGATGCATAAACTAAAACACTGCTTGAAGATGAAGACTCCAAAACACCAGAACAGGCCAAAATGAGCATGAGAACACTCAGTTATAGGCTGAGCTCAGTGCCTTGGGTAAAAAAACTCAACGCTGCAAGTACAAGATAAGCAGATTTGACATGATTGCAGTTTGTATATAAAGGACTTGGTTTGAGTTGATTGTTAACACAAAGCAACAATGTGTAGGGGAAAGAACCCAGAACAAAGGTGGGCAGTGGAAACTCTACTGCAAGACCGTGCCCAGACTTTCGTGTTCTGTCTTGGGCGTCTCCAGAACCAGACAAAGACACTGAGGGACAGCACTGTCTCCCCATAGGAAGACAGCTCAGGGTTTGAGCTGTTCTTTTTAGTTAGGAAAAGAGACTTTTAGTGTGATGGATACTCAAAAGGATCTCACACCAAAGAGGGATTAAAGTTATTCAGAGAGGTTACAGAGGGCTAAACAAGAACCACTGTTCAGAAGTTAGCTAGGAGGAGGTGGTTTCAGCCCCAATGAGACTGCTTTAGTGATTAGAACTGCCCAAATATGGAGCAGACTGCCTCTTGCCATCTCCATCTCTTTATAGGAGGAGGGCTGTAGAGGGTTGGGAAGATGTCTAGGGCCTCTTTTGCAAATCACTCTTTCTACTGATCTTTTCTGTGTGACTATTTTTTTTTTTTTTAAAGAGAGAAGGACAGTGAGAGAGAGACAGAGAAAATCAATTTTTATTGAGTTTTTTCACATGGCTTTCGTTGCTCCGACAGACACTTAGTTGTATATGTGGGTTTGAAACCGTGTACTTGCGCATGCCAGGCAAGCACTATAACCGCTGAGCCACCGCTCCAGCCCCATGTGTGACTAGCTTTTAAAGCCAGTTGGCCTTTTGCCAGCTAATGTCCTTTATTAATGCCTTTGAAATTCTTTGATCAAATCATTCATCTTTCTGAATCAGTTTCTCTTTTCTTTCCCTGTCCTGCATTGAAATATGGCTACAGTCCTTGCTGGAGAATAGTCTTTCTAAAACCTGCACTTACTCTTTTGAAACCTTGTTAACAAGAAGCAAGTATAAAAAATGCATTAAATTGAGAACAAGCTTATTCCTACATTAGAGAACCTAAATATTTCTGCCTTTGGGAGGCTGTATTTATTTTAGAGTGAGAGAGAGAGTATCAATTTTTCATCTGGTCTTTGTTTCCCCAACACTTAGCTGTGTATGTGGTGCTGGGGTTTGAACCCGCATCTTCACGCATGCCAGGCAAGTGTTCCAACCACTGAGCCACTGCTGCAGCCCAGGGAGGCTGCATTTATGATCAATTTTAATAATCAACCAATAAACAAGTTTAGAGATGCCAAGATGTTGAGGAACCAAGAGCATGAGACTTAATTCTGGGCTAAAACTCACACAGTTTCAGTTTAAGGGAGTATCCCAGCCTTCAGTAAGTAAAAAGCTTGCAAAGAAGAGTCTAGGAGGGTGATGGAATGAGAATCAAGGTGAATGCACACCGTTTCCATCTCTGAGAAACCTATAATGCTGTCTAACTTTGTTTCCTCTGTTTTAAACCTGACTAACCTTCACAATCATTTTCATGGGGCAAATAGTTGAGAGGCTCTCCTGTTTATTTCACAAATGGAAATCGATGAACTTGAGTTCAGCAAACCCTCCTATGGGTGGGGGGCCCTTTACCCCTCATGCCTGAATGGGAGTTTCATTCATTCCAACAGGTGTTCAATAAATGATAAGCATATACCAGGGACTGTGGTGTATACTGAGGATGGACAAGGTAGACAAGTTCTGTTCTCAGGGAGCTTGTATCCTGGTGCCCCATACAACACTAGGAGGCAAGCAGTAAATAGGTGATCAGAAAACAGTATCACAAATGAGAGCAGTGGTGGGGGAAGCTGAATAATATGTTGTGGGGAGGGGAGGGATTTTAGATATTGGACAGAGGCATCTCTGAGATGGAAACTGAGATGGAATGATTAGCTGGAAGGAGGTCTGGAAGACCTGAGAGATGAGCATTCTGTACAAAGGCAGAAGTCAGGGAGCCCACCAGAAGTTCAGCATGGTGCCAGAAGCACTTACAACCCCAGGCAGAGATGGGGCCACACAATAGAGATCCAAGGCAATTACTTAACAGTCTCCAGGCTGAGAAAGGTAACAGTATTTCTGCCTGAAGTACTTCTATTGGTGCTGAAAGAAATGCGGTCTAGAAGAACTGGTAAGCAATGGTGCAGAACTAGTCTGGAGGACTGTGAACCACCAGCCCTCCGTTACCACACCCCCACCGCGCAGTCATCTGCCCCTCCTGGAGAGGCTGTGACCTAACCAGTTTCCACTTTGCTTCTCCTAGGGAGTGCATTGCCATACACTAGAATTTTATTTGTTTCGTGTAGGGTTTTGTTGGTCCTTTTCCAAGTATCAATCAAAACTGCATACCAGCCTCCACTCCTTGGAAATAATTAAATGAAATGACGTGCCTGATTTTTTCAGTTAGGTAATGCACTGTGATTTGCATCTGCTGAAGGAATCTATCTGAAGCCCTGAAGCTGAGCCACGTGGGAAGATTAAGGTGGTTTTTTTGCTCATGTGGATGGTGCCCTATTGCTAAACACAGTGGACTAAAGGCTTTATTCTGCAATTATTCTCTTCAGAAGGTTCCTCCTCTTTGAGATGTAAAAATGTTCATGAATTCAATGCCAAGGTCCTTTCTCCTGTTAACTACACTTTCCTATGTTAAGTATGATTTCCTTACACTGGCAAAATTCCCTTCGGACAGACCTTACCAACGGAGCAAATTACCAGCGGCTCAAGAATAGGTTTGGGATTAAAGGCTCCTTTTCTTCTAATGGGGGAAACGGGCACCTTTTTCATACGCAAGAGCCGTCATCTTAATGCCCAAGCCAAGCACCTTCTAGCACAAGTCTAGCTGCTGTTTAGCAGCTACAACAGCCTAACCTGTGCCTTCCATGCAGGCAAGTATCAAAGGCTGTGTGGGTTATGAAAATGAAACAGGCCCTCCTCCCTCCTCCCCCAGAGTGGGGTTCCCTCAGTCGGGGCACAGAACCCGCAGGGGAACGCAGGGCTCTTGTTGGCGTGCGATGCAGCTCTCGGCTGGGGTGTGGGATGCGGTGTTCCCGAGGCGACAGCTGAGGGATTTTGGCTGTGTGGGAAGGGAACTGCGGAATTCCTCTCGTTGGTTCGCGAAGGGGGTTCTGAAGGAGACAGATTAGGATGCGGAGAGCGCGGCCCAGGCTGGGGAGGGCGAGGAGACGAGCCAAGGACGCCGGCGAGGACTGCGTCCCCTCGCCTTCGCAGCCACCACCCGGCCCCAGGCAGACCCCCTCGTGGCAGCGGGTCCAGGAAGCCCACCGGCTGGAGGGGACCTGGGAACCATTTAGCAGAGGGTCCCGGCCGCCCTCGGCAGGCCCCGGACCGCAGCACGCACGGGGCGGGCGCGGCGCGCGCGGCCTCGATCCGGGTTCCTGGGGGCGGCGCGCGGGAGGGGGCGGGGCCTGCGCGGCGGCGGCGGCGTGGGCGCGCGGCGCGCGGCGCGCGGGAGGGGGAGCCGCGCGAAGGGGGTGGGGCTGCGCCGCCCGCGCCGCGCTGGGCGCTCTCGGCCAATGAGCGGCGTCCACATGCCGCGGCGGCGGCGAGAGGGGAGGCAGCGGCCGATAAATGCTATTAGAGCAGCCGCCGCGGAGCCGTCCCCGACGCCACCTCTTTCTCCTCCGCCGCAGTTTCCTCCGCTTCTGTCGGGGTGCAGAGCTGAGGGGCCCGGGCGAGCGCGCTGCGCACCTCCCTGCCGGCTTACCTCCCGCGCCCCGTTCCGCCCCGGAGAGTCGGCCGGGCGCCCCCTCCTCCGGCCCGGGCGGGGCCGCGAGTCGCTTAGGCAGAGCGTGGAGGGGCTCGGGGCTGCGGCCCGTGCTCCCTGCGTGAGGCTGAGGGCCAAGGAGGCCCTCCCTGCTGACAAGGGGCGGGAGCGTCGGTAGCCCCCACTCGCCTGGCGGGGTCCGGGGCGGGCACCGGCGAGGGCGAGCCGTGAGAGGGGCGGTTGTCTGGGGGAGGGGGCGCGGGGTGATTCAGCGCCCGGCGAGGCGGAAGCGGCTGGAGGAGGAGGGGAGAGCCAGTCCGCGCCGGGGCGCTCGGGGTGGCACGAGCCCGCGGCCCGAGTGCGAGGCGGAGGCGAGGAGGCCGCGGGGACTGGAGGCGAGGCCGGCCGGGCCCCCGCAGCCATGGAGAACGCGCACACAAAGACGGTAGAGGAGGTGCTGGGCCACTTCGGCGTCAACGAGAGCACGGGGCTGAGCCTGGAGCAGGTCAAGAAGCTCAAGGAGAGATGGGGCTCCAACGGTAGGTGCCCGGCGCTGCGGATGCTGGGGCCCCGCGTGGAGCCGTGCGGCCCGAGAGCCAGGGAAGATGGCTGACCGGGCTCCACCTCGTGGGTCTCGGCTCCGCGCCCGCCGACGGCTGCGGGCGGCCCGCGCTGGCCCCGAGGGAGAGGAGCCGCAGGCAGGAGCCCGGCCTCGCGGCGACCTCCAGGGATCTGGAGCCCTTGACCTTCCCGGCGCGTAGCTAGCGCGGTGGCTTCTCTTCTGCAGCAGGATTGAGCCCTGCGAGACATTTTCTCGTGCCCCCGCCGTCTTATGAGGCGTCGATGTAGTTGAGAACCCTCTGACCGTCCTCGTACTACCCAAAGTTCCACATCTGGCAGAAGTGATGACCTAGCTGAAATGGCTCCTTGTTTCGGGAGCCCAGAATGATCTTGTGGGGCTAGCCCTAAGGCCATTGATGACAAGTACTGCATATTTTCTTGGGATATCATTTTAGGTCGCCTTATTGCGGGGTGGAGGGAGATCGAACATCCCTAAGCTAGGTCTGTTTTTCAGAGACTTTGATGGTTGTAATTGCAGCAGTTCTTTTTAGAAAGAGCGCTAAATTTATTTTTTTTCCTCTCCTCTTGCTTGGTGGATTTCTCCGTCCTGCAGAGTTGCCGGCTGAAGAAGGTGAGTAATCTTAACGTGTTATTTGTGTGTGTGAGTGTGTGTGTGTGTTGTGTGCGCGTGTGCACGCTGATGTCAGGATGACAGTTATGACAAATATGTTTGTTTCTAACAGGAAAGACCTTGCTGGAACTTGTGATTGAGCAGTTTGAAGACTTACTAGTTAGAATTTTATTACTGGCAGCATGTATATCTTTTGTAAGTATTAAAAAAAAATTATTTTCTCTGCTCCCCAAAAGCTGAAAATACTCAGGTAAACCAGAAAACAAATGATATTTATTAGGTAAAAGCGTTTGGAGAATTAAGCTTTGGCTCTGTATTTAAAACGAAATAACTCAGGTATTCTTACTTATAAACAAAACAGTTGAAGCTAATGGTTTTTGGAAAATTGATGTCTGACATTTACAGTGTGGGGAGAAATTATTCCCAAATGTACAGGGGCTTACAAAGTCTTAGGATTTATCAGGTTTAGTTATCAAAAAGTTTTTCATTGACAGGCCTTTTTTGTTTTCAGTTCTTCAGTTTGTTATCGTGTTGTAAGATCATACTAAGATGATGTTGGACTCTCTGTAGGCTGTAAATAGAACTTAACAAAAGGAATATTCCAGTTGCTTTCCCTTCCTGGTAGTGGCAAGGTGACAGTTGTTCTTGACAGTGACAAGAATGATGACGGCAGTGATGGCACTACTGTTGACCAAATTTGGTCACTGACCTTCAGGGTGGTGTATTTATCTAACTTGGACCCCTGTCTTGAATGATTCCTGGGTTGAGAGAACAAGGTTCAGTACAGTTCTAAATCTTCAAAAAACCAGCATAGTGTTTTTCTCCTGTGTGTGGCTTGCTTGAGTCCCGTATGGTTGCTAAGAAACTGGTGAAATACAAAGAACTAAGGCAGAAAAAAGGTGATAGAAGTGGCAAGGATGTTTCTAGGTTATTAACCTTTTTCTCTGTTCACTATTTTATATTGCTTTTTTTCTTGAGCTGTAGACTTGGTAGTTTTCCTAAAAATGGTCATGAGTGGGACACAGATGTTCCTGATCCTGACAGTATGATAGATGCCTTCTTAAAAATATTTTGTTTTATATATATGTATATATATATATTTTTTTTTAATGGAGAGAGAGGAAATAATCACTTTTATTTATTCATGTGGTTTTTGTTTCTCCAACACTTAGCTGTGTATATGGTGCTAGGGTTTGAACCCAGGTCCTTGTGCATGCCAGGCAAGCACTCTAACCAGTGAGCAGCCCCTACAGCCCAAATATTTTATTCTTTAAAAAAAAAAAAAAAACCCATGATGAGAGGTGAAAAATCACCCAGTGCAGTACTTTCTGACTTTGAAAATCTGGTAACAGCTTCAGGGTTTGATTTTTGTACATTTGTATGTGCACAAGTTCCAGGGATCTACCTCAGTCTTTATGAAGCAGTGGGAATTTATTTAGTTCAGGTGAGGAAAGGATTAATTCTATACCCATTTTTAAGTAGACAATGGCAATAAGAGGTGAGCTTTGGAGTAATTGTGTACATAAATTCTGCCAGTAGACTTTTAATATGTCATGTTAGCCAAGTGTTGTGTAGCCATTAATAATTTAGTTCCAAAGAATCTTTCCTGTGGTTTTCATTGAATAAAATTGAGACAGTCATAGAAAACCATTCAGCTTACTAAATTATCCACTCACACTGTATACTTCTTACGGGTCTTTCCATGATTGGATAAAAAAATTTTTTCACCCAATAAATGACTGCTGTTTTACCCAATAAGATAAATGAATAGAACTGTTTGATTACGGTTTTGTTATATTGCCATGGATCAAAACAAGTGATATATTTGAGGGTAGTTGCAAATTTGTATTTATGCTGACCACATAATTTTTTAAATAACCTCAACTTTGGCAGTTAAATCTGGTGTCCAGTAATGTCATTTGCTGGTTTGTACAAGCCAAAGGTAAAAAACACTTTTAATGAATTATTCTCTTTCTTTCTTTCTTTCTTTTTTTTTTTTTTAAGAAAGAGGGGACAGAGAGACAATCAATTTTTATTTAATTTGTCACATGACTTTCATTGCTCCCAGACTTCGTTGTGTATCTGGTGCTGGGGTTTGAACTCGTGTACTTGCGCATGCCAGGCAAGCACTGAAACTACTGAGCCACGCTCCAGCCCCTTAATGAATTATTCTATATTCTAATTTGAAGCAGTGTTGGAAATAATGCCACTGATGGGACAGTAAGCAATTGTTTGATCTTGTAGGTCTTTTGAGTGACTAGTTGGAATGACTTTGTTAGCATGTAGAATTGGTGTGTGTATGTGTTTGTTGAAGTGATTAGGAGTTCATAGTTTCTTGGCATTTTCAAATTTTTTTTTTTTTTTTTTTTTAGAGAGAGGGACAGTGTGTGTGAGAGAGAGACAGAATCCAATTTTTATTTCGTTTGTCAGGTAGCTTTCTTTGCTCAGACACTCAGTTGTGTATATGGTGCTGGGGTTTGAACTCAGCGTACTCCAGCATGCCAGGCAAGCGCTGTAACCGCTGAGCCACCGCTCCAGTCCTTTCAAATGGGTTTTAAAATACTAAAATTTTGTTATGATGGGGCATTCATTGCCTTTTCATTTATTTATTTATTTGAGAGGGAGAAAGAAAGAGTCAGTTTCATTTATTTTTTCATCTGGTTTTTGTTTTTCCAACACTTGGTTGGGTATGTGGTGCTGAGGTTTGAACCCAGGTCCGCACACATGCCAGGCATGCGCTCTACCATTGAGACGCCTCTCCAGCCCAGGGGCATTGCCTTTTTAGAGTTACGTTTTGGAGTTAAAGTTCGAGTTCCTTTTTGTTATAGCTACTTGGGTTTTTTTTAGTGGATTGCTAAGTAGCAAAAGAATGCTTAGGGGTAGAATTAGCCTAATTTGCTTTGGTTTGTTTGATCAAGAAGTTATGATGGGGGCTGGAGCGTTGGCTCAGCGGTTATGGCACTTGCCCAGCATGCGTGAGTACTTGAGTTCAAACCCCAGCACCACAAAAACAACAAAGTCTTGGAGCAATGAAAAGTCACATGAAAAACTAAATAAAATTGATTTTTTTCTCTGTCTTAAAAGACG
Source organism: Aplodontia rufa (assembly GCA_004027875.1). Lineage (NCBI taxonomy): Eukaryota > Metazoa > Chordata > Mammalia > Rodentia > Aplodontiidae > Aplodontia > Aplodontia rufa. Next base: position 46,020 of record PVKS010000017.1, read on the forward strand.
GAAATGTTAGAAAGCCAGGTTTCGGGTTCCTTTCTTTTTTTTTTTTTTTTTGGTAATGGGGGTTGTAACTACTGGCTGCAACATTGTGCTTGACCTTTTGTTTCTTTATCTTTCAAAAAACGAGGATCACTAAGTCTTACAGTCATTGTATTCCTGTTGGCTTACCAGGAAAAATATGGTAGAATATTCACGTTCTTTTACATAAGTGGACAGTCAGTTCCTATATCCGTAATAAATCATCAGATCCTGCCATGTTAAAAAGCATATTTGTGATTTATTTCAAATATCAAACTAATTAGTAAACTGTTAACTGTAATATTTCACTGCAACAGAAAGTAGAAAATTGTATTAATGTGGCCCACAGAGATAGTTAAATAAATTTATAATATTCACCAAAATACTTTTTTTTTTTAAAGAGAATTTTATTTATTTTTTTCATCTGGCCTTTGTTTCTCCGACACTTAGTTGTGTATGTGGTGTTGGAATTTGAACCCAGGTCCTTATGCATGTTAGGCAAGTGCGCTAGCTGTTAAGTCACTGCTCCAACCCCCAGAATACTTTTTTTTTTTAAAAGGTCACTTTGATTGGAGGAATTGAACTCTTTATCTCCCCTTGCTTATGAACATTAGAAATTCCTCAATTTGACATTGAAGACTATTATTTCATTTTGTGTTTCCATCCTCTTCTTGGGTTACCAACTTTGCCCTAAATATAACACATCACATGGCTGCTGAACTGGAATGCTTACCCACCCCTTCCTCTCTTTTCATTGTTGATCACTTGCTTCAGACACTGGGGACACCACAGTGAGCAAAATGAACAAAGTTCCTTACCCGGAGAATAATGCTGTTGAGAAAGATAAAGCATTGGGGGGTCCGGATAAGGGAGGACATGTGGGGAGAGGAGTACAGTGTTTAGGCAGGGTGGTCAGTTAAATTCTTTAAGAAAGTAATGTTGAGAAAAGACCTGCAGAATTGAGCATTGGGGCCACATAGTTCTCACTCTCATGTCCAGGTCATCAGGTTCTCTTTCCCTGATGAAGTGTGCATAAGTTTCTCTACCTTCAGCCCCCATTTCCTTCCTTGGCTATGTAGATGGACTCGACAGGGCCAGTAAAGCTTACTAGGTTATGGCACTTGTCAACTTCTGTTGCATTTTAATAATTGTGTGTTTTTCTACGTCTCAATTGACTTGATGTGGCATTTTCAAAATGTATGAGATCTGTTTGCTTTTTCTTACAAGGATATATTCAGGAAGTATTTGATATTATGTAGCAATTTAAACTTATTCTTGTGTTTTAGTTTCTTACTTTAAAAGTAGGATAATATAGGCAATTTGTTGGTTTTGTTTATTTAAAATCCTTTCTTTCTTTCTTTTTTTCCCTGTGGCATGGGGCTCAAGCCCAGGGCCCCATACATGATGGGCAAGTGCTCTGCCCCTGAGCTGTACCTCCCAGCCCTTTAAGCCTTTCTTGAAATTTTTTTCCCCCCAGGGCTGAGGACCGAACTTGTGCTGAGGGCCTTGCTTATGCTAGGCAAGCGCTCTGCCACTGAGCTAAATCCCCAACCCCTTTCTTGAAATTTTAAATATGTTTTGGCATACATTTATAGTGTCTTTGTGTATGGGGGTATTGAACCCAGGGCCACTTCACAACAGAGCTAAATCCCAGCCCTGTTAATTGTATTTTATTATTTCATTTTTTTTTTGTTATGTTGTTTTGTGTTATTTTATGTTAATTTTATGATGGAGGTCTCCCTAAGTTTCCAAGGCTGGCTTCAAACTTGGCAATCTTCTTGCCTTAGCCTCCCTGGTAACTAGGATTATAGCTCTATACCACTGTGCTGTCCAAGGAAAAAAATTGTATTCCTAAGTCTGAGAACTTTAAAGAGTGTTTTTGGTTTGTTTTTTTTTTTTTTTTTTTTAAAGAGGGAGGGACAGAGAGAGGGAGAGAGAAAGAGGGGACCTATTTTATTTAGTTTTTTATGTGGCTTTTGTTGTGTATGTGGTGCTGGGGTTTTGAACTCACATCCTTGCGCATGCCAGGAAAGTGTTCTAACCACTGAGCAACCACTCCAGCCCCCATTTCCTCTTTATAAAAGTGGTTGATGTGAATTCTGCATTTATTGAGAAGGTGTTTACATGCCTAGCTTCTCAGTGTAGGTTTCTGAAGATCTAAGGATTAGAATGTGCTTATGATTATTCTTAATTTTTTGAGGGGGTGGGATGCTAGACATTGAAAGTAGGGCCTCTCAGCTCTACCACTGAGCTATATTGCCAGCCCCCTCTTTTGTTTTTTTAAGAGAGGGACAGTGAGAGAGAGAATCAATTTTATTTAGTGGCTTTCATTGCTCCAACACTTTGTTGTGTTTATGGTGCTGGGGTTTGAACTTATGTACTTTCGCATGCCAGGCAAGTGCCGTAACTTCTGAGCCATCGCTGCAACCTCCAACCCCCTCTTTTTTGTGGTCTTGTTAAGAGCTGCACCTGTTATCCCAAGTTAGAGATAACTGAGTCATAATTTCATAATTTGTCTCCCAGTTCACAGCTGAACACACCTTAATTTGAATTAAAATTTTCTTTGTTCATTATGCATCTAATTATAAGTGAGTACTGTGGTTCCATTTTGCAGTGATGGCGATCAACCCAAGGCTTTGAGCCAACTAGGCAAGTGTTCTATCACTCAGAAATAAAACTAGGCCCTCAGATTAGTCTTGTGGGTAACTGTTGAAGGATACCTAACTTATTTAAGCAGTTTAAAGTGTAATTGAGGATGGGTGTGCTGGCACATTACCACTCCCAGTGACTTAGGATACTGAACCAGGAGGTTTGCAAATTTGAGGCCAGCCAGTGAGACCCTGTCTCAATTTTAAAAAGGGCTCAGTAGTAGAGTACTCCTGAGTTCACTCATACAAAAAAAAAATTATAGTTGAATGTTTATTAGCAAGTGGTTATTTTGAATAGAATTGGCAAGTCTGAAACTTCTTGAATTCCCTTGAAAATATTAACTGCAGAAGACAGATACTATATTAGTGTAAAGTTCAAAGGAAAGAAGAAACAGTTTTTGCCTAAATTACACTACAGTAGCTTTTTCTTCTACTTTCATTTGCTGTTGTTTATGAAATGTTACTTTTTTGCTCTTATTTTTTTTGAGAGGGACAGTGACAGTCTATTTTATTTAGTTCTTCATGTGACTTTCGTTGGTCTGACACTTTGTATACGTGGTGCTAGGGTTCAAACCCATGTCCTCGTACATGCCAGGCAAGCACCAAAACTACCAAGCCACCACTCCAGCTCTTTTAATGTTTAAGTTCATGTACTGCAATTTATGGTTTGTACCAGTAAATATATGTTGAACATCAGCCATGTACTGGAGTTCTTCACAAACAAAAGGCAATACTGATAATCGTTTTTATTCATTCAACCTGTTCTCTAAATGTTTTGGGAGAGGGTACCAGCGATTGAACTCCAGGGGTGCTTAACCACTTTGCCACAATCCAACACTTTTAATTTTTTATTTTTTTGAGACAGAGTCTCGCTAATTTGCTTAGGGCCTTGCTAAGTTGCTGAGGCTGGGTTTGAACTTGGGATCCTCCTGCCTCAGCCTCCCAAGTTGCTGGGATTACCGTGTCCAGCTTGTTCTGTAGATTTTTAGAAACATTTACACCTTTTCCTGTATAAATATATTTTGTATAACTTATGACAGATCTTATGAACTGACCTTACCACTTGTGTTTTGATGTCACTTAACCAGTTTTCCTCTTCTTTACCTTACCCTTCTCTCCATTTCATGGAGTTTTCTGTTAGCATCATCTTCCCATTTACACAACCCAAAAAAGTTCCTATTAGTGGAACAAACCATGAAGGACTGCACAAATGATCTAAACGTAATTGACTGGATTGCTTCTCACCAGTTAAATATGATCGATCTTCATTTGAACTGTAGCATTTAATTATGGAAATTTTGTTTTTTGTTGTGTGTACTGAAGTTTGAACCCAGGGGTGCTGTACTGTTAGAAAATTTTTTTTTTTTTTTTTTTTTTTTTAAAGGGGACAGTGAGAAAGAGAGAATCAATTTTATTTAGTTTTTCACATGGCTTCCGTTGCTCTGAGACTTTGTTGTGTACGTGGGTGCTGGGGTTTGAACTCGCGTACTTGAGCATGCCAGGCAAGCGCCATAACTGCTGAGCTACCGCTCCAGCCCCTGTTAGAAATATTTAGGAAATCAGTGGTTGTCAGTTTTTTTTGTTTAGTTTTGTCCCCCCCTCCCCAGAATCAATTTTATTTAGTTTATTTGGTTTTCATTGCTCTGACACTTAGCTGTGTATGTGGTGCTAGGGTTCTGGGGTTCGAACCCGGGTCCTTGTGCATGCCAGGGAAGTGCTGTAACCGGTGAGCACTGCTCCAGCCCCCAGTTGTTAGTTTTAAATAGGCTTGGGTACTATCTTTCCATCCTAATATTTGCCCACTAGTTCTTATCAAGCAGTATGAATGCTTATGTCTCCTACAAAAAAGTTAATTGAAAAAGAGGTTACCGCGTTGCATGAATTGGGATTCTTAGTAAAGATCACATTTCACAAGAGCACGCATTTCTTGAGAAGTGAAGGTTTGCTCACATTGTCCTATCGCTGCTTTCCTTCATCATTTGCTTTCTCCATCTGTTAAGGGATGTTTAAGTTTGTCCCCTAGGCTTGACTGCCAAGAAGGAAATTCATTCCCACTTTAACAAGGTGTGAAGCTTATCTTACAGTTGCTAATGCCTCACTGACCTTTTGGAAAGGTCCTTCATGTTGAGCAATTTTTCTCCCTTAAGAGCTGATTAAGTTTCTTATTTTTGATATGGTCTTCTGGGCAAATGTTTGGGAGGCTAGTATCAGCAGCTGTGATCCAGCATCTATCAAAATTCATGACTTCCCTAGAGAAGTTTTCATTCTGGCATTTGGCCTGGCCTTAACACCAGGAATGCCCTGCTGAAAGCTTGCTGGGGCATCTATCATATTCATTCTGGTTTTCTGCCTGCCATAGTTCACAAGCTGTCAGTGGAGATTGGAATATTTCAGAACCTGGGTTCTGGGGCTTCTTGTGGTTTTTTTGTTTGTTTGTTTTTGTTGTTTGTTTTGTTTTCCCCCATGCCCAGATTGCTCAAATTGATTTCTTTTTAATTCACTGTTCTCTTGGAAAATTCATATTGGGCCTTGACTTAATCATCTTTGTGATAATTGCTGTTTGTATAACAGCTCACTATATGGTATTCCACTAAGTACAAATATAGCCAGATAGTTTCATTATTGCCATAAATCATGTCAAGAAGTGAGCTTTCATTGTTTACTAAATAGATTTTTTTTGGGGGTAGGAGATAGGGCCTCACTAAGTTGTTAAGGCTTGATTAGAACTTGAGATTCTCCTGCATCAACTGAGATTATAGGCATGTGCCACCATGCCCAGCCTAAATTTTAAAGATTTTATTGTGAAATACATACATTTTTAAGTTTTTGTGTTTTTTTCTTTCTTTCTTTCTTTTTTTTAATGTGCTAGGGATTCAACTCAGGGTTTTGTCTCTACAACTGAGCTCTGCTTCCCAAGCCCTTTATTTTTATTTATTTATTTGAGACAGAATCTTACTAAGTTGCCCAGACTGGCCTAGAACTTGGGATCCTACTGCCTCAGCCTCCTCATTAGCTGGGATTATGGGCATGTGCTACTACCCCCTGCTTATTAGGCAATACTGCTTTAAAAAAAAAAAAAAACCAACTTCCGAGATTGAATAATTTGGCAGGTTTTCACTAAAAATCCTGTTGGGGAGCTGGAGCTCAGTTAGAGCACTTGTAAGGACTTGAGTTCAAACCCCAGCACCACATATACAACTAAATGTCAGAGAAAAAAAAAGGATGAATAAATAAAATTGATTTTCTCTCTCTCTCTCTCTTAAAAAAAGAAAAAATCCAGTTGGCTTCTATTAGGACCTGGTCCTAGTGAAATATGTGAACAGTTTAATATTATTTTTGTTTTTTGTTTGTTTTTGTACTAGGGATTGAACCCAGAGCTGCTTAGCTTGACCATTGAGCCACATTCCCACCCCTTTTTAATTTTGAGACAGGGTCTCAAAGTTGCTCAGCTAAGTTGCTGAGGCTGGCCTTGAACTAACTGATGGTCCTCTGCCTCAGCATCCCAAGCCATTGGGATTACATGTGTGTACCACCACACCCAGCCAATTATTCTTTTTTAAAAGAGAGGGAGAGAGAGAGAAAGAGAATCAATTTTTTTTTTAATTTAGTTTTTCGTGTGACTTTCAGTGTTCCAAGACTTCACTGTGTACACGGTGCTGGGGTTTGAACTCATGTACTCTCGAATTATTGAATAACCTCTTGCCTGGCTGGTATGTGCTATAACTGCTGAGCTACCGCTCCAGCCCCCAGCTGATTATTCTTTACCTTGTTTTCTTTGTGTTGAGTTCTCTCTCTCTTCATATATTTTTTTAACCATATTTATAGTTGCTTGATTCTGAAGTGGGTATTAACTTGTAGTTTTTTTTTTTAAAGGAGAGAGTGAAAGAATAAATTTTATTTATTTTTTCATCTGGTTTTTATTTTTCTGACATTAGTTGGGTATATAGTGCTCGAATTTGAACCTGGGTCCTTGCACATGCCAGGCAAGTGCTCTACTGTTGAACTACCTCTACAGACCCAATTTGTAGGGTTTTTTGTTTGTTTGTTTTTGTTTTTGGTGTGTGTGTGTGTGTTGTATTTTTTAAAGGAGAGAGAAAGAATCAATTTTTTCATCTGGCCTTTGTTTCTCTGTGTATGAGGTGCTGGGATTTGAACCTGGGTCCTTATGCATGCGAGGCAAGCACTCCAGCTGCTGAGCCGCTGCTCCTGCCTCCAGCTTGTAGTTCTTAACAAGGTTGGCTGGTATGAACTAAAACATTAATGTGTTCATAACTTTTTTGGATTTCAATCATCTCTGATGTGTCATGTTGCTATATTACAATATCACGTGGTGGATGACCTTCAAAATACATTCCCGTTCACAGAACACCCTGTAGTAATTCTAATACCACTGATAAGTGATATTAGCAGCTTATATACTTCAAATTTGAATCCGTGGTGAAATTGTTTTTACTATTGATTTACATTACATGTGGATATTATTTGATATGAATACTAGCCAAATCAACATGGCTGTTGACGTTTGCATTCTACCTTAATCAGGAATTTAAAGTTTTTATTTCTTGGATATATAAACATACGAAATGAATGGGATTTATTTCCTTCCAAAAAGGGATTTTATTTGGGTTTTAAACAAAAATATTGGGACTGGAGTGGTGGCTCAGCAGTTACGGCGCTTGCCCAGCATGTGCAAGTACACGGGTTCAAACCCCAGCACCCACATACACAACTAAGTGTCAGAGCAAAGAAAGCCATGTAAAAAACCCAATAAAAATTGATTCTCTCTCTGGGGGAACCATCCCAGAAGCCAAGGTCATTCCTCCACAAGCTACCCATTTAGCGCATGAGTTCTGGGGGAAAGTGCAACAAGTGAAACCCATGGTGGTTTATCTATGCTTTGGCATTACCCCTGGATAACAAAGTTTATATACATTGATTGCTACTGTTTTGATAATGTTTCCCCCTCAACTGTATCCTGTATCGCTATATACTTCTAATAAATTTGGGGGAAAAAATGGATTCTCTCACTCACTCACTGTCCTTTCTTTAAAAAAAAAAGTTTACTATAGCAAAAGATAAATTAAGGATATTAAGAAGTTATGTAGTTTTGACTCCCAAGAATTACTGTGAAGAGAATATAAGCTAGTGTTTTTTTGTTTTTGTTTTTTAAGAGAGAGGGACAGTGAGAGAGACAGAGAAAGAGAGAAACAACTTTATTTAGTTTTTCACATGGCCTTCGTTGCTCCAACACTTAGTTGTGTACGTGGTGCTGGGGTTTGAACCTGGGTCCTCGTGCTTGCCAAGCAAGCGCCGAAACCTCTGAGCCACCGCTCCAGCCCTGGTTGTTTTTTTTTTTAAGAGAGGGACAGAAAGAATCAGTTTTTATTTAGTTTTTCATGTGACTTCAGTTGCTCCAACACGTCGTTGTGTATGTGGTGCTGGGCTTGAACCTGCCTACTCGCGCATGCCAGGCAAGTGCTGCAACCACCGAGCCACCACTCCAGGCCCAAGCTAGTTGTTTTTATCATTATATTTTGTGACCATTTGTTTCTAGAAATGGGGGGAAAAAAGAATTTTATTTTATTTTTTTTTTTTTAAGGGGCGGGGAGAGAATCAATTTTATTTAGTTTTTCATGTGGCTTTCATTGCTCCAAGACTTTGTTGGGTGTGTGGTGCTGGGGTTTGAACTCACAGACTCGCGCATGCCAGGCAAGCTCCGTAACCACTGAGCCACCACTCCAGCCTGAAAAAAAGAATTTTAGAGTTTGTCTGTTGTAATTCTTTTAGTGACAGCCACTTTTGTTATAGAGGTGGCACTAATAATAAAAACACACTTAGCACTTCTCATGTATGTCATTCTCTTTTAGGTTTTGGCTTGGTTTGAAGAAGGTGAAGAAACGATTACAGCCTTTGTAGAACCTTTTGTAATTCTACTTATATTAGTAGCCAATGCAATTGTGGGTGTATGGCAGGTAAGCAAGAGCTGCTACAGTGCTAAGTTTTAGTAGTTTATGTAAGTTATTTTAAACCGCACTAATCTTTTTTTATGCTTTTCCTAACATGTTCAGTAAAAATGTCTATAGAAGTTTACATGCATTTTTTTTCTTTTGTTCATTGATAAATTTTGCACCTGTCTTATGTACTTTTTTGGCTGTTAAAATAAGTCAGTTTGCTCATCCTTCATAGTATCAAGGCTTTAAGAAAATGGATAAGGAACTGTGTGTGGTGGCGCATGCCTGTTGTCCCAGCGCAGGAGGCTGAGGTGGGAAGATTGCTTGAGCCCAGGAGTTGGAGGCCAGCCTGGGTAACGCAGCAATAACCTGTCTCAGAAGAAAGAAAATGGATGAGAGCAGCTGCCTAAGGAAACCAGGAAACATGAGGACTAAAATCTGTCTTTATATTTCCTGTGGCAGATTTCATAAACTCCCCTTGGATTTTTAAGGGACTTAGCTATAAAAACTGTTTGAACCTGAACAATTGGTCTTTGGGCTTTTGATGGATGGAATTGCCTATTGTAGAATTAAAATAGTTTTCTTGTCACTCTTAAAGTGGAAACATCTTATAAATGTAGGCCTACTGGAATTGTAAATGCAATTTTATTAACAAATGTGAAGATTTATATGTGATGGGCTGATATAGAAAAATGGCATTCTAAAAAAAAAAATTTGCTCGGGATTGAATCCAGAGTTTTATGCATGTTGGTCAAGCACTCTGCCACTGAGCCACATCTCCAGTACTTAACATGAATTTTTAATTGTTATTGCATTCCTTTTTTCTTATTAGTTTATAGTAGTGCTAAGGATTAAACCCAGGGCCTCCTGCATGCTAAGCACTGAGCTACACCCCTAGCCACTCATTTTATTGTTTCTGAAATGGTTTATACCAGTTAGGATGGTAGTAGCTACTTCAAGCTTGCAGTTATCTTTCAAGGCAAATCATATTTCCATTTGACAGATGGGACTGAGCTTCAGAATGATTAAGTGACTTATCAAAGGCCATATAGGTATTACGTAGAAATTCTTGGGTTTGAACCCAAGCCCAGCCTGATGGGAATTCCACAATGAAATTTTAGAATAGTTTCATAAAACTTTTAGTTTGTCCTGATTTTAAAAAAGAGTAACATTATTTCGTTTTCCTCCCCTTTCTGTAGTATCCTGGATAATATGAGCAATACTGAAGGGTTCTTGCCTTCTGGAGAAAAGGGAAATGAATTATGATGTTGGGTGGTTTTGCAGTATATGTGTGTCATTTCTGACCAGTGTCATCAAAGGTGGTGGTGGTGGGGTGGGAGAGGTGACTCAGTGGTAGAGTACTTGCGAGGTCCTATGTTCAGTGCCCCCAACTACAAAATCAAATAGTAAAGGAAAACAGAACCCAAAAAAAGTGTTGGTGAGAAGAAATTTGAAATCTTAAGGAGTTTTGTGGGTGGAGGCTGGGGAGATTATTTTAGCAAAGGAGTAGAATGAAAAGAGTCCCAGATTTGTTTGAAGAATGACAGGCTTATTTGGATTTCAGAAGGAGATGAAAATGGAGAGAGAAGGGGACTATAAATTTTGTAGAACTAGGGGAAACCTTAGAAGTCCTGTAAGTTATCCTTTTGTTTGTAATAATTAGGTGTGTTTTGTTTTTGGTGTAAATGGTTTAAATCTATGATTATTGTTTCCCCTTTTTTTTTTAAAGAGAGGGACAGTGAGAGGGAAAGAGAGAATCAATTTTATTTACTTCTTCATTTGGCTTTCCCTGTTCAGACACTTTGTTGTGCATGTGGTTGGTGCTGGGGTTTGAACCTGCGTTCCCGCACATGTGAGGCAAGCGCCAAAACCGCTGAGCCACTGCTGAGCCCTGGTTTCCCTGTTGTATTCTCTACACTCTAAATATTCCTTTTGACAGTTTGAGGGAAGGAGATGTCTTTTAGGTGATTTTAATTTTCGTTTGTCTTCAGGGTTGAGATATACATAGTTTAATTTAAATGCACTTTTTGTAGTTTTAGTAGGAACAAAATGTAGTGCATGTGGAACATTTTCCTTAACCTTGAGAAGTTCAGTTTTTTTCTCCCTGACATAATCTTAAAAAAAAAAAAAAAAGAGAAATGAAAGCTACCATGATTCATATTTTAGGGGGCTGGGCATGGTGGTATACAGCTGTAATCCCAGCTATTTGGGCAGAAGGATCAAAAGTTTGGGGGCCAGTCTCAGCAATTTAGCAAGACCTTGTCTCAAAATAGGGCTGGTAATGTAGCTCAGTGATATGGTGCCTCTGGTTTCAACCCCTAGTACCAAAAAAAAGTTTGTTTGAAGTTTGTTGTTTGAATAGCAACAGCATTCCAAATTTATTATTATTATTCCAATATTAGTAACATTTTAAATAATAGCAGTGATGTTAATTATGGTTAAATATTGTGATACAGTTGAGATGATGCAGATGAATTATTTCTTTAACCACATCTGATGAGTTTCAAAGTAATTTATCATAAATTTCCTAAATGTAAGGTCTCTTATGCTTTTTCAGGGATACACATATCATAAGTGAGGTCTATGATTTTCACTGTGGGTTTTGTGTCATTTAAGTTTTTTAGGCAGATTTGAGTATCACTTTGAAATTGGGAAGAAAAATTATAATTGTCTTGCTATGTTCATGTATTATTAAAATTGTAAGTATATGGAAGTGCTGAGATTCTACCAATTCATTGGTCTTTAAACACTGAAGTGATATTTCTTAGGATTTGTGACATAACTTGATTTTTTAAATTCATCATTCAGCATTTATGGTATACCAAAACTTTGTCTAAACATTTTACATAACACTCAAAAATTCTTAAAAGCCTTCCTTGAGGTAGTTGTTTTATAGGCAGTAAATCTGTGTGCTATGTTATTTATTCAAAATCACATGGAAGCGCCTGGATTGAACCCAGGCATCCCAACTCCAGACCGTTTCCCATAAAGGCTTTCATGTGAGACAGGGTTGATTTTTTTTTTTTAATTAAATTAAATTAATTAATTTATTTTGGTATTGGGGATTTAATCTGGGGCACTTAACTACTGAGCCATATCCCCAACCCTTTCTATTTTGAGACAGGGTCTCACTAAGTTGTTGAGGCTGGCATTGAATTTGGGATCCTCCTTCCTCAGCCTCCTGAGCTGCTGGGATTACAAATGTGTACCACTGTGCCAGGCTAACAGCCAGGGTTGATTTAAGTGGGTGCATGTGACTGGAGTTGAGGGCCTTGTTCTGCAGTACGCTTAGGGATGGCAGGTTTTAGAACCTCTTCCTCATTACAGTTTGTTCCCTCACCCTTCTTGAGATGTTATTTCCACCCCCCCCCCTTAGTGAGAAAAAGAGTCAGTCTTATTTTCTCAGCTGGTTTTTGCTTTTCCTCCACTTAATTGTACATGTGGTACCGGGGACTGAATCTGGGTCCCCGCACATGCCAGGCAAGTGTTCCACTGCTGAGCCACCCTCTAGCCGTTATCATTTCATTTTTAGTCCAAAATCATAAGTGGCCTTGTAGAAATGACTGTTGTCTTAAAATATGAATTATTTAATACAAATGTCATGAGTATGCTTCTTTTGACCTTTTCCTTTTAGATTAAAACTAAAAATTTTAATTCCTGGGTTAGATATACTTGTAGTTACAGATGAGTTTATTACATTTATCTTCTATTTTCTGTTATACAGGAAAGAAATGCTGAAAATGCAATTGAAGCCCTTAAGGAATATGAGCCTGAAATGGGCAAAGTGTATCGACAGGACAGAAAGAGTGTACAGCGGATTAAAGCTAAAGACATAGTTCCTGGTGATATTGTAGAAATTGCTGGTGAGTTCTGTTTGTCGTTCTTTTTTACTAGGTTGCATTTCTGAATGTGGGTGTTTGGGGTTTTATTTTTATTTTTTGAGGCTTGTTATTTAAAACAAGGGCTTTTGTGTATCTATTGATACAACATTTTTAGTGTCATCTAAACATTCTGTTTTCTTTCTTTGTCTCCCCTACCCGCCCCTAGGCTTCTTGTACTGGGAATTGAACCCAGGTTCACTTTTACCACTGAGCAACATCCCCAACCTTTTTTATTTTTTGAGAGAGGGTATTACTAAGTTACTGATGATGCTGGCTTTGAATTTGTCATCTCCTGCCTCAGCCTCCTGAGTCACAGGGTTTTAGGCCTGAGCCAGGCAACCTTTGTAGTGTATTGGCACCTCCATGCTGTTGATAAGGCATATTGTTTATCTTTTGAGATGGGGTCTTGCTATTTGCTCAGACTAGTCTCAAATTCCTGGGTTCAAATGATCTTTCTGCTTCAATAGTTGGGACTATGGGTGTGGCCATCATGCCCAGCAGAAGTTTTTGTTTTTAAACAAGTTGTTTTGAGTTATACTTGCTAGTTTAGATACATTGTAGAATCCTGGTGCCTGAGAGGTAATTGTTGATGTTGATTTAACGATTACAGTGAATAGTTCGTTGAAATACTGTTTAAGGGTTATATGGTTTATTTCTGTTTTGGCTTTTGGCCTAAACATTAAGTCATACTTTAAACTATCAAAATGAGTTAATAGTTAAGGGTAATTTCATTACACTGAAAGCCATGCTCAAAAATACTTTTCTATCACACTGAGCCAGTGATCTTGGCCTGCACTCTGGGGATTTGCTTCAGAGTATGAATGTACTACAACAACCTCAGAGGGTTCTAGTCCTCAGTGCTCCAGATCAGTCCTGGATGTTCAGATAGCCCATTAGACTGTCCATGGAACCAACTCAGAATAAAGTGTTTTGGTTGATTGTCTTTTTTTTGTACTGCGGATTGAACCCAGGGGTGCTTACCCACTGAACCATATCCCAGTCCATTATTTTTTGTTTTGAGATAGCTCTCGCTAAGTTGCTGAAGGTGGTTTTGAACTCATAGTCCTCCTGCCTCAGCCTCCAGAGCTGCTGGGATTATGGGCAAGTGTCACTGTGCCTGGTGGTTTGTGTTTTTAAAACCTTTTTATTTAGGCTCGTCAGAAGTCTGAGGCAGGAGGATTGTGAGTTGAAAGCCAGCCTCAGCTACTTAGACCCTATCTCAAAAAGGGCTGGGGATGTGATGTGGCTTAGTGGTGAAGTGCCCTCAGGTTTAATCTCGAATACAAAAAAAAAAAAATCAGTGTAACAGGTTAATCATGCATACTTTCTACTAATTGAAGAATCAATAGGGAAGAAAAAATAAATATGAAAGCACAAATCCAGGAAACTCTTCTGGTATGAGAATTATGTAATGTTCCAGGTATGCTAATGGAAATGTAGCAAATATATGACTTTTACCTTCAGGGCGTAAAAGTCAAGAAAGAGGTTGTTAGCCAGTATTTTTTTTATCACCATTATTGACCAAAGAAAATGTAATTTACAAGTAAGAAGAAAATTTTTAAAAGGAATTGAAAAGAGGCATCAAAAAGGGAAAACAAAAAAGAATATACATCTATCTTGTTAGCATAGAGCAAAATTTTTTCACCTTAAAGGCGTTCATACTCATTAACAGACATTGCAAACAGGTTGCCCTCAGGCAGACTGTGTGCCCACAGATGTGCTGTATTTAGTTTTGTCCGTACATTTAATTTTTGCTTTAAAATCAAGTGAGTTTTGTAATCCAGTTGGCTTGGGAGACTGAAGCAGGAGGATTGCAATTTCAAAGCCAACCTCAGTTTCTTAGCAAGGCCCTGTCTCAGAATAAAAAAAAGGGTTTGGGATGTGGCTTAGTGCTTAAGTGCCCCTGGGTTCATTCTCTGGCACCCTTCCCTCCTAAAAAAAGACCTTTTTATTTTGACATAATTGCAAATTTAAAAGTCTGAAGCCAGCACAGTGGTGTACGTTTGTAATTCCAGCATCTTGGGAGGCTGGGGCAGGAGGATTGCAGATTCAAAGCCAGCCCCAGCAATTTAGCAAGCCCTTGTCTCAAAATAAAAACAATAAAAATGGCTGGGGTGTAGCTCAGTGGTAAAGCACTTCAGTCTTCATTATCCAAAAAAAAAAGCAAGTTTTAAGAAAGAGTTACTATATACCTTCACTCGTATTCCCATAGTCTAACACAGGTACTTTTCAGTGTGTGTGCGTGGCACTTTCTGAACTGTTTGAGAGTACATTGCAGATGTGGTGACCTTTTACTCCTAGCTACTTTTGTGTTTGTTTTATGAAATGGACATCTTACGTGATAGCCTCAGTGCAGTTATGAACATTGGAAAATTGACACAATGCTGCTATCTACGCACCTCATTCAAAATTTACCAATTCTCACTTTTTTTTCTTTTTTTTTTTTAAGAGAGAGAGACAGAGAGAGAATGAATTTCATTTATTTTTTTTCATCTGGCCTTCGCTGCTCTGAAACTTGCTGTGTACGTGGTGCTGGGGTTTGAACTTGCATACTGGCACATGCCAGGCAAGTGCTGTAACCACTGAGCCACCACTCCAGCCCCAATTCTCACTTTCTTAATAGCAAAAGAAAAAAGTGAATTAGGTAATTCTGGTGGTTATACAGGGAATAAACGAGAATGGTGGCAGAGTGCGATGACACAGACCTGTTGTCTCAGCTGCCCTGGAACCTGAGGCAGAAGAATTTCAAGTTTGAGGATAGCCTGGACAATGAGATCGTGCCTCGAAAAATAAAGTCCTGAGATATAACTCAGTGATAGAGTGCTTTCCTAACGTTCCTGAGGCCTGGGGTTCAAGCTCCAGTGCCACCAACAGAAAGAAAAAAAGGGGAAAAAAAGAAAATAGGTCAAAATGGAGAACGTTAGACGTAGGAAAGCTATTTTAATAGTCTTGGCAAGAAATAACGAGGGCAAGAGATAACTAGGGCAGTAGCCTTAAGAATAAGCTGTTAAGAGTTTGTAATGGGGGCTGGAACAGTGGCTCAGCAGTTACCGCGCTTGCCTGGCATGCACGAGGACCCTGAGTTCAATCCCGAGCACCACGTACACAACAACATCTCAGAGCAACGAAAGCTTAAATAAAATAGACTCTCTTGCATCAATTTTCTCTTTTTCACAGTCCCTCTCTCTTTAAAAAAAAAAAATTATGATGGTGGTTCTTAAGCAGGCATGCATATCAGAATCATATGGGGATACTCTTTACCAGGTCTCAGTCCCAAATAGTTACTGAATGTCCCTTTGGTGTGGAATTAGTCATATATAGTTTGAAAAGTGAGTCTCTGACTTAAATGCAAAGGAACAGGTTTTTGATCACAGAATAGATATGGGGGTACATAGGGCAGTTTGTAGAACCAAAGATATTGGGAAGATTTCTAGTTTAGTTGACAGGGTGAGAGTAACTAAGGAAGGCAAGGACAGAGGAACGTAGTTGTCGTTCCACAAGTATATGTGGTAGGTTGGGTTGCCTGTATATGTATATAAGATCATTTGACTTATATAATTTGATCATTTGCCATTTCTCTAGCTTCCTGTGAGAATATATTCTCAGCTGTTGAATTAAGAATATTTTAGTGTGTTGTGTCTGCTATTTCGGTGTATCCAGTCTCTACAAAGGCTTAGAGGAATTGTCCCCGCAGCATTGGTCTTTAGTTTGCGTCCATGGGGGGCAGTGTTAAACAACTCTTAGGATGCCGTGGCCTTGCTGCAAGGCTTTATTCCTTTTGAGAAAATGCACCACAGCCGACTTGAAGGTTTTGTTTTCCCTTTTCCTATGAATTTTGGTTCTTGCCAGTCTTTTCCATCTTGGTGTAGGGTATTCCACCTTGTAGACAGGGACAGACTTTGTGCATAGATCACACAGTGAGAAGTTTTGGTTACAGCCCTGATCTACCTGATACATTTTTTTTTAGAGTGAGAGACAGTCAATTTTTATTTTTTTCCTGCCTTTGGTTTTTGTTTTTTTGACACTTAGTTGTGTATATGATGCTAGGGTTTGAACCCTGGTCTTCATACGTGCCAGGAAAGCACTCTATACTGTGCCTCCGCTCCAGCCCTAACCCGACACTTGTTGCATACAGTATAATTCTATTTCTTTGCGTCGTGGTTTCATGTGTTGCTTTGGATGGTTCAAGGACAGATAATGGTTGGTCCCTAGTGTGTGTGACCTGAGGTTTCTCATCTTCTGGTCTCCTTTGCTTGTTCTGCTTATTTTGTGGTAAAATACATATTTTCCTTTTTCTTCCAGTACTGGGAATTGAGCCTGGGGCACTTGACTTCTCAGCTGCACCCACAGCCCTTTTTTATTTTTCGAGTCAGGGTCTTGCTAAGTTGCTGAGACCAGTGTAGAGCTTGCCATCCTCCTGCCTCAACCTCCTGAGTCATTGGGATTACAGGTGTGCACCACCACACCTGGCCTGTTTTCATTTGTTTTTAAGTGTACAGTTCTGTGGCATTAAGTATATTCATATTGTTAGCTGTTACCACTTTTCTTCTCCATAACTTTTTATCATCCCTCAACTAAAATGCTCACTTTGTGTTTTTCTCTTCCCGTGGCTCCTGACAATCATTCCCTGTCCCTTTTTTTTTTTTTTTTTTTTTTTTTTTTTTGTGGGAAAGAGAATCAGTTTTATTTAGTTTTTCATTTGGTTTTTGTTGCTCTGACACTTAGTTGTGTATGCGGTGCTGGGGTTTGAACTCAGGTCCTCATTCATGCCACTGATGACTGTCCTCTCCAGCCCCTTATTCCCCATCTTTTTTTTTTTTTAAAGAGAGAGGGACAGTGAGAGAGACAGAATCAATTTTTATTGAGTTTTTCACATAGCTTTCATTGCTCCGAGACTTTTGTGTACGTGGTGCTGGGGTTTGAACTTGCGTACTCGCACATGCTAGGCAAGCACTGTAACTGCTGAGCCACTGCTCCAGCCCCTCATTTCTTGTCTTTTTAATATTAAAAAAAATTTTAATATTCAGAACATGAATTGTAAATCTCTTGTCCTTCACCTCAGGTGAATATAACATCTACTACTAGTCAGTATGCACATTTACATTCATTTTCTTTTCACCAGTTTCTGAATCCTAAATGGGGAATGTCGCCTTGACTAATACCTTCTTGCTGAACGTGTTATAAGTTCTCTAAAATCAGAAGATGCGGTTAGGCTTGGTTAATGTGAGCAGGCTTACTAGGCATCGTGCTGTGCCCATGAGTGCTTGTGGTCAGTAATAGCTAAACTTAGAGTATACGGATTCTGTGATCACCTTGCAAATGTTTGATTTTTTTAACCATCAACTACTGGAGATACATACTGTTCACCTTTTGTTGAGGACAGTGAGTCTTTGTGGCTTATTTCTTCTTACTTAAACAGTTAATTTGATAGTATATGGTGTGCCTGGTACGTAGCATGTGTATCAGGATTTCAGTTATAGACCCAGGTCAATTTTTTGAAACAGCTTTCTTGAGACAGTCGTCCACATGCCATTAAATTTGCCTTTTTGAGGATTACAGTTAAGTATGGTCACAGAGTTGTAAATCATTATCACTATCTAATTCTAGAACTTTTTCCTCTGTCATGTTTCCAGTCCCTGGAAGCCACAATTTACATTTTTATGGATTGACCTGTTCTGGCCATTGTGCATAATATACGGTTCGTTTGTTCGTTCTTTCTTTCTTTTTTTTTTTTTTTTTAAAGAAAGAGGGACCATGAGACTGAGAGAGAAACAGAGACAGAGAAAGGGAGAAACAACTTTATTCACTTTTTCACATGGCCTTAGTTGCTCTAACACTCAGTTGTGTCCGTGGTGCTGGGGTTTGAACCCAGGTCCTCGTGCTTGCCAGGCAAGCACCAAAACCACTGAGCCACCGCTCCAACCCACAGTCCTTTCTTAAAATACTTTCTTTGATATTAACCTAATAATTCAGTTCTGTGGAAACTACAGAAGTAAACCTAATGCCTTTTTTTTTCTTGTCAAAGTTTTATTGTCACTGGATGTCATGGCACACGCCTGAAATTCCAACTGCTAGGAGGCTGAGGTAGGAGTTTTGAAATTTGAGGCCATTCATGGACAACTTAGCAAGAACCTGTCTCTCCAAAAAGTGTTGGGGGGAGGTCTTACTGTTAACCTAAACTGAAAGGATAAAGGGCATAAGTTGTACTTTTTAGACATAATAGTTTTATACTTTCATTTAAACTATAAATTGGTCATTATTTATTGAAACCGTAGGGAATACTGTTAAACTACTTGGAAGTTGAAAATGTACTTTTTTTTTTTTTTTTTTTTTTTTTTAAAGAGAGAAGGACCGTGAGAGAGAATCAATTTTTATTGAGTTTTTCACATGACTTTCGTTGCTCTGACACTTAGTTGTGTACGTGGGTGCTGGGGTTTGAACCTGTGTAGTCGTGCATGCCAGGCAGGCGCCATTAATTTCTGCTGAGCCATTGCTCCAGCCCCTCATTTTTTTTTTTTTTTTTTTGTTGTTGTTGTTGTTTTGTTTTGTGTGTGTGTGGTTTTTTTTTGTTTTTGATGCAGAAAGGAACAGACCTTGTAGTCATTATTTAGACTGTGAAGGGTTATCTTCTCTTTATGATAAAGTTCTTTTTGCCAGCTGTTGACAGATGCCTGTTGAGTTTTGTTTTGTTTTGTTTTTTTTGAAGAGGGACAGTGAGAGAGAGAAAGACAGAGAATTTTTTTTTTTTAATTTAGTTTTTCTTTTTCTTTTTCTTTTTTTTTCCCCAGGGCTGAGGCTCGAACCTGGGGCCTTGCGCGTGCCACTGAGCTAAATCCCCAACCCCTTTATTTAGTTTTTCATGTGGGCTTTGTTGCTCAGACACTCCACCGTGTACATGGTGCTGGGGTTTGAACTCGTGTCCCCTTGCATGCCAGGCAAGCGCTGTAACCACCAAGCCACCGCTCCATCCCTACCTGTTGAGCTTTTTAAAGGCAGGCTAGACTGGTTTTTGGGGGAGATGTGGAAAGCATTAGGGAAATTAAATTTTAGATGTTGCTAGTTAATAATCTTTCCAAGAAGAAATTGTGTAAGCATGTGTTACAAATGCTTATATGAATCTTAGATGTATCTAGTACGCAGGAGCAAATAACATTGATTTGGCAAATAGATGTGTGGAGATGGTGGCCCACATATCTTCCAGAGCCACAGTTCTCTAGATGGATGGAAACCAAAAGTAGTAAAATTTGTGTTTAATCTTA
Organism: Aplodontia rufa; assembly: GCA_004027875.1. NCBI lineage: Eukaryota > Metazoa > Chordata > Mammalia > Rodentia > Aplodontiidae > Aplodontia > Aplodontia rufa. The sequence goes on from PVKS010000017.1 coordinate 65,774, forward strand.
TAATAAGTGAATGTCAGTATTCTAAAACTTTCTGTGTTATTTACTAGTGTTATAAACACACATCAAGGGATAGCCAAAAGAGTCACAATTTTAGCATTTTGGGGGTTTTAGTGTGTACCCTGGGGGTTATTTATTGACTTCTCCAGGGCACTGTTTTCTGGATTGTTTAAAACAAACTTTATGTATCTTGGTAACATTGGTTTGACGGATAGCACAAGGACATAAATATCCTCAAATGACTTATGTTCTGTAGCATACTCTGGAACGAATCCTGTTTTGATTATGTAAGTGAAATGACACATAAATTTGCATTTGCTTTAGAGCTATAAGAAATTTATATTTCCTAAACTGAAGATGAAATACTGGGCAGTGGTGCCAGCGATTTAAAAATTTATTCAAGAATAGAATAATACTTATTTTTATTAATAAATTTAGTTATTATACAGTCAAATGCATATAAAGTAACAACATGATATGCGTATATTCTTTAAATCAGAATTACCCCCTAGATCCCTTTTTATTCTCCCTTTCCCCTCCCCCACCTGTCCCTTTAGAATAATTCTTAAAGTTGACTGATACTTGAAGAAACATTGATTTTTGATAAACAACTTGCAATAATGAGATTTGGTGACCACATAAAGTGGCTTTTCCAGGCAGTTGACTAAAAGGCAAAGTTATGAAGTAGATGACTCAATTTGTGTAAGAAAACCTAGATTATCTTAATTCTTTGTGTCATTGGACAAAGCAAATTAACCTGTACAGAATCAGGTAACTAGAGTGGACTCTTTCAGGAAGAGCATTCTGGCTCTAAAATCTGGTTCTGATTGTGTGATCATGAGTCTTGGATTGATTTTTATGCTGGGATTAGAGCAGCCTAGCTTTGAACATTGAGCAATCTCTTAATCCACACCTGCTGAGCTCCCTGATGAAGAAGGTTTGACAAAGATTGTTTTTGAGCTTTTTGTCTCATATGTCCCAGTCTCTTTGATAGAATTTTTTGTTTTATTATTATTACTCTTTAAAAATGTAAAAATGAGGGCTGGAGCAATGGCTCAGTGGTAGAGTACTTGCCTGGCATGCTTGAGGACCCGGATTCAAGGCCTAGCACCACATACACAGCTAAGTGTTGGAGAAACAAAAAGCCAGATGAAAATCTAGATAGAATTGCTCTCTCTTTCTCACTGTTTTACTCTCCCTCTCTCTCTCTCTCTCTAAGAGAGAGGGACAGTGAGAGATACAAAGAGAGAAACAACTTTATTTAGTTTTTCACATGGCCTTAGTTGTTCCAACACTTAGTTGTGTCCGTGGTGCTGGGGTTTGAACCCAGGTCCTCATGCTTGCCAGGCAAGCACTGAAACCGCGGAGGCACCGCTCCAGCCCCTCTCCCTCTCTCTTAAAAAAAAAAAAAAAAAAAAGAAGGGGCTGAAGGGGGTCTCTGGGGTTATGGTGCTTGCCTGGCATGCGCAAGTACACAGGTTCAAACCACAGCACCCACGTACACAACTGAGTGTTAGAGCAACGAAAGCCATGTAAAAACTCAATAAGAATTGATTCTCTCATTGTCCTTCTCTCTTTAAAAAAAAAAGAAAGAAAGAAAAAAGTGAAGATGAGGACTTTTTTAAAAAAGGAAGTAGGCAGGAAACAGGAGGATTGCAAGTTCAAGACCAGCCTTGTCAACTAAGACCTTGTCTGAAAATAAAAAACTAAACATGGCTGGGTATGTAGCACAGTGTAGAGTGCTTGCCTAGCATGTGCCGGGCACTGGGTTCAATATCTGGTACGGTGGAGGAAAAAATAAATGTGTGCCTCAAGTTCTAGCCACCATTTTGGCATGCTTAGAGCAATAATTCCCTACCATGCGTGCATGGAAACCACCTAGGGAATTTAAAATGTACGTTTGGATTCTTGGGGTTTGAAATAGGTCCTAGTTATTCTGTATTTTGTACAAGGTTCCAAATGAGATAACACTTTGAATATCAAGGCTCTAGATTAGTTCTAGATCACAGTCCTTTTGAGAATTGATGAACTCTGAACTCTTGGCAAAGACACATATTCAGAAATCTTTTACATATTTTCAGGAAGTTTATTTGTTCTCCTCCCTAGAAGTTCACCCTGCTTGGTTTTAAAAATCTATATGGTATAATTACCATCTGATGTGAGCAATTTACATAGCCTTGGTAAGGCATTGTTAGAATATAAACAGTTTTTACTTAATGATAAATAGAAGTATAAGCAAAGGTGTAACCAAATAAGGTGTTGAGCATGTGTGTTCCGTTGGTTGTTTTCCCCTCATGTGGAGTTACTTCGCTGAGAAGGATGGGAGAACAAGGGCTCTTTAGAGATGCAGGTTGAGACATCTAACTATATCTAGATAACTGGAAATAATTATTTCCTGTGAATCCTGAAAGTTGCATCTGTTCTTAAAACAGATGTAATTTATCATCTTAAGAACTTGTATAAAGCAGAACATCAAAGTGGTTTAAAACAAACAAAATCAGTGCAGATGTTTAGGAAGAGTTTTGAGACCAAGGGCGCTTCAGCACTGTTGGCATAGATTAATACATTAAGAACTCGAGAGATGAGGAACCCTGGGAAGTCTCTCCAGGCATCAGATCATGATGGACCAGTTGATCTTGAAACCTGACCTGATTTCATGGGGTTGGCATTTCCTTATTTCCTGTGATTACCTTTTTCCCCTCCCCATGACTCAGTGGTAGTCATAGTACTAGTAAGTGTCAGCTTTTCCATTCTTGCCACCTGAGATTATGATTTTGGAAAAAGTAGAAGAAACCACACGGTATAGGGTTCAGTTTTCCTGTGTGACACTGAAGATAATATTTTTGAAAAATAAGCAAAGTGCTCGACATTGCCAGAGCCAAGACGATTACAAGGTTGAGGAGGGAGATGGCAGAGATACAAATTTGGTGGTAATTGTGGACATTGTAGGGAATTCTTCTATGAATGTCCTTCAGAATTAAAGGGTGTGCACAGAAGCATTCACCGTGTAACACTGTAAGAGGAAAAGTTGGAAACACCTAGGTGGCTATAAAAATGGAGGGTGATTGCACAATTCTGTGACCTTGGAAAGTGCATCATTTATACACTGACAATGGAGATAATCTTGTTGCTTGTGACAGGTGAGACTGTTGAAATAGTGACCTATTAAAGCACTTACAACAAGTACCTGGTAGAGAAGCAGCGTTCTCCAAGATTACTGTGCAGCCACAAAGTGGGATGAGACAGATTGGCACATGCTAATGTGAAATGGGGCCTGATTTTGTTTTAATGAGGTTTTCATAAGTGTTATGCATAAAGAATAATCTATGTGGTAGATATATTAACATTGATGTGTGTTAAAGGGAGAGAGAAGAATGGGCTGTCACCTTTTAAAAGCATGTTTTAATTTTGTATTAAAAAAATTCACATTGGGGAGCTGGAGCAGTGAATCTCCTATCATGGCGCTTGCCTGGCATGCATGAGGATGTGAGTTTTAAATCCCGTGCCATGTACACAGCAAAGTGTCAGAGCAACAAAAGCCACATGAAAAACTGAAAAACTAAATAAAATTGATTGTCTTTCTCAAACTCCCCCTCCCCATTCCTCTCTTAAAAAAGAACAATTCATATTGGGAAGTATGCCAGATGCTGTGCACTCTAGCCTTGGGTGGCCATGGCTGTCTCTGCAATGTCTGGTTACCATGCTGCCTCTTATTCCTGTAGTAGTTGGGAACTTGCCTGCAGGACCAGCCAAGCCATGTTAATCAGTTTCATTGTAAAACATTCCTGTGACCTAGAATATACTTCTGCTTTTTCTTTTTAGTCTAACAATAGAACTTAAATCAACTTAAGTATTATTAGAGCTTTAGCCCAGCCAAGTCTCAGATCTCTTTGGGGTTTGAATTTTCCTTGTTGGTAGATTTGTTACAGTCTCAACCTTGATGGCAGTCTCTTGATATTTGTATATTAAAGGAAATGTGTGCTGCGAGCATTTTGTTCACTGACAGGTGTTTTACTTAGCACCCACTGTGTGTTAGGTACATTGCTAGGGACTGAGGAAATCAGTGGTGGCCCAGAGATTCTGCTTGCATAGAGCTTTTGTTCTTTGGTAGGTTCGTTAGAATGTGGGATGAGTGTTAGGAAGGGATACTCTCTGATCCATCCCTAATCTGGGCATTCAGCCAGGATAAGCCTTGCTTTGTAGGGGAAGAAAGTGGGCATTAGGGTGTTTGTGTGAACTGAAGACCATTGTGTTTTGAAGTTCAGAGAGGGAGAGTGGTGAGGAGAAAGCACCAGTTGGTCATGTTCTAAATTGTGTTTGGGAGTTAATAGGGATAAGCACTTGAAAAACAGGACAGTGAGTTCACACTGCCACTTAATGTTCTGGTTTTGGGAACTGAACCCAGGGGTGCTTTACCACTGAGCCACATCTCCAGCCCTTTTTTAGTTTTTCTTTTGAGACAGGGTCTCATTAATGCTTAGGGCCTCTCTAAATTGGAGAGGCTGTCCTTGAATTTGTGATCCTCCTGCCTCAGCCTTCTAAGTCACTGAGATTACAGGTGTGCTCTGCTGCACCCAGCCACACTGACACTTTTAAAAGAATACTTTACCTCAAAATCAGATTGGGGCAAATGTGGTAATTTTCCTTCTGGCTCACCCCCAGGCCTTGGAAATAGTTTTTGGTAATAAGCAAGTGGACTTCTCGAGTAAATTCCATTCATTCTGCATGACTACAAAATTTGTGACTTATGTAGGAAGCAGTAGTGAAAAAGTTTGAGTTATAGTTTAAGGATAATTTTGGGGCTGGAGTTGTGGCTCAGCTGCTGAAGTGCTTGGCTGACATGCTCAGAGACCTGGGTTCAAACCCCAGCACCACGTGCACAACTAAGTGTTGGTGAAATAAAGACTAGATGAAAAAATAAATGAAAGTGATATTCTCATTCTCACTCTCTTCCCCTCTCTCTCCTATCTTTTTAAAAAAAAATTAATTTAGTTATGACCTGGTTTTCCTAGAGCCCTTTAAACTTAAAAACAGTAGTGGAGGTGCTGGGGCTCAGTGGTAGAGCACCTGTGTAGGATGAACAACAAAACAACAGGAACCCCAGAAATAATAGTGACATTTAGGAGACTATTTTTATTCATGTATGGTTTTCTTTTAGAAAGGATTTGAATAATTCTCTGGAATTTGCCATAGTGAATTAGACTTTTAAGAATTTATGCATAAAAATGATTAAACAGGATTTTTCTAAGTACTGTTGATTTTATATTTTATGTACGTGATATAAATAGTGTTTATCATGGCTTATGAAGACTCTGCAAAGACACCTTGCATTCAGTTCTAAAATGTGACAGAATAAATTTCCTTTAACCAGCTCATACTCTTAGAAATGAATTTATTCTAGCATGTACTTATGAGGATTTTTGTTCATAGTGGAAATCTTAATTGTGATGGCAAAGGAATAATACGGCTGAATATAAAAAGGAGCTAGTTGTTAAAGGAATAACAGATTATTCCTTTTTTATACCTCCCTCAACCCAAAGAGACAGAAAAAAAAATTTGGAGGAAAAAATTGCAGAGCATTCTCTTGGCAAGAGTAAGAATTTTCCACTACCACTTGCCCTGAGGGCATTGACATGCCCCATCAGGGAAATGTTGCTGAATGTGATCTCAGAACAATGCTGCCTGCTTCTCAGGCACAAACTGTCTGAAATTCACAGAAGCCTGTGAACAAAAGGAAATTAAGTCTTTGTTTAAAAAGTATTCCATGGGTCCTTCTTGGATCCTTTAACTCCTTAAGAAGACTTGAGTCCTAAGCTAGAGTGAAGCAGGGGTGCCCGGCAAGTTAGTGTTAGATTAGTTGAAGTTCCTTAGCAAGACTCCTTTTACTCCCTGACCTTAGTTCTTATCTATAAAGAGGACAGGGGTTGGTCAAGATGGTGTGAAGCTAGGTGTTTGTCTAGCCCAGAGAATGCAAGAATATGGCAAAATTTGAAAACCAGTTTGGGTTTATGCTGCTTTAGTATCTTTCCACAAAAAGATCAGCTTCCAGTGGGAACAAAGTAATGTATAACTTTAAAGTAGCAGTTTCCCGGGCTGGAGCAGTGGCTTGGTGGTTATGGCGCTTGCCAGGCATGCACAAATACACGGGTTCAAACCCCAGCACCCACGTACACAACTGAGTTTTGGAGCAATGAAGGCCATATGAAAAACTCAATAAAAATTGATTTTCTCTGTCTCTGTTTCTTGCTTTGTGTCCTTCTCTCTTAAAAAAAAGAAAGAAAGAAAGAAAGAAAAAAGCGGTTTCCCAAGCGCTGTAAATTCTAAGACTGGAGCTGGCGTCCTGGTGCAGGGGAGCAGCACACAGTGGAGGCTGTTCTAAACAAGCCCTTCACAGAGTCTGAGGTGCTTCAGTTGGGAGCCTTGTGTTAGCTTTTTTTTTTTTTTTTTTTTTTTTAAGAAAGAGGGACAGCGAGAGAGACAGAGAAAGAGAGAAACAATTTTATTTAGTTTTTCACATGGCCTTAGTTGCTCCAACACTGAGTTGTGTACGTGGTGCTGGGGTTTTAACCCGGGTCCTCATGCTTGCAAGGCAAGCGCTGAAACCACTGAGCCACCGCTCCAGCCCTTTTTTTTTTTTAAGTGATTTTTGGGAAACCTTTAAAATATGTGAGGTCCTAGACCCCACTCCAAATGCATTGAACTGTACTCTTGAAAAGGGACACCTAGCACTCAGGATGCAGCACAGTGGTGGATTGCTTCCCTAGCATGCATGACGCCCAGGGTTTGATCCGTAGCTCTGCCCTAAAAAAGAAAAGGGGGCCCTAAGGATCTGTAATTTTTAAAAGCTCCCCCATCAGCTTTTTTTTAGAGAGAAGGACAATGAGAAAGAAAGACAAATAATTTTTATTTTTTCATGCGGCCTGTGTTGCTCTGAGACTTCCTTGCGTATGTGGTGCTGGAGTCTGAACCCATGTACTCCGCATGCCAGGCAAGCGCCGTAAACCTGGAGCCACCACTCGAGTCCCCCCACAATCAGCTTTTTGATGGTACTGGAGATGGAGCCTAGAGACACTCCCACTGAGAAACATGACATCCCCAGCACTTTTTCTTACTGTGAGAGAGAGGGTTTTGCTAAGTTGCCAAGGCTGACCTCAAGTTAAAGACCCTCTACCTTAGGCTCCGTAATAACCAGGATTACAGGTGTGTGCCACAGAGCCCAAGCCGCTATCAACTCTCACATCCTAAAGTTTTAGTTGCCTTCTAATTAGAATGGCCATTGGGACCTCAGTTTTTAAGGCTTTCCCTGGTCCTTTGTTCTCTAGCATTTGACTTTTGAGGCACTTATTTCTCAGTACTGGGTCGATAGTTGAATGTGTATCAGTATACTTCGTATGCAGCAGAGAGACACCCTTTGTATGTTTAGCTCAACCTGTAGGGGAGGAATAGTTAGTTTCTTAAAATGTCAATAAGTATTTTTCATGCAGCAAATATGTGATACTGGTCGCACCCTAATGGGCAGTATTTTGGCTGTATTACCCAAGAAATGTTTTGTTTGTGTCAGAACCTCTGATCTTGCACTGAAATTCAGCAAAACAAAAGCCAAATGCTTGGTTTTGCATCGTTTTATAGTTGGCCCTTAATTTACGTAACTAGCTTTGCTTGCCTTAAATGTGTCAGGTGTATGAGAGCATGAACTGAGGTGTTTTGGTTTGTTTGTTTTTTTAAAGAGGGACGGTGAGAGAGAAAGAGCAATTTTTTAATTTAGTTTTTCATGTGAACTTTGTTGCTCCAACACTTTGTTGAGTGTTGAGTATGTGGTGCTGGGGTTCTACCCCACATATGCGCACGTGCCAGGCAAGTGCCGTAACCACAAGCCACTGCTCCAGCCTGTTTTTCCTTTTTATAAGAGAGGATCAATTTTGCTTTATTTTTTTAATCAGGTCTTTGTTTCTCCAACACTTAGTTGTGTGCGTGGTGCTGGGGTTTGAACCCAGGTCTTAGCGCTTGCTAGGCAAGTGCTCCAACTGCTGAGCCACTGCTCCACAGCCCCTGTGACTATGAGCTGAGGTATTTTTTGTTGTTGTTGTTGTTTTTTTTAAGGGCTGAGGACTGAACCTTGCACATGCTAGGCAAGTGCTCTGCCACTGAGCTAAATCTCCAACCCCTGAGCTGAGTTTTATATGTAATTTTTTGTTGTTTTGTTTTGGTGCTGGGTATGGAACTCATGCAGGCAAAGCCACATTACAGCCCTATAGAGTTTTAAAAACAGAATTGCTGCATATGACTGGGTGCAGTGACACACAAATCTGTCATGCCAGCCTCAGCAACTTAGCAAGACCCTATCTCAAAATAAAAAATAAGAAGGACTGGGGATGTGGCTTAGTGATTCACTACCCTGGGTTCAATCCCCTGTACAAAAAAAAGTTACTACTTATGTCCATCAGTGACAGTGCAGGAATATGACAATGTTTATAGACTGAAGGCCTCTGAACAGAAGTCAGTGTCTTCTGTTCCTGAAGGACCATGACAGATCATCTCAAACATCAAAGAAACATTTGAAAATTTTCCGTTCACTGTCTTATCTTAATACTTCTCATTGAAGTTATGCTCGTTTCACAGCGTTCAAGGGCATGTGGAATCGGGTTAATTATAACAGAGAAATGATACAGTAAACATTTTTTTATTTTGGTTTTAAATTTTCATCTGGATAAGGGCATTTCAGTTGTTGAAGGTCACTGAAGCTGAAAACATGGCTGCTTTCTTTATCCATTAGGGATGCTTCCTTCAATGTAGCATGACAGGACTATAATAATGAAAGGTTCTAGTTATTCATTTGGAGTATTGCTCTTTATTGCATAAGCATTTCCAGCAGGAATTTCATGTTACGTGTCCCTGCAGTCAAATGCTAGGACATTTGCCTCTTGAGATTACGTATTGACAAACTTTCTCTGCCACCTTGTAACCACATTGATATAAGGTTGTTTGCACACTAAGCTTAAAAAAGCAAATCATAGGGCTGGAGTCGTGGCTCAGCAGTTAAAGCACTTGGCTGGCATGCTCAAAGATCTAAGTTTGAACCCCAGCACCATGTACACAATTAAATGTTAGAAACGAAGGCCAGAGGGAAAAATAAATAAAAATTCTTTTCGGGCTGGAGCAGTGGCTCAGCAATTTCGACACTTGCCTCGCAAGCCTAGGGACACTGGTTCATACCCCAGCAGCACATACACAACGAAGTGTCTGAGTAATAAAAGCCAAAAAAAAAAACTAAATAAAATTGATTCTCTCTCTCTCCCCCCACCACTGTTCCTCTCTTTATTTTTTTTAATTTTTAATTTTTTTTAAGAGAGAGAAATAATTTTTATTGAGTTTTTCACATGACTTTCATTGCTCCGACACTTAGTTGTGCACGTGGGTGCTGGGGTTTGAACCCGCATACTCGCGAATGCCAGGCAAGTGCTGTAACCGCTGAACCACGGCTCCAGCCCTTGTCCCTCTCTTTAAAATAAATAAAATAAAAAGCAAACCTTAGGGCTGGAGCAGTGGCTTAGCTGTTACGGTGCTTGCCTGGCATGCGGGAGGATTTGGGTTCGAACCCTCACCCCAAAGCACCACATACACAACTAAGTGTCAGAGCAACGAAAGCAGCATGAAAAACTTAAGTAAACTTGATTTAAAAAAAAAAAAAGCAAACTGTATTTTCTTTGAATTAAAAGCTCTGAAGTGAAGAGAATTTGAAACTAAATTCCAGGTTTAACAAGTACAGTGTTCAGCTAGAGTGATAGCACGCTTGCCTGGCATGCACGAGCACCTGAATTCAAACTCCAGCACCATATACACAACTAAATGTTAGGGAAAGAAAAACCAGAAGAAAAAAATAATAAAATTGATTCTCAAAAAAATCCAGTGTTTACTTCTTGTACAGGATGGCTGTTTTGCCATTTTATACATAACCAGTGACAGTTATAGTTCAGTGTGTGGAATAAGTCTGGAAGATGAAGTTTTGACTTTAAAATGCCATTTATTTAAAGCTTTTTAAATTTTTTTTAAGAGAGAAAGAGGGAATCCACTTTAGTTTTTCACGTGGCCTTTGTTGCTCTGACACTTTGTTGTGTACCTGGTGCTACGGTTTGAACTTGCGTACTTGTACATGCCAGGCAAATGCTGTAACTGCCAAACCACTCACTGCTCCAGCCCCTAAAATTCTATTTATAATTCTAGGGAGAATGCTAATTTTTAGTTGTTCTTACGTTAATACTTACAAAACCAGCTTGGCTTCAGAAAGTCATGGAAAACTTTTACAGTTTGGGATGGTGATGAAATGGATGAAATAGGATGAAATGCAGGGCCTCACACGTGCTAGCACTGAACTGCACTTAGAGCTCCTGCACTCCCTGGACCCACCCCCTCCAGGTTACAGAGGATTGAAACCTGGGCATTCTACCAGATCTGCATCCCCAGCCTTTTTTATTTTTTATTTTCAGACAGGGTCTTGCCAGGTTGCCAAAGTTGTCCTAGAACATGAGATCCTCCTACCTCCAGGGATTAAGATGTGGGCCCTTTAAGAGTTGCTCAAGGAACTCTAGCCCAGGAAAGAAACCTGGTTGACTAAAAGGGCCTTTTTAAGTTATGCAAGAAGTTTATTCATTTGTGCTAATTCACATTTCAAAAGGTACCAGAGTGAGAAAAAACCGATGACCCAGTGTTTCCAGTTTAACACCTTCCCAGAGGTATTTCCTTATGCCACTGGCAGCCCCACACACAACACTCACATCTAGAGTACTGGAGGACGTTTTCACTTTATGTTAGCAAGACTGTGCTGAGTTAAACACGTGCTGAGTTAAACACGTGCTGTGTGAGCAGTGTCTGCAGGATAAATTCCTTGGGGAATTGGAGGGGGGGGATGAGTGTGGTGTGTGTGCCTGTAATCAGCCACTCAGGAGTCTGAGAAGGGGAGTCACCCTGTCTCAAAATAGAGACAGGGACGGGAATGTGGCCCTGTGCTGGCTTCCCCTTGGATTCAGTCCCCAGTGTGTGAGGGAGTTGCACTTTGTAGTTTTGGTAAGTATTGCCCATTTGCCCACCAGAGCTTGCCACAGTTGTTACCCTCCTCCAGCACAGCGTCTGGAGGGAGCTAGAAGTGCTGTTGATGTTACATGACTCGGAGTGTTTAGTGAAATTGTGCACATCAAGCGTTTCACGCATTAACCGTGCTTAGATGCAGCTTTAGTTAATGGGCACACATGCACCTGATGCATTGCCTCTGGTGATCTGGGCCTCTGGGTTTGTTTATTTTAGCTGATTTGAATTTGTTTCCATCTGTTATTGCCAACTAGGTCTGTTTACTCAATTCTTGTATTAGATTTATAGTTAAAAAGTAATGTCTTGGGCTGGAGTGGTGGCTCAGTGGTTTCGGCACTTGCCTGGCAAGCACGAGGACCCGGGTTCAAACCCCAGCACCACATACACAACTGAGTGTTGGAGCAACTAAGGCCATGTGAAAAACTCAATAAAGTTGTTTCTCTCTTTCTCTGTCTTGCTCACTGTCCCTCTCTTTAAAAAAAAAAAAAAAAGTAATGTCTTTGTACAGATTTATTTTGGAATTGTCTTATGTGAGGTTAATTGAGCATCTTTTAAAAGAACTATTTGTTTCTTGTTCATAATAATGTAACTGTTCTGATAAAAAGGAATGATGGGTGCTCGATGTGTCTTACCCCTACCCGTGCCTTGAAAGACAGACAGACAGGTGTAGGAAACATAAGAAAATATATTTCTTATCGCACAAAGTGAAAAACTTGGAGGCCTATCTAAGTAAATGTAGCCAAACTTTTTGTTTGTTTTTCAGTCCTGGGGATTGAACCCTGGGGTACTTTACCTCTGAGCTACATCCCCAGTCCTTTTTATTTTATTTTTGAGACTAGGTCTCAGAGTTCCTTAGAGCCGTGCTAAGTTGCTGAGGGTGGCTTTGAACTTGGGGTCCCCTTGCTTCAGCCTTGGAGTAGCTGGAATTACAGGGGGGTGCCACTGTCAGTGAGTTTTTGTGAACCTGAAATAGGTTGATCATCTTGTTTAACAACTTTTCTGTTTTCTACTGTATACAAGCTATTTTCTTTAAAAATTGTGTTTGATTTGGAGAGAAATTCATTTTTAGGAAATATGGTTGCAAAACTTGTTCACTTTAGCTGCTTCTCCCACCCCTTATCTCCCATTAGTTGGTGACAAAGTTCCTGCTGATATAAGATTAACTTCTATCAAATCTACAACTCTGAGAGTTGACCAGTCAATTCTCACTGGTAAGTAGGAAAATTGCTGACATTTCTGAATCCTCTTTCATGTCCCATGCTAAAGGAGTTAGCTTTTGTCCACTGTGCCTTTATGGCATCCTACCCTAATCCTCTTAAATATTTGTTTTCTTAGGGCTTTAACAATTAGGCTTTTTTGCCAGCATGGGTTTAGAAACATGATTTTGAAACAAACTTAGCTTTTTTACCTCGTAAGGCCCTTATTTATCTTTTTTTTTTTCTTACAGTATAGTCTTACATTTAGGAGGGAATATTTGCCCCAGAGTCGTGAACACATGCATAATGACAGAGCAACCTGAAGCCTATTTATCTTTTCAATTAAAGAAACAGTTTTGGTTTTAAAGTCACTGTTTACTTTTTTAAGAAAAGTAGGTTACAAGTTCCTCATTAGTTGAGGTAATAATCTGAGGTTTTTTTGTTTTTTTTCTTTAAAGAGAGAGGGACAGCGAGAGAGACAGAGAAAGAGAGAAACAACTTTATTTAGTTTTTCACATGGCCTCAGTTGCTCCAACACTTAGTTGTGTACGTGGTGCTGGGGTTTGAACCCGGGTCCTCGTGCTTGCCAGGCAAGCGCCGAAACCACTGAGCCACCGCTCCAGCCCCATAATCTGAGGTTTTAAAGTATTATCTCCCTGTTTTGTGAAGAGTGACTTACTCATCCAGTGCTGAGGTTTTTTTCCTCCTTGGAAGAATACAAGTATCCTGAATCTAACATACTCTTCAATAAGCAGAGGTACAGTTAATGACCTTGTGCCAAAAAAAGGCAACTCTTTAACTACCTGGAGTTTGGAACATTTTCCTTTGTGTAATAAAGGCACAATCTAGGGTGGAGGGTTCGTATTCACTGGAAGTAAGATTGTCATAGAATTGACTCTGAAAACAATGCTAATCGGAATTGAATAGCTAGTGAATGTAAAACCTAAAGGCCATCGAGATTTATGATTATCAGTTTTTGAAAGGAACTAGTGTCATAGATCCCACGGGTGAGTAGTAACCTAGGCTTTTTATTGTTCTTTCATGAATAGCTTGTCTAAACTCCCTTGAGCAGCAGTGAGCTGCCAGCCTCTTAAGTTCATAGAATGTTGAGGAAATGATTGGGTTGTAGGCATGAGATTCTCAGGGTGGGTCTCCTTGAACAATTGCTGTTTTAAAATGCTTCAGAGTATCTTGAAAGTCATTGTTAAATAATCGTATTGTAGTTAAGGCTGAAGGAGGAACCACATCTTTTGTCAGATTCATAATAGTGTATAAAATAATTTGAAATAAGGAAATAAAGACAATTGACTGGGATTTTATTTCAAAATTAAGCTCCTTTATTTTGAAATTATACTAACTTTAATCTTCACATTCTTTATTCTGGAGTTGATTTCCATTTCTAAATTATCCTAGTGTGCCCCTTTTGATTGAATTGGGTCCTGTGTTCCTTTTCCCATATTGACAATATCCCAAGAATGGTAACGGGTTGGCATGGATGTGGGGTTACCAGACTGTCTCTTTTGTCTTCAAACCTGCTTAGGTGAATCTGTTTCGGTCATTAAGCACACTGACCCTGTCCCTGATCCACGGGCTGTCAACCAAGATAAGAAGAACATGCTCTTTTCTGTAAGTACTTTATCATATTCAGAGGGGGTGGGGTTGGTGATGCTGGGGCTTAAACCCAGGGACTCATACATGCTAAGCACCCACTTTGCCGCTGAACTACACCTTTGCCCCTCAAATATTTTTTGTTTGTTGGTACTGTGGATTGAACCCTAGGGGCTCTGGGTCACATCCTCAGCCTCCTGAGCTGCTGGGTTACAGGAGTGCACCACTTTGCCTGGATTAAATGTGGGTTTGTTTTGTTTTGTTTCTTTAAGAGAGAGGGACAGTGAGAGAGAAAAATAGATTTTATTTAGTTTTTCATGTGGCCTTCTTTGCCTCCAGACTTTGTAAGTGGTGCTGGGGTTTGAACTTGCATACTTGGGCACATGCCAGGCAAGTTCCATAACCCACTGCTCCAGCCCCAGTTTTATCTAGTTTTCACATGGTCTTTGTTGCTCCAGCATGGTGCTGGGGTTCGAACCTGCATTCTGGCGTATGCCAGGCAAGTGCTGTAACCACTGAGCCACTCCTCCAGTCCCTCAAATGTATTTTTATTTGGAGACATACCTGGACTTTTAAAAGTCCACAGATGGGGGGCTGGAGCACTGGTTCTGCGGTTACACAGCGCTTGCCTGGCATGCGAAGGTTACTCAGGTTCGGGCCCCTGCACCACGTAGACAATGAAGTGTCGGAGCAACCAAAGCCCTATGAAAAACTAACTAAAATTGATTCTCTCTCAGAATAAATAAAAGTCCACAGATGGGGCTGGATAGATGACTCAGCGGTAGAGTGCTTGCCTGGCATGCTTGAAGGGCCTGGGTTTGAACTCCAGTACTACATTCCAACCAGGTGTTTTTCACTGGTGGTCAGACTTAAGAATGTATTGGGTATTATTCCAAAGGATAATTACATTCTATGGTTAGTCTCAGTAGTCAAGAAAACAATAATAATAGTGCTGTCAGGATACTCAGTGGTAGAGCCCATGCTTTGCATGTGAGAGGCCCTGAGTTCAATCCCTGTCACCAAAAAAGAAAAAAATAATCCGGTAGTAACCTTCAGTGGTGGAAGGTGTGATTTAGTTGTCTTTTTTTTTTTCTTTTTTTTTGATTGGCAAGGTTTGGGTGGTGGTTTTTATTTAGTTTTTCATGTGGCTTTCATTGCTCTGATACTTCATTGTGTACATGGTGCTGGGGTTCAAACTGGTTCCTTGCACATGCCAGGCAAGTGCTTCAACCTCTGAGCTACTGCTCCAACCCCTGAAAATTTCTTAAATAGTACAGGAATGTGGGGATTTTGGTGGTGGAATCTAGAATGGTATTTCAAGTGATGGAATTTTGTGTGTTAGTAGGAGAGCTTAATTAATGTACATAAAGTATTGTGAGTTTCAGTGAAAGTAATGGAACCACATCATTCCAACACTAGAAATTAAAGTGGAGTAGAGAGAGGACACTCACGCTTGGTTTTGCTGACTCTTGATTGCTGGTGCCTGAGTAGAGCTCCTCCAGATAGCTTGTGGAGCTGTGGTTGCCCTTTTTCCCCCCCTTTTGCACTAGGGATTGAACCAAGGGGCTGTGAACCACAGCTTCTGGGATTAAGGTGTGTGCCACTGTGCTCCTGGTTGTCCTTATAGCTGACAAAAGTAGGGGAGGCTGAGCTGTTGGAGCCAGAGTTGGAGAATGCATAGAGTGAAGAGTTGTATGGAGGGGCTGGAGTGGTGGCTCAGCGGTTACAGCGCTTACAGCACTTGCCTGGCATGTGCAAGGACATGAGTTTGAACTCCAGCACCATATACACAATGAAGTGTCAGAACAATGAAAGTCACATGAAAAACTAAGTAAAATTGATTCTTTCTCTTGCTGTCCCTCTCTCTTAAAAAAAAAAAAATCTTTAAAAAAAAAAGTTGCATGGAGTTTGAAAAAGTGGGAAAGCAGAATGTGGGATTTATTTTGTTTTGTTTTTCTTAGGCAGAGAGAGAGAGAGAATCAAGTTTTATTTAGCTTTTCATTCTGGTTTTCGTTGCTCCAACACTTGGTTGTGTAAGTGGTGCTGGGGTCTGAACCCAGGTCCTCACGCATGCCAGGCAAGTGCAATATCACTGAGTCAGCGCTCCAGCCCAGGAGAGCAGAATGTTCAGGGCTCTGCTAAGCCCATAGCTGGTCTGCAAGTCAGGCTGTGTTGTGAACAGAGATGTGGGGGGTCAGCACATGGCTGATGGGGGTGAGTAGGCACTGCCTTGAGTCCACGCTAGGTCTGGGAGTCCCATGCTGCCTGCATGAGGGATTGCTCACTCACATTTGGAAAGGCCCAGTAGAAGTTAGTGAGAGAATCTGGGTGTTATGGTCAAAATCCAGGGTCTGGGTGTACTGATTGGTATTTAAGTTAGAATGTGACCAGTTCTCAACTTCTCCCTAGGGTACAAACATTGCTGCTGGGAAAGCCATGGGAGTGGTGGTGGCAACTGGAGTCAACACTGAAATTGGCAAGATCCGGGATGAAATGGTTGCAACAGAACAGGAGAGAACACCCCTTCAGCAGAAGCTAGATGAGTTTGGGGAACAGCTTTCCAAAGTCATCTCCCTTATTTGCATTGCAGTCTGGATCATAAACATTGGGCACTTTAATGACCCAGTTCATGGGGGCTCCTGGATCAGAGGTGCTATCTACTACTTTAAGATTGCAGTGGCCCTGGCTGTTGCAGCCATTCCTGAGGGTCTGCCTGCTGTCATCACCACCTGCCTGGCTCTTGGAACTCGCAGAATGGCAAAGAAAAATGCCATCGTTCGAAGCCTCCCTTCTGTGGAAACCCTTGGTTGTACTTCTGTTATCTGCTCAGACAAGACTGGCACACTCACAACGAACCAGATGTCAGTCTGCAGGGTAAGGGCATCCGTCAAGACTCCTCCATCAGAACCTTTGCTTCTTCTACCAACCTGTGGCTTGTATGTGAGGCCTGTGCCCAATCTCTAAATTCTTGAAAGGAATTGTAATATGGGCTATCTGCGTAGCTGCTAACCTCTCTCCATAACGAGAGACTTTTTGTTTCCCTGATCCTTTGTCTCTGGGCATCTGTCTACATGCAAAGGAAACCGCTAGTTTACCTTCTACCTGAAGTCCTAATGGCTGTTTCCATAGCACATTAAATGAAGCATGCTTTCTTCCTGAGTAGTAAATAATTGATTTATGACTCATTCTACCTTTCTTATATCATTTAACCGTCATTTGGGATAAGATAAGAAACCATTTAAATGTACCCTTAGAAAAATAAGAACTGAAGAAATAAAACAAGTTGGTACAGGTATTTTTGAAAAGGTACACAGGACCCATACAGATGCAGTCTGTATAGGTGTTAGAGTTTTTATTGTAGAAGTAATCAAAATAATGGCTGGATCGCAGAACTGGTTAGTGTCATAGAGAAGAAAATCACATGCTGCCTTTTACAGCACACAAATCTTCACCTTCAGATAATGAACTCATTAATAAATAGCAGAAATGATGTTAATTTTTTTGCAGTGGATTTGCTAAATAATGCTTCTGTATAACTTTTTTTTTTTTTTTTTTAAGAGAGAGGGACAGTGAGAGAGAGGGAGAGTCAATTTATTTATTTAGCTTTTCATGTGGCTTTCGTTGCTCCGTCATTTTGTTGTGTACGTGGTGCTGGGGTTTGAATCTGCTTTTGCACATGCCAGGCAAGCACGCAGCTGCTAAGCCACCACTCTAGCCCACTTCTGTATGACTTTGAAAGCTTGCAGTTGTTCTCTTGACTGTGTCTGGGTTAGAGAAAGACACACAGTTATGCTTGTGTGTTTGTATTTAGCACCAAACTTTGCAAATGTTTGTCTTGCTGATTTAAAATTCCTTATGATTTTTAGGAATGACATGCCCCCGAATTTTAGAATTGGTAGGTTTTAAAAGAGCTTCTTAGTTTGCCTTAGGTTTCTTCAGCAGAGGTGGGTCAATGTAGTTTAGTTCTCATTTCTTGGAACTAAAAAGTAGGAGAATTGCCAGAAGCTAGTTTTGTCATGCTATTGTTTCTGAGAAAGGGAATACATATTTACTATTTAGTTTTACCCAGTGAATTGTTTAAATTTAGCCTGGAAGCTTTTAATTTCTCAGAATAGCTATATCCATGAAAGAAAGTAATGTGTGATATTGTAATCTTTAAAACTTAAGTTTCTTACTTCACTGTTAAATGTTTTGTGCTCTTGTATTCTTCTGTTCTTCCTCAGATAGTTGCTCTGTTTACAGTTGTGTTCTGCCTCACAGCACACAGTCTGACTGATGCCTGTCGGTATTCCACATGAGGCTTCTTGATTTGGACTGGGCATTGAATGCAGGGGTGCTTTACCAATAAGCTGTATCTGTGTCCCATTTTTATTTGTTATTGTTTTGTTTTTTTAAAGAGAGAAGGTGGGGTTGGAGAGCTTGCCTGTCATGTTGCTAGGAGCTGGGTTTAAACCCCAAGACCACATACACTACTAATTGTCCAAGAAACAAAGGCCAGGTGGAAAAAAACTAAAAGTAAAGTTGATTCTGTATCTCTTGCTCTCTTCGTGTCTTTAGAGAAAAGAGAAAGAGAAAGACAAAGTCAGTTTTATTTAGTTTTTCATCTTCGTTTGTTTTCCCGACACTTAGTTGTGTGTGTAGCACTAGGCTTTGCATGCAAGGCAAGCATGCCTCCTCTAAGCCACTGCTGCAGGCCCCAAATCCCATTTAAAAAAAAAAAATTGAGGTGAAATAGGGTTTCAGTATGTTGCTGAGGCTGCTTTTGAACTTGTGATCCTCCTGCCTGAGCCTCCTGAGTCACTGGGATAACAGGCATGTGCCCCTACACCCAGCTGGAAAATCTTTTTTTTTTTTTTTTTTTTCTTTTTCTTTTTCTTTTTTCTTCTTTTCCTGGTACTGGGAATTGAACCCAGGGGCACTGAGCCACATCCCCAGCCCTTATATTTTTACTTAGAGACAGGGTCTTGCTAAGTTACTCAGGCTGACTTTGAACTGGATCCTCCTGTCTTAGCCTCCTAAGTTGCCGGAATTACAGGCACCAGTGTGCCTATCTAGAAAATTATTATTCTTTGCTCACATTTTAGAGATTTGGGCTTGAAAAAGTATAGTTGAGATATATTTTTGTTTCTTGGGTTTTACGGGGTTTTGTTTGTCTTTTAGAAGAGGTTTTTGGTTCTAATTTGCAATGAAAATACAAATCTAAATCTTACTCTTGGAAATTGTGGGCTTGTGAATTATATTTTGGAAGCAAACCAAGAAAAATTTTGTGTAAGAAAGTAGCTCATGTGACTTGATTCCTCTATAATACTAAGAATTTTTCTGTATAATAAGAATTTTGCTGACCCTTGAGTGCAGCTCTGGTACAGCACCTGCCCAGCACTGGGGAAATGGCAGTGGTTTGGTAAGGCAGCCTCCATTTGTGCAGCTCAGCCGTGCTGGCTCCCTCCTGTGCACACATAGCTGTGCCCCTCATAGGAAACAAGCACTGCCATGGTGCAGTGGGCAGAGAGAGGGGAAGCACTTTGCCTTGTTTCACTCAGGGAGTGTTTATGCAGTTCTTGAAATGTTAGTTTATTCTTGTCACACTTTTATGCTTAGCTCTAACTCCAGACTACCCAGGCTTGCTTTCTCAGCCGGCCAGTTGAAATTGGGAATTCCGAGCATTGGAAGGAAAAACCTGAGTCTGTACAGGTGACCTTTTGCTGACCTGTAGCCCTTATATCTTAGGTTTTGTTTATCTCCTGTGTCTTTGTTGCCAGTGCAGCTAATTAAGGATTTAGCCTTTCATTGATGCGGTTTCTCAGACTGTTAGATGAGGAGTGGGATGAAATGAGCCAGGCAGTGTAATAAAATAGCAGTCAGATAAGGGACTGTAAGTACTTCTGATGCTGAGCCTCAGTGAGTTTCATTAAAATTGTTTTCTTAAATGAGAGGGTTTTTTTTTTTTAATTAAGCTGACAGATCATTTTTTTAAGCCGTAGTTTTTGTGTGTGTCTTTTAAATACTATTATGCTTTTCCCCGGCAGATGTTCATCCTGGACAGAGTTGAAGGTGATAGTTGTTCCCTCAATGAGTTTACCATAACTGGATCAACGTATGCACCCATTGGAGAAGTGTGAGTGACCCACCCTCCTCATCACACACATGATCCCCGTGGCATCGTGTTTGTTGATTTGCTAAGATGGGGTTGGGGGTGTAGCTCAGTGGTAGAGCACTTGCTTAGCATGCACCAGCTGAACTTAATCCCCAGCCCCGCAAACAAAAAACAAAAAGCTGAGGTGACATTCTGAATATGGCTCAAGGCAGTGCTCTAAAAAAATGAAATAGCATATGACACACCTGGTAAGAGACAGCAAAGGTTAAAGACAGTCATCTTCATCTCCCTTTGGGAGCCCAAAATTTCAAGTGGCGTTTCAATTCTTCATTGATACCAGTTGTGGATGAATTCATTGAAAAAGAATTTCTTTTACTGATTGATTCCTGGTATTAACAGAGGTGCATTCTCTATTTTGCTTTTGTCTAATACTGATTCCAGCACCAGATTTCAAAGAACCATCACTCAGAATCTTTGAATACATTCAAGTCTATTGTCCTCAAAACTCTTTTTTCATTATTAATTGGGGGAGGGGCAGTAGAGAGGATGACACTGCTCTAAGAATGTGTTCTTGTTTGACAGGCATAAAGATGATAAACCAGTGAAATGTCATCAATATGATGGTCTTGTAGAATTAGCAACAATTTGTGCTCTTTGTAATGACTCTGCTTTGGATTACAACGAGGTAAGGATCTTTGTGAGAAGCTAGACCTAGAGGTTCCTTGTTCAAGGCTTGGATGGGTAGAATGACAATCCCTTCAGCCTTCCTCCCTTTTGAAAGCAGCATTCCTCATTTTTTTCCCCCTTTTCCTTTCAAGAGCCTATCTATGAGGGTCAGCATGACCCAGCCAGAGAAAACTGAGCATCTTCCCTAGAATTCTGTCACTGAAGTCACTGAGTGTTGTGGGTCCTTGACTAAGAATTGTGGTGTGTTATGATCCTGGCTGTTTAGCACAGTTACTCTAAATGAGTAAACCCCAGGTTAGAAAATGTTTTTGTTTTTGTTTCCAGGCTGGAGTGGTGGCTCAGTGGTTGAAACGTTTGCCTGGCATGCACAAAGATCTGGGTTCAAACCCCAGCACCACATGCAGAAAGAACTAAGTGTCTGAGAAACAAAGGCTACATGGGAAAATAAATAAAATTGATTCTTTCTCTGTCTCTTTAAATAACAAAAGAAAGAAAAGAAAAAAAATTTAAGAGCAGGACAGTGAAAGAGAGAGAATCAATTTAGTTTTTCTTGTGGCCCTTGTTGCTCTGACACTTCGTTGTGCACGTGATGCTGGGGTTCAAACCTGCGTCACCCTGCCTGCCAGGCAAGCGCCGTAACTGCTGAGCCACTGCTCCAGCCCAGGAAAACGTTATTTCTCAGAGCTTACAGTACTTACTTTGCTTACGATGCAAGCCATGTGTTCTTGAGGTTCGTGATGGTGTGGATGACGTGAACTCCACATGTAACCAGTAACTCCACCTCACCCCCCTTTCTTTTTTCATTTTAATTACATATGTAAATCCTTAGCTCTTTACCTCAGAGGCAGGCACTCAGAGAAAAAAATGTTCAGCATAATCAGCGGTGGCTTGGAATTATAAATACTGTTTGAAAGCCCCCGAATACTGCGATCAGTGACTTCTTACAGTTGACTGATTAGTGGCTTCGTATATTTAAAGGAAATGAAAAGGCTAATTACTGTAAAATAACATGTATGCCTGTACTTTGAGTAGTTTTTTTTTTTTTTAAGAGAGGGACAAAGAGAATCCATTTTATTTATTTATTTTATTTATTTATTTTTTCCCCCTCATGTGGTTTTCGTTGCTCCAACACTTCATTGTGTGCATGGTGCTGGGGTTCAAGCCCGTGCCCTTGCACACGCCAGGCAAGCGCCATAACTGCTGAGCCAGCGCTGAGCCCCCCTAAGTATGTTTTTAACTCTGGGGATCATTTGCTGTAGAAAAGTGAAAAACGGCATGTAGGACAACGATGCGATGGAGGGCATGTGGGGAAAAAGCTAGAGAGAAATTTACCGGTTTCCTGCTTTTCTCTTTTCAACACTTTTTATGCTTTTCATCATCGCAGGCCAAAGGTGTGTATGAGAAAGTTGGAGAAGCTACAGAGACTGCGCTCACTTGCTTGGTAGAGAAGATGAATGTGTTCGACACTGAACTCAAGGGTCTTTCTAAAATAGAACGTGCAAACGCCTGCAACTCGGTTAGTACTGGAGCTTGTTTGTCATTCGTTTGGCCACAAGTTGTCCAATATGCTTAGTCCATTGACTCTCCTGACAACTACTTGTCCTTTCTCTCTTCAAATATGCAAAATTTCCATCCCTGTGTGTGGTTTTTTTTTTTTTTTTTTAAGCAAGAGGGACAAACAAAAAAGGACAGAGAGAGTCAACTTTATTTGGTTTTTCATGTGCATTTTGTTCCTCCGAGACTTCGCTGTGTACGTGGGGCTGAGGTTTGAACTCTCGTAGTCGCTCATGCCAGGCAAGCGCTATAACCACAGAGCCACTGCTCCAGCGCCCTGTGTTCTGTTAGGTAAAATGGTTTTGCTGCTTGACCAAGGAAATAAAAGCAGTCAAGAGATAATTTCCATATGCTATTTGTGCTCATGAGATGCCTTCTCCCAGGATGCTGTGAATCTGTCTTTGCTCCCAGCAAGTCAGCCCCTCCTACCATCTTGCCCACATTTCAGTTTACAGTTCTATTAAATCTTCAGTGTAGGGAAAATAATAGTATGTTTTTATCTTCAAACTTTCCTTTGATCCTCTTTCCCCTTCTGCATCCCACTTTCTCCTTTTCTTCATGAGGAAGACTGATTTTATATATTAATTGTATGACTTTCTATTTTCTTGAATCTGCTCCTGTCAAATTTTGTCTATACCAGTATATACATAAACATCTAGCTGGACATAATGGCACAGGTCTGTAATCCCAGTGACCTGAGAGGCTGAGGCAGGAGCTAGGCCAGGCTGGGAGATTCAGGGAGACCTTTCTCTAAATTAAAAGGCTGTGGATGAAGCTCAGTGGTAAAGCACCCTTAGTTCAGTCACCAGTCCAGTAAAAAAATAGAAACCAGTTACAGGGGCTCAGGTATTGCTCAGTGATAGATCGATTGATCATGTGCTTTTTAGTGTGCACAAGGCCCTGGTTCAATCCCCAGTACCCTCAAAAAATCAATTAACTTGATATCAATAAATTTTTCTCAAAGGGCTAGGGATGTGGCTCAGTGGTAGGGCACCTCTGGGCTCAGGCTTCTGCCTGGGATAGGGGGAAATTCAATGAAAGACATTCACAAACCCTTTCAGTGATGTAATTTCTTAATACAAGAAAACTTTAATAATTGTTTAAAATAAATTGAATCTATAATTTAAAACTGTTTCCACAAATATTCTCTAGACTGAGCCCCACTTCTGCTAAACATTTAAGGATGAGCCAGGCGCAGTGGTACGTGCCTATAATCCCAGAGACTCAGGAGGCTGAGGCAGGAAGATCACAAGTTCAAAGCCAGCCTTGGCAACTTAGCAAGACCTCTCAAAATAAAAAGGGATGGGGATGTGGCTCAGTGGTTAAAGACCTCTGGGTTCAGTCCTTGCTACCAAAAAAAGTGCAATGTGTTATGGGGCTTGGGCATCGTCACCCTGAGGGAGCACTTGTGTTCCTTTAAGAACTTCACATACACAAGTTTTTTTGTGATCACATGATCTGAGACTGTGAGAGGAACTTGTAAGACCATCCTGTCCAGTCTGGCACTTGTAGGGTGACAAGTCCTGCCTCGCTGGTTGTGTGGCCTCGTGGTTAGCATGAGGTAGAACTGGCCTCCTCTCCAGCAGCCCTTTTCCCTTGGCGTCATCTTGCTACCTCCCACCAGAATGAGGTGTCTCAGTTTAAGTGCAGATTCTCCGAGCATACCAGGTACCTGATTTGTAAACAGCCTCACAGCAGCGAGGGCCTTGGGCGGCTCCATGGCATCCTGCCCCCACTGTGTGACCATCGTAAAGAGGGGACACTCCAGTCTTGTACCTCAGTTAAAGGACTTGTGGCTGATAGCATGCAGGTGGTCCCTTTCAAAGCTGGATTGTGAGAGCTCTGTTGCTGTCACTCTGTTTGAGAGGCCACCCACAAACTTGGCTTCACATACAGGTGCAGTTTTTTGATTCTAGACCCATAACTACAGCTTTCAGTGAGGAGACGCGAGTAACACCATGGACTTAAAGGTGATGTCTTAGCCCCAGTGAGCGACCAGCACAGATACAGGCAGCACTGTCCCTTCTCCAATCTGCCAGATTGAGCATCTTGGCCTCATATTTTTCGTGTCAGTTTGGCAGAGAGACGAGATGTGATTGTGGTGTGGCTGCTTGCTCACCTCAGAGTCCCAACAGCAAAGTCCACATGTTCAACCTCTCCTCAGACAAGAGCCTGTCGTTGTTAAGAGGAAGAGAGCCACGGCCAGCTGCTTTGCCTACTTGGCTAGGAGTGCTGCTTTTGGCAAGCCCCACGCTGGAAGAAGTGGCGTTGGCCTCCTTCCTCCTCCAGGACCTGTGCGCCTTACTCGGTGGCAGCGTGCTCTGAGTCCTAGAGCCACACACACAGCGTGCTTGGGGTCCAGCTGCAGAGTTCAGCGTTTTCTACCTGTGGCATCTCAGTGGCGCATCTGCCCAGTGTAGCTAGCTCAACGCTGTCTGGTGGTGCAGCTTCTTAGAGCAGATGCTGAGGTGCTTGGGGACTTCTGTGATCATTGGTAAATGCGTGTGCGGGGAAGTCCATACAGCTACCACATTAGCCAAATAATGGAGGAGAGCCCTGTCCGTGGATGCAGAAAAGACACATGACAAGTCTCAGCTCACTCCACAATTCAGAATCAGTGGCGTGTCTTCAGGCCAGCGGGGGTTCACGCAGAGCCTGTGCTGGCGTCGTGCTTGCTGGCAACAGAATTCCCACTCAGGATCCCACTGCCGTCCCAGGCCAGGCAGTGGAGAGGGACAGTCAGGAAAGCAGAAGCACATGTGATTCATCGCTGACAGTCAGGAGCTCAAGGCTTTCAGTCCTGCTGTTAGGCCGACTTCCCAGTTGGCACTGTGTCGCTCCCTCCTCAGAACGCTCCTTACTTGGCTCCCAGGACTCTGGGCTTGTTCTCCCTCCTTGGCCTCTCTACCATGGTCTCCAGCTATCCTTCCTTTCCCACCAGGAGTTGGAGGCCCATGTCTAGTCTTCCTTCCTCTTCTCTCTGGGCTGAAGGCGTGTGAGTGCTGCCAGTCGCCTAAGGCTATTCAGAATACACAAGAAGAAAAATAGTTTCTTCAGGTGCCACAGCCACACAAAAGAGCTTCAGCACTGCAGAGCCCTGGTGGTCAGCACAGCTCTGGTCCCCCCTCTTCACCTCCAGAGTGCCATCACCTGGTCATGTTGCTGTCGTTGTACTAAATGGTGCCCATTGTGTGTTGCTGTTTGACTTGTTCTTGAGTACGCTGAAGTGACTTGAGCTTCCTTCACTCGTCTCCACCAGCCCATTCTTGTGAGCAGCTGCCGTCACACCAGCCCTCAGAACAGCAGGCTGCGTCCTGTGTCCAGTGGAGCTGGTCCATTGCCACCACCTGACTGGCACTTAGACAGCTTTTCAGGGTTCGCTCTCGTTGCCGCCTTCTGGCTGCTGTCGGAGCCTTGCAACCTATACACACACATTTTCTATCACCTTCCCTGCCTCATTGTTTTCTGCATAGCAGTTTAAAAAACTACATGTTAGGGGTTGAGCATTTAGCTCAGTGGCAGAGCGCTTGCCAAGGGCCTGAGTTCGGTCCTCAGCCCTGGGGAAAAAAAAAAAACATGTAATCTCCCAGACACTGCATCCCTGTCTCCCCAGTGTTTGTCAAGTAACAGGGGCCTCATGGGCATTAGTTAAACAAATAGATGTACAGAAGTGGTCACCGAGCAGCGGTCTTTCTTTGTTCTCACAGGTCATTAAACAGCTGATGAAAAAGGAATTTACTCTCGAGTTTTCACGTGACAGGAAGTCAATGTCAGTCTATTGCACACCAAACAAACCAAGCCGGACATCCATGAGCAAGATGTTTGTAAAGGCAAGTCTAGCAGGATGCATTCGACGTGTCTTTTTTGGGGTTGAGGGTCCTGGTGAGCCAGCAAATAAAATTGTTGATATAAATCTGTAACATTTCCAGGGTGCTCCTGAAGGTGTCATCGACAGGTGCACCCACATTCGAGTTGGGAGTACGAAAGTCCCCATGACCCCAGGAGTCAAACAGAAGATCATGTCTGTCATTCGGGAGTGGGGCAGTGGCAGTGACACACTGCGGTGCCTGGCCCTGGCCACCCATGACAACCCACTGCGAAGAGAAGAGATGCACTTGGAGGACTCCGCCAACTTCATCAAGTATGAGGTAGCTGACGGCCTCTCCCCACACTGCAGGGCCTGTGTCTAGAGCGTGCTGCTGCCAGTAGAAGGTTGGGCGAGCCCGCCATGGACAGGGCATGGTGGTTGGTTTTCCAGTCTGCGTGCATCGCCCTTAACGGTTTAGGTTGCTGCTCTGGAGATACGTAGTTAGCAACTGAATAAAAATCTTTTACTTTCAAGGTGGAATAATAGAGACAAGCTTAAGTAAGCTTGTAAATTTAATTTTTTAAAATCATGTAAACTTTAAAAAACAACGGGGGATAGTTTTAAAATTTTCATTACATGTTGAAAGTTGAGGGAATTTTTTCCACTTTTCTCCTCAGACTGGAATACTCTATCAGAAAAGTGACATCCTAAAGCTCTGAATAGAAGGACCAAGCTTTGGTACTATGGGCCACCGAAGTGGCCAGTCTCAAAATGCTCTTATCAGTATGTTTTTTCCCCATTTCAGAATATTGTTAGAGGAGTTTAAAGAATGTTTTGGTAAGGAGGGTGTAGTGACTTTGTTTTATCCCCCCCCCCATAAGAAAATAATGGGCTAGGGATGTAGCTCAGTGGTAGTTCAAATTAGGGGGGGAAACCCCGAGGTTCCTGTTTTAACTCACCACGATCGTCTTACTTCAGACCAACCTGACTTTCGTGGGCTGCGTGGGCATGCTGGACCCTCCCAGAATTGAAGTGGCCTCCTCCGTGAAGCTGTGCCGGCAAGCGGGCATCCGTGTCATCATGATCACAGGGGATAACAAGGGCACTGCCGTGGCCATCTGTCGCCGTATTGGCATCTTCGGGCAAGATGAGGATGTGACGTCAAAGGCTTTCACAGGTCGGGAATTTGATGAGCTTAGCCCCCCAGCCCAGAGAGACGCCTGCCTGAATGCTCGCTGTTTTGCTAGAGTTGAACCTTCCCACAAGTCAAAGATCGTGGAGTTTCTTCAGTCCTTCGATGAAATCACAGCCATGGTGAGTGTGTTTGGACGCAGTCAGATGCTGCAGATTCTCACTTTGATCACTAAAGGTTTTAGTAATAGGGCTGGAGCAGTGACTCAGTGGTGGAGCACTTGCCTGTCACTTGTGAGGACCTGGGTTCAAACCCCAGCACCACATATAGCAGCTAAGTGTTGCAAAAACAAAAACCAGATGAAAAAAGTAATTAAAAGCAACACCTTCTCTCCCCCCTTAAAAAAAGTTTTAGTGGGCTGGTGCGGTGGCTCGGTGGTTATGGTGTTTGCCTGGCAGGCGCAAGTACACAGGTTCAAACCCACTTACACAACTAAATGTCAGAGCAACAAAGGCCATGTGAAAAAACTTAATAAAGTTGATTCTTTCTCTCTCTCACACTGTCCCTCTCGCTCTCTAATCCAGATTACTTCTGTTGTGCTCTTTGGGCTATTACTCTGAAATTCATTCATCAGTAGTTGGCATGTTATAAAATCCTAGAGTATTGAAAACCCAGACAGGCATTTTAAACCAGAGGAACTCTTTGGTGATATCTAGCGTTTGTCTTGGTTAAGAGTGTATAGTGTTTGTGTCTGGCCAGGGGTGGGGGCATACTGCATGTGATCCCTGCATGACCCTATCTCAACATTAAAAAATAAGGGCTGGGGGGATGTGGCTCATTGGTGAAGGACCATGGGTTCGATCCCCAGTACCCCTCCCCCACCAAAAAGAAAAAAGAAGGAAATTTGTATCTAACCCAAACATGCGCTGTTGGGGATGTGATTAGTCACGTTGAATAAACCCACTGTAAATCAGCTTTGCTAACGGCTGGGCTGTGTGGTTTGTTTTGCTTTTGCAGTGCTGGGAATTGACTCCGTGGGCCTCGCATGTGCTAGGCAGATGCCCTTCTGATGCATCCCCAGCCCTTGCTGGCCTGGAACTTGCCATCCTCCTGTCTCAGGCCTCCCAAGTAGCTGGGATTCTTGGCCTGCACCACCATGCCAGACTTAAAACTTTGCTTTTCTTCTTCTTTTTATTTTTTAACCGTAGATGAACACTGCACATTTATTTTTATGTGGTGCTGAGGATCGAACCCAGGGTCTCACATGTAGGCAAGCACTTTACCATTGAGCTGTGAGCCCAGCCCTTATCTATCATTTCACTTTTTATTTTTATTTTTTTTAAAGTGAGAGAGAATCAATTTTTTATTGGGTTTTTCACATGGCTTTTGTTGCTCCGACACTTAGTTGTGTATGTGGGTGCTGGGGTTTGAACCTATGTACTTGGCATGCCAGGCAAATGCCATAACCGCAGAGCCACTGCTCCAGCCCCTATCACTTCATTTTTTAAAAACAGTAATTTTGGTTTTGAAGTGAGGTACAGGTGTGCTCTCACTTCCGCACAGTAACCACCATTTGAAACTGGAATTTCGTAAAAGCGAAACGCAGACATGATGTTTTTGTAACTGTAGGCAGTACTCATGCTTTAGCACGTGTCTGAGTTCTGTAAACATATATTATGGTTTATGTGTCTTTGCAGTCTGCACTTTTTCTAGTTGTGTTTTGAGTTTTGGAGTAAAGATAAGTGGTTTTTGTTTGTTTGTTTTTTAAGACAGAGGGACAGTGAGAGAGAGAAACTATTTTTATTTAGTTTTTCATGTGGCCTTCGTTGCACCGAAACTTTGCTGTGTATGTGGTGCTGGGGTTTGAACTTGCGTACTCACACATGCCAGGCAAGTGCCATAACTACTGAGCCAACGCTCCAGCCCTAATAGATACGTTTTTAAAGTCCCCTTTGTTCCATTTTTCTCTGAAGGTGCTGGTAAGCTGACTGGCAGTTTTGCATTTCCCAGGCTAAATGTGTTCGACACCAACTTACCAAACAAAAATTCTGTAACTTGTACCTAGAGAGCCTTGGGTTTCCCTTGCAGACTGGCGATGGTGTGAATGATGCTCCTGCTCTGAAAAAGGCTGAGATTGGCATCGCCATGGGCTCTGGCACTGCAGTGGCTAAAACCGCCTCTGAGATGGTCCTGGCAGATGACAACTTCTCCACCATCGTGGCTGCTGTGGAGGAGGGACGGGCGATCTACAACAACATGAAGCAGTTCATCCGCTACCTCATCTCGTCCAACGTAGGGGAGGTTGTCTGGTGGGTCTCCCGGGGCTGCTGTGCTCCTTTGTCTGAGACCATGATGGAGTTACGAGGAGCATTGTTTCCCCGTGTGCTCTGCGTACTGCGGCCCAAGTTGGGGGTGGGAAGAAGACATGGGGATCCCTTCAGAAAGTAGTGAGACTTCAGGCCTCTCGAGGGTCTTGCAGCTGCCCCAGGATGTGCAGAGGTCCTGAATGCAGAAACAAGTCTGAAGCCGTTAGGTTGTGAAAACTCTCCATCTTCTTGAAGTAGCCTTTAGTTCAGAACGAGGTGTAACTGATGTTCTATGATTGCCTGAGTTTTTATTCCAGGTCTGTGGGTTGCATGGAAGTGGAGGGGCAACGGTGGTGATTAAATGGCTCCCCGCAGTCACTGGGGTCTTTCTCTTCTTTTCTTTGGGGGCAGTATTTTCCTGACAGCAGCCCTTGGGTTTCCTGAGGCATTGATTCCTGTCCAACTACTCTGGGTCAATCTGGTGACTGATGGCCTGCCTGCCACCGCATTAGGGTTCAACCCTCCTGACCTGGACATCATGAATAAACCACCCCGGAACCCAAAGGAACCACTCATCAGTGGGTGGCTGTTTTTCCGTTACCTGGCTATTGGCTGTGAGTATGATGATTTTTATTTTGGTATTGATTTTTTCTGTAAATTGCTTTGACCCTTAGAAGCACTTTACCCCTCCTATCTCCACATTAGGGTAGCAAGAAAACAGGGTGTCGTCCTTTTTGAGTTCATGGATAATTAGCATCAAGTTATGAAACCGAGTTCCCATTTCCATAAAACAGAGAAGGGAGCCAACCTGTTGTCATGGACCCTTCCTGTCGCAGAACTGCTTGTTCCCCGTGTCATAGTTTGGGGAGATGGTTCACTAACACATTCAGAAGGCACTTGTGCTCGAGGGTGAGACGGTCCTCAGCCAGTCCATGCCCTCCAGCCTTGACTGTGCTCCCGTCCATGGACTCCAGCACACAGGTTTTGCTGTATAAAAATGATAGTTTGCTGGCCTTGGCTGCGTGCTGATCTTGCCATGGTCCCTTCCTGCGTGGAGCTTCCTTTCATGGCAGCACACGTGCAGCCGCCTCTTTCTTTTCCACCTTGGCGCTCCATGTGGTTCTTAGTAGTGGGAGGGTGCACTTGGAACTTCGGTGGGTGTACGAGGTCCGCTGAAGTCTCTGCTGCTTGTCATAAACCCCTGAATTCAAAGCTACTGAGAGGGGCACTGTCATACTACTCAGTTCTGGGCTCCTGCTCTTCTAACAGTGTTTCCATGGAAAGGTTCTCCGAGTCCTTAGTGGAACAAATAAGGATCCTACTAGAGAGCATCAGTTTGCCCAGTAGTCATGGTGTGGCCTTGGACCCCCGACACTGTGGCTCAATGTGGAGGACAAGCATGCCTGTGACCTTGAAGCACATGCTTACGGTTAGAGAAGCGTGAGTGTGGAGGTCAGAGGGTTCAGTGGGGACCTTTACTCACAGATTCTAGAGGGAAGGGGGCCTGGTTCTTTTGTACAATAAATACCCTGTCCTTCCAGAACCCTCTGGGCCAGCTATTCAGGCTCTGGGTGCAGGCAGTTGAGAGGAGCAGCAGGAGCCCCCGTGTCCACCTGCTCCCCATGTCTTTCACCTTCGTCCTCATGGGGAGCGGTGCAGGCTGCAGCGCTGAGAGCAGCATCCTGTTTGTTCCCAGGTTACGTTGGCGCTGCTACTGTGGGTGCTGCTGCGTGGTGGTTCATCGCTGCCGATGGTGGTCCGAGAGTGTCCTTCTACCAGCTGGTACTTAGTCCCCTTTGTTGTGTGCCTTCCTTGTGAAGTACTGCAACCCTGGATCACCCTCTGGCTTGTGTGTCTGTTGAATCACCCTAAGGCTTGGAAAACGAGCGTTTATATCCGAGATGATTCTGAGGGATGAGGGCTTGTCTGGGAGATGGGTAGACCCATGGCTCTTCTGGCCTTGCTGGATTGGTGCCTGGACTTTAGAAATATATTTGCCTGATTGGGAATTTGATTGGATTTTTCCAGAGTCATTTCCTACAGTGTAAGGAGGACAACCCAGACTTTGAAGGAGTGGATTGTGCAATCTTTGAGTCCCCGTACCCGATGACAATGGCGCTCTCTGTTCTAGTAACCATAGAGATGTGTAATGCCCTCAACAGGTTAGTGTTTGCAGAGGCGGAGGCAAGAGCTCGGATCCAGGGCACTAGGGATTGTGTTGTGGTTGATGGGGGTCACGGGAAAACGCTCCCTCCCACAGAGCACTGGTTTAAAAAGCCTAAGCTGCCGTCACCTCCAGGAAGTAGCAGGAGTGCTCAAGCCCGTGTTTGAGAGCTCTTCTTTAAATGAAGCAGAAGCAGCCAAAAATAGGCGCATCTGCACCCTGCTCCCCAGCACCTGTGGGGAGGGCGCTCTTGCCCTTCAGCATGAAGGCAAATGGTGTCATCCAATAATTAGTCCCCAAAATGGAAATTTCTAACTAGCCCAAGTGTCCAGGGAAGTTGAGACAGCTTAAAGCCTGCTGCCTGGGATCTGCTGGCCGGAAACCTGGGTGTAAAATTGGCGATTTGTCCTACATCTGAATGTTCTTTCCTAACTGTGCCACAATGGAAACTTGAGTCCCTGGAATCAGGTCGGTGGATGACGCCAAGGTGGCAGCCACCGTACTGAAGTGTAGTTGGGTGTTGGCGCTGACTGCCACTGACCTGGGCCTCTACCTCTTTGGTGAGTTCTCCCTGCCCTCCTCTACAGCTTGTCTGAAAACCAGTCCTTGCTGCGGATGCCCCCGTGGGAGAACATTTGGCTCGTGGGCTCCATATGCCTGTCCATGTCACTCCACTTCCTGATCCTCTATGTGGAACCCCTGCCAGTAAGTGATTGTGGGACCCTGTGCTGGGGGCTGCCACCACCCTTCTTGCAAGTCTGAAGCCTGACGTGGCCTTCTCGTCTCAAGCTTATCTTCCAGATCACACCGCTGAATCTTACCCAGTGGCTGATGGTGCTGAAAATCTCCTTGCCTGTGATTCTCATGGATGAGACACTCAAGTTTGTGGCCCGCAACTACCTGGAACCTGGTAAAGAGTGTGTGCAGCCTGCCACCAAATCCTGCTCCTTCTCGGCATGCACCGATGGGATTTCCTGGCCGTTCGTGCTGCTCATAATGCCCCTGGTGGTCTGGGTCTATAGCACAGACACTAACTTTAGTGATATGTTCTGGTCTTGACTTGACAGCTCTACGTTCAGAAGACGTTTAACTTAATCAATTTTTATCGTTTAAAGCAACTGTCTATTTCTGCTGAATTTTCACATGAACATATTGGCTGGTGAAGGAGGTTTCATACTCTAGATTTTGTTTTGCTTTTTCTGACTCCAGTGGGGCAAGATTTTTCCTTTTTTTATACACATAATTAAAGTGTCCATTAATATGTACAGAGAACTAACACTATTTTATGCAAATATTTTTTTGTAGATGAAAAAGCATGTACAGTGTTCTGTTTAATACTCATCCTTGTATAAAAAATAGTTGAGCCAGCAGACATTGTCAGCAAATCAATTGGCAGCAGACTTTAGGAAACGAATTTTTTTAACTAAATAGCATGTATTGTGCTTTTTGCATGATTATCTGGATTTAATTTGGTATCACAGTCTTAATTTTTATTCATAAGCCAGTTTTTCTGCACTGAGCAGAGTGCTGCTACCTCAGTCAGTATTTTTTGGTTTGCCACTTCCCACACCCCCCTGGGCCTCTGTTCACCCCCACCCGCCCCGCTCGGCTTCTTGTGCAGGGTCTGATGGTTCCGTTTACACCCGTCTTTGTGAGAGGTATGCCTGTTCTCGCTTGTGCAGAAAACATTGCTCCAGATTCCATCAGCTGGGTTCATGTCCCTTCACATAGTTTTTAAGGTTATTTATTTAATGTCTATGTATTTTATTGTAACAGACATTGTTTTGCCAACATTGCCTAGATATCTCAATGGCACTTCACAATCTAAAAAGAGATAAAATAAAAACATTTTAAATGGACAGAAAGTAACTGTCTTGTTCTTAAGTGGCTCACTTTGAAGTACCTGATGGATTCAGACCACCTTTCTTAGCTCAGAACCTCAGTTTAACTTGGCTCGAGGGGAAGAGGGATCCTGTTCTGCTGCACAGATAGTTGGGGAATTTTTATTTTTTAGTGTATAGGCACGAATTATCCGTTAGAAATTTTATGCCATTTTCTGCTGGCCTAGTGTAAGGGAACATAAGGGCAAGTGTGTGTGTATGTATGTGTGTGTGTGTGTTTTGTAAAATCTGTAAATAGCACATGACCAAATGAACATATTGTATAGAACTATTTTTATTTGAATGTGGCACTAACCACCACCGTTCCTCTGATAAATGTTTGCGCATGTTCGAGATCATTCTGACCAACAGTGTATGAGTCATTAACCGTCCTAACTGTGCTGTTTTCCTCCAATGCCTTCCAACATCCATCAACTAATGTGAGTATTTCTTCTCTGGAACTTGGATGCTTTAGCCTCCGGTGACTGTCACCAACGAGATATAGTCTTGCATCAGATGCTAGTGTGTGCTGCATGACAGCTCCCACCTGGCAGGTACAGGAAGTCTTGGCTGCCAGTGGTGCAGGAGACTTGGGTGCATTACCAGCTGCCTGCAGGTGTGACTGGCATGGACTTCACATGTTACCTATGACAGGGCTCCACAAGATGTGGGGAGGGCCTGCATCAGCCAGCGGGGTGGGGCTGACAACACTTCTGTGTCGGCCAGACCTCAGGCTGAAAGGAGCTGCGCCACTTCTGATGCTTTGCAAAGCAAGGCCTCACAAAAACTTACAAGGAGCTCAGGAGCTCAGCACAGTGGCGCACTTCCGTAATACCAGCTGCTCACGAGACTGAGGCAGAAGGATTGTAAGTTTCAGGCTAAACTTAATGAGGCCACATCTCAGAAAATAAAAAGGCCTGGGGATGTAGCACAGAGGAGTGCCTTGGGCTTCAGTTATATCTAGAAATTAAAATTTTAATTTAAAAAAAAATGGTGGGACTTTTGGAAGCCACTGCAGAACATTGCATTCTTGCTTGCCAAAAAGCAGAGAATGCTAGCAACACAAGTAACTGAACCAGTGAACCCTGGGCATCAGTAGGTTTGTCTTAAATAGGCCATCTTTTTTTACCTTTCTGGGTCACATCCTTTGTGGCTAAGCTTGTCTGTCTTACCGCCTGGGGTGTGTTCTGGGAATGGCTCTGCTGAGCCATAGGCCTATTATCCACATGAGGAGGCCTGGGTAGCAGTTTTCCCTTCCTTTGAGACCATGACTGGTGTCCCAAAGGTGTTCATGCTCTGACCACTTAGTGATGCAGATGGAGTAGGGTGAAGGCATGGGTATCAGGAAGAAAAAGGTGCCAGATTCAGAAGCCCAAGTCAGAGGGTACGGAAGGCAAGCATGAAAACTGACCCTGAGAGCATGGTCCCCCGTTAGGCATGCTAAGAGGCTCTCGGGGAAAGGCGGGAAGGTTTTGCCATTTTGGAGATCATGAGATGTGAAAAATCAGTCAAGTAAAATCAGATTGAGGGCAGACTGAGGGAGTGCATCTGAACAAATCAAAACAGGATGTCAGTTTGCTGGGTGCTGCACTGTGCAGCGCCAACCAAACTAACCAAAAAGTCAGCTTTTCCTGACTCAGCTCCTGAATTTGGCAGACTTTGCAGAAGTCTGGAGGTGTGGGCTCCTGGAGGACACACACACAGCCCCAGGTGGCTCTGGGCTTGCTGTTGCCTTGTGGTTCAGCTTCAGGCCCATTCTTGCCCTGAGCAGGGCTACCTAGTCCCTGGCAGTGCTGACCACAGATGCAAACAAACATTAAAACTTTACCTTCTCCTCAATCAAACCAGATTGTGCCAAAACCAACATCCTGGGACTTTTCAGACTTTGCTGAGAGGGATGGTGATAAGCACCCAGGGCTCAGCAGTTTCCCTTTCAGAACTGGGTAGAGCTGGATCTGGCCGCCCTTGGAAGGGGAGGGAGCTGGAAGGCCCCTGGGCTGCCCCCACACTGCTCACTCCCTGTCTGCCTCACCCTCTGCATGGCTAACCAAGACCTTTCCTGTGGCCTGTGTCACTGCTGTGATTTAAAGTTTCTCCCAAGTCAGGTGCCCTTTGCTGTGCAGGCAGATGGCAGAAGGACACTGTCACTGAGCCAGTGCTTCTAGAAAGATGAGACCCTGTGTGTGGGGGGGGGGGGCGGTGCCTCAGGGACAGTTGAATTGAAATTCTGAAGATCAGCTTGTCCCTCTGGGTCTCTTAGGTGGTCATTCTAACGTTTCCTCCTCCTATTTCATGAAGCTGATTTCCTCTCTCTTTCCTTTTCAGCAATACTGGAGTAACCGCTTCCTAAACCATTTTGCAGAAATGTAAGGGTGTTCGGTTGCGTGCATGTGCGTCTTTAGCAACACATCTACCAGCCCTCTGCATGACTGATGTTGGGGAAAAAGTAAAGTAGAAAAAGTTCCCAACTTGTGTGTGATGTGGAGGAAATGTGTATTACCAATGGGGTTTTTAGCTTTTAAATCAAAATAACTATAAATGTACAATTTCGCTTAATGAATCAGAAAGCCTCTCCAGAGAAGTTTGGTTTCTTTGCTGCAAGAAGAATGAGGTTCTGAAAAACCTTATCCAATAACTTAACAAGCAATCAGCCAGGTCTCCTTATTTCTCTGTGTAAAATGTCATAGCTTCTATAAATGTACAATATTAAATTGTAATGCATGCCTTCAGTTGTAAGTAGCCATATTTCTCTACAGTGACAATGAAAATGCTACTTTTTAATTGGCCCTGTACAGTTTATGTATAAATTCATTAAAAACACTGCAGGTATTGAATGGTTAAAATGTAGGCCTCCAGTTCATAAGAACTCGTTATTTTTGAGTGTGCAGACAGCTCTTTCACACTGTATTAAATGTAACTTATTTAATGAAGTCAGAAGCAGTAGACAGCTGTTGGTGCAATACAAATATTGTGATGCGTTTACCTTAATAAAATGCTAAGCGTCAGTTCCTCCCAGTGCATGTTTGAGTATAGACTGTAAATAGAGCTCAGTCCGCTTCTCTCTGTGCTGTAACAAGCGCCGCACAGCCTTGGTTTCAGGTAAATGAATCTATTCTACGATAGTCTCTGGTGCTGGCTGGTCTGTAAGGGGCAGTGGTGCACACCCAGGCCTTGAGTGCATACGAAAAGGCTCATGTTGGATAGATGGACGCATCTTGCTCTTAGCAAGTTTAATGTTTAGGGGAGTTTACACCTTAATATGAATTGTACATCATGCATATATCGATACAGAAAAACCTGTGCTGTGTTTTATTCTAAACACTCGAGAGTAACGAGGCACCCAGCCACTTGAGGAAACAGCTGCATCATACGCTAGGAGGAGGGAAGTTTAGTAAATTGTTACATTATTGCTCAGCTTAGAAGAAACTGAGTCAAATGGATCAAAAGATTTGAAAAATAAAACCACCCCCAATGAAGAAAGTGGGTAAATAAAGGGGAAGCTCAAGCAGCTTATAGAGGTGGAAAGATGTCCTGCTGCACTGGCAAAATCACAAAATATCATCTGACAACCATCAATTGAAAGATCAGGTCTGCTAGGACCAAGGACACGGAGCCCCACACCATCCTTCTGTGGCTGTTGGAGTGTAAATGGTGACAACCACTGAATAGTAGCTCTGAGTATTACAGGAACTAAAAATGCTTTCCACTTAGGATGCAGCGGGGCCGCTCCTAAACGCAGAGTCCTCACACACGCAAAGAGCCACACCACAGTGTTTGCAAAACTTTGAGGAACAGCAACACCAGGAAAGCAGGGAGTACAACAGGCACACTCACAGCTGTGAAAGTGAATCGGCTCCCTGGTGCAAGGGCCAGGCCTGCAATCCCAGCAAAGCAGGCGGCTGAGGCAGGAGGATTGCGAGTTCAAGGTCAGCCTCATAAACCTAGCAAGGCCCTGTCTCAGGGCTGGGGATGTGGCCAGTCAAACACCCCTGGTTCAGTCCCCAGCACTGGAGGGGGCTGAGTGGGGGGACAGCTAGAACTTCAGGTATCAACTGTTATTAACGGCAGCAATACATGACATCCACATGTGGAGTGAGGAGAGTTCCAGATGGGCTGCAGGACAGGACCCAACCACAGAGCACGGTGCCCGCAGCACCCACTGTGCACTGGTGGTATGCCAGCCAGTCAGTTGGCATACGCACGCTGGTGTCTTGAGGGTTTGCAGTACTGGGGATGGAACACAGGGGCACTCTACCACAGAAGGACAGAGACCTTTTTAGTTTTTACTTTGTGAAAGACTTAAGCTGCTGAAGCTGGCTTCTAACTTGCAATCCTCCTGCCTCAACCACCTGAGCTGCTGGGTTCACAGATGTGCGCTACCACGCGTAGCTTAGCTGTTCCCTACTAGGAGGAAACTTGAAGATGAAAGGCCTACTCCTGAGAGGAACTGAACAACTACACAAAAAGCACAATTTCTGAAAACTACACACCTCTACAGAGTCGGCGGCACATGCCTGTCACCTCAGCTACTTGGGACGCTTAAGCAGGAGGATCACAAATTCATGGCCAGCCTGGGCAACGTTTAAGACCCTGTAGCAAAGTAGATTCTAGAAAGGGCTGGGCATTGTGGCTCAGTGGCCTAGGATGTGTGAGGCTCTAGGTTCAAAGCAGGAGGAAGTCAACAGCTTCTAGTCATGACTGCTGACAATGATTTCTGGATGGCAGAAGCCAGGTTTCCCTGGAGCAGGGCTTACAAAGCAAGCCAGGGGAAAAGGCCAGGATCATCCAGTGGTAATGAATTAGAGATGAATTCATGTTTTTAACAGTGCTATAGATTGCTCTGTATTTATTAAAAAACACTGATAATAGCTGAGCATGGCAGTGTAAACCGTAATCCTGGTGACTCAGGGAGGCTGAGGCATGCCAGCCTCAGCATTTTAGTGAGACCCTATCTCAAAAAATAAAAAGGGCTTGGGATGTGGCTCAGTGGTTAAGCACCCCTGGGTTCAATCCCTGTACAAACAAAACCAAACTCCCACCAGAATAGTGGCTACCTCTGGCTGAGGTAGGCAGGAGGAATGGCCAGGGGCGGTCAGTGCAAGACCAGGTCTGAGAGGGCTTCCGCCGATGTGGGCGCTGTGTGTACGTGTTTTATCTGTGCTGCTTTAAACACAAGTGGTTTTTCCTTAAAGGGAGAGGGACAGAGAGAGAATCAATTTTATTTAGTTTTTCCTGTGACTTTTGTTGCTCCAACACTTAGTTGTGTATGTGATGCTGGAATTTGAACCCCCATCCTCACACATGCCAGGCAAGTGCTATAAATGCTGAGCCACCACTCCTGCCCTCCCATTTTTATTTAAATAAACGAAACAACTAGCTAATCCCTGGACAGGCTCTTGGTCACAGTGAGGTCACTCGCAGCCTTGACCTTGGAGGCAGCCCACCCGTCGCCTCTAGGATAGTAAAAGCTCGCAGGGTCACTTGTGCCTGCCCACCACACACCATCAGGCTCAGCGAAGGGCAGCAGGGCTCAGGCAAGGGAGCTGGGGATCACTCATTCCTCCCCTCAAGGATGGGGCTGCGTCGCCACCACCCTCACCAAATCTCTGCGGACCACAGGCACTGACAAGGGAGATAGACCTCCAGGTCAGCTCACCAGTCTCAGCCCCAGCACAGAAAGGGCTCAGGGCTGCTCCAGTGCCATGGGGGCCCAGCCTGCCCAGTGGAGGGCAAAGATCCTGTCCACAGGGACACAGATCCCAGAAAAGACCGACCACACGTACCTCGCAGTTCTGTATGTACCAAGGGCCACAGAGGCAGAGAGGCCACAAGTCCGCTGCGCCAATGGGGAACAGTGAGGAAGGAAGGACTCAGCAGCACCCCCCCACACACAAACAGCTGCAGCACTGCAGATCCGACCTCACCCACAGCAACTCCTGGGCCTAAACTCAGCCAAAAGGAAGGCACCAAATCCAAAAGGCCTGAGGCTGCCACCAGCCCCCACCTCCAGCCCCTGCAAAGTTCCAGGAAACAGCATTCTCCTCTCTCTGAAATCCCCCTGATGGGAACTTACTACCCAAAGAAGG
Source organism: Aplodontia rufa (assembly GCA_004027875.1). Lineage (NCBI taxonomy): Eukaryota > Metazoa > Chordata > Mammalia > Rodentia > Aplodontiidae > Aplodontia > Aplodontia rufa. The sequence continues at coordinate 105,368 of PVKS010000017.1, forward strand.
AAAAAGAGAGAGGCAAGGGGAGGTCACTAGACGGCTGTTTATAAAGAGACAGACATGGGAAGATTTAAGTGGCCAGGGAGACCTGTGTCAAGATAGTGCTGTCTCTGCCAGGCTGTCTGCAGCCTCTGAACCCAGCAGACTGAGGCACGACCACCAGAACGGGTGGGGTGTGCCCAGAGTGCACCCTTTTCTTTGAAATATATTTAAAATCTGCAGCGATCATGGCCAGTGTGTTACTCAGTTTTCTGACCATGATCAAAATGTCTGCCGAGGACAACACAGAAGAGGGAAAATGTGTTTTGGGCCCAGTTTCAGAGATTCAGTCCACAGTCAGCCACCTCCATTGCTCTGGCCCATGTGAGGCAGAACATCATGGCTGAAGAGTGGCAGAGGACAGCTGCTCAGCACAGGGCGGCCAGGAGGGAGGAGAGCGGGGGAGAGACCAGAAAGAAAAGAGCAAGAGCAGCTGGGGACAGGACAGAGTTCAAAGTCACGCCCAGCTGCCCTCCAGCATTACTCCATCAAATGATGGATCCACTGATGAGGTCCCAGCTCTCACGGCAGAATCATTTCACCCCGAACACAAGTGCACTGTCTGACGCGTGGGTCAGAGACTGGACAAAGAAAATAGCCAGCGTGCAATTCTCCCTCCTCCATGAGATGTCACCACTAGGCAAGGGTGGGGGGTACAGCCATGAGAAAAAGCCCCTGGGGCAAATCTGTGGAGAGACCAGGGCACAGGAAAGCAGCGTGCCCACCTGTTGCTGGGGAACAATCCCTCTAACAGCATCCACACACCAGAGCGTGGCCTTTGCACAGCCCTGCAATGTGTACCACAATACATCTGTGACACACAGCCTGTGAGATCCCCAAGCCAGACTGGAAACAAGTGTCTGGCAACAGTGGAAGGGCTACACAACTGTCCCTCAACAGAATGAGACACTGCAGCAGTCACCACCTCGTAATTGTGTGCTAGGGAACAGCAAGGCGACAGCACAAGGCAGCTTTCCAGAAGAACCAAGAGCGCCCTCGTTCCAGGGAGGAGACTGGGAAGCAGACGTGTTTAATTCTATACCATGCACTGGAACTTGCTGGGGTTTTTTTGAGAGGACTGTGAGAAGGATTTTATTTAGTTTTTCATGTGGCCTTTGTTGCTCCGACACTTCGTTGTGTACATGGTGCTAGGATTTAGACCCGCATTCTTGTGCATGCCAGGCAAGCCCTGTAACCGCTGAGCCACTGCTCCAGCCCATCTGCATCTTTATTACTTTTTTTGGTACTGAGGATTGAACCCAAGGTATTTAACCACTGGGTCACATCCCCAGCCCTTTTTACTTTTAGACAGGGTCTAAGTTGCTTAGAGCCTAAGTTGCTGAAGCTGGCTTTGAACTTGTGAACCTCCTGCCTCAGTGCCCAAGCCACTAGGATTACAGGTGTTGTGTTACTGTGCCCGGCAAACATGTTTATATTACAAATACGTGCTGCATTTCACATAAATCATGATACGTTAATGGGTTAGCTGGGTGGTGGGACTGTAACTATTTTACTTTTTTTTGGAGATAAATATGAAAAATTTTCCATCTTAAGGGCTAGAATAGCAGATGAGTGGTTATGGCGCTTGCCTGGCATGTGCGAGGATGCAGGTTTGAACCCCAGCACCATGTATGCAATGAAAACCAGATGAAAAACTAATTCTTTCAATGTCCCTCTCTCTTAAAAAGCAAATAAACATACAATTACCATTTTAGCCATTTGTTAAGAGTGCCATTTGATGGCGTGACAGTAAGTACATTCACACGGTTGAGGAGTGTTACCAGCAGCCACCCAAGCTGAAACTGTATCAGTGAGACACTAATTCACTTTCCGGCCCCCAATGCCAGCAACCTTAAGTCTACTTCCTGCTAAGAATTTGACTGCTATAAGTACATCAGATAAATGGAGTCATGTCACTTGTCCTTTTGTCTAGCTTCTTTTAGAAAATTAATCTCAAAGTTCATCAATGTTTTTTTCCCCTTCAAACTGGGGATTGAACCTAGCGATGCTCAACACCGAGCCACATACCCAGTCCTTTTTGAGACGGTCTCACTAAAAATTCTGAGGCTTGCCTTGAATCTGTGATCCTCAAGCCTCAGCTTTCTGAATTTCTGGGATTATAGGCATGTGCTGCCATGCCTGGCCAACTTCCTCCCCTTTTTAAGAGTAAATACTATTCCATTGTCTGGCCCATCCACTTGCTCACCCACATGCATTCGCTGATGCACACTTGATGGCTTCCACCTCTTGGCTGTCAACAGTGCTGCGATGAATGTGGTTGGACAAGTACCTGCTCAAATCCTTGCTTTCATTCTTTTGGTGTTTACTCAGAAGTGGGACTGCTGGACCAGATGGTCACACTGTTTAAACTTATGAACCATTAGACTGATTTCCATGTCACAGCACCTTCTGTACACCCCTCCCCCCAGCAATGGTCAAGGATACAGTTTCCTCTGCTGGGGTCCAACCTGGGGCTCCGTGCACGCCAAGCACGTGCTCTTCCACAGAACTCGGCCCGCATGCTGTCTCAATGGCTTCTAAGGAAGCAGGCCTGTTACTCCTGGCTTATTCCTGGCACTGTTGGTGCTGCATGTTTTGTAAAGCAAACACGGTTTGCTCTGCCCAAGACTGCCATCTCCTAACAGTCTGGGAAAACCCCAGCCCTGGCTGGCGAGGGCCCAGGAGGGGCCACGGCAGGTTTACAGAGCTCACCCAGGCCTGGAGACCTCCAGATGACAGAAGCTGGCCCTTTATGCCCCAAGAGGAGAGGTGGCAGCTGAGGCCCCACCTTACCTGAGGCTGGGGGGCTCCTCTAGTAAGTGGAAAACCTGAGAAAGGCTCTTACCTCAACAGCCTGCCCGGTGACCTCCTGGCGACCATTTTCCTAGAGCTGCAGCAAGGTGCGTGTCCACTCTTGCCTGACTTTGCCAGGGGACAGTGCAGCCCCCGCCCACCAGGCCTGCGCAGTCAGGGGCAGAGCTTGCAGCAAGCTCGGGGAGTGTTTCCATGCAGGCCTGGGCCTCCTCCAGGTGAGCCAGGACAGGCTAAGAAGCCGCAGGAGAGGCCTGTGGAGGCCGATTCCTCCCACCACAGGTAGAGCCCCAGGAGTGGCCTCTGGGACCCTTCAGCCACCCTTTCCCAGGTGTCTCAATATTTAGTCCAGGGAGGAGCTGCAGAGAATAGGAAGTCAGGGTGGGGAGTGATTAAAGATGCAGACTCTGGCACCCCAGGCCATGCCCCTGGGTTTAAGACTTGGTGCTGGCCCTGGCAATCCGCATCACTGAGAAGCACGCTCAAGTTGGAGGGTTACAGATTTGGGCAGAACTGGCCTCATTCTCTCAGGAAGAATTCAGAAACAGGAATGTAGCTCCCCACTGGCCCTGCGCATGGGGGCCAAGCCTGCCGGACCCTTTGCACCAAGCAGGGCTCAGAAGTGGAGAGGCCTATGGTGAAGGGCAGGAAGCATTCTGGGCCTACCTTCCTGCTTAGCTGAGTCCATTACCTGGGACCTGAGAGGGCGCCATGCTGAGCATCTCAAGTTCAAGTGAGATCCAGACTTTTGGAACCCAGCTGGGCCTCGGAGCAATCTGAGAATCCAGGTAATAACAGGACTCAACACCTCATTCTGGCCATGTGAAACTTAGACACCACTACAGACGTTTGGGGGCAGCCCCTACTTAGGCCTTAGGCTGCTTGGTCTCCCAGCAAATGGCTTAATGTGAGAGACACAGGGCTGGGCTCCTGGCCCTCATGAAGTTTTTCTTAATGAGAATTGGCAGTAAGGGGCCAAGCTCAATCCTCACCCCTCATGCTAGGGACTGAACCCAGGGATGCTTTATTACTGAGCTACAGGACCAAAGCTTTTTTAGACAGTGTCTTGGTAAGTTGCTCAGACTGGCCTTGAACTTGGGATCCTCCTGCATCAGCCTCCCTAGATGCACACACTGCAGTGCCTGTCGTGGTCCAATCTTTGATACAGACCTGGAGCCTTCCTCAGCCCTGTGCTGGGGTTCTAACGACGCAGCCACAGCTGCCACCTCCCATCTGGAATTGCAAGTGGGGGGACCTGAGGAGCCCAGCCTCAGTGCTGCTGGGATGGAGATGCCTATGGTGGTCAGGTCACACCAATGCAGGGGCTCCTAGCAGAGATGAGAGGAATGACAAGGTAGGGAAGGCCAGGCACAGGCCCCAAGGCGTATCCAGATCCTGTAGTCTCGCCTGACATGCAGACAGGATCAGGAAGTGGAGCTGGGCTTCCTCCAGTCAAGAAAGCAGAGAGGTCTCACTGCTTCTCTAAAAGCCCTGGCTACACAAGGAAAAGAGCACCAAGGCCAACAGGCAGATCGTCTCCTGATGGCACGTTTACTTGGCATGATCCCAGCTGCCTGCTGGGCTCGTTAGAAATGGCTCAGGTCAAGTGGCAGTGCACTGGCTTTGAGCCAAACAACGAGACACTTTCAGTTACTCTGCCCTTTTTAAACTGCAGTTATCAGATGTTCAGAACCTAACATCTGAACATTAAATCCACTTAATGGTGTTTTTATAGTTAAACTTTTCATTTTTATCAAATTCACATTTTAGCCAGGTGCATTAGCAAATGCCTATCTCAGCAATCCCAGCAATTAGAGAGGTTGAGGCAGGAGGGCTGCACATTTTAGGCCAACCTGGGCAATTTACAGCAACTTAGAGAAACACTATTCTAAAAAAGCCCAAAAACAAACAAAAAACCCAAGAACAACAACAACAAAAGACTGAGGATATAGCTTGGTAAAGTATCCGTGGGTTTAATACCCAGTACCTTCTGGGAAAAAAAAAAAAATCACATTTTACAGCACCTTAAGTCACATTCTGTTTTGGTACTGGGGATTTAACCCCAAGTACATTCTAACACTGAGCTACATCTGCAGCCCTTTTAAAAAAATGTTTTGATACTGAGTCTAAGTTGCCCCAGCTGATCTCAAGTTTGTGATCCTCCTCTTTTCTTTCCAAGTCCCGAGAATTACTGCACACACCCCCATGCCCAGCCTAATTTTGTTTTCATGATAACTTGGGGTTACCTGTATGATATCTCCCCCTGGACCCCAGTGAAGGAGCCAGGCTGTGTGAAACCTGGCTGAAGACACTCAGGCCCCAGGGAAACTTACCAACGGAAAATGCAAACCGATGAAGCAGCTCAGAGTTCACTGAGGTTTTCAACCCTCCTGACTCCCAATACTAGAGGAAGAAAGGGAGTCTGTCAAATGCTTCTGAATGCATTCTGATCAAGAGGCCAAAAGAGTAAGCGCATATGGAAGGGCTTCCATTCTAACCACCCCAACACCAGGACTGTATAAACCAGTTTTATTACTCCACAGCTCTGGGTGCACCCTGGTCATGCTCTTGTCACACCTGCTTTTCAGACTGGCCTAGGCCAAGGCAAGGTGCTGGCTTAGCAAACAGATAAACTGTTCTGCAAAACTGCAACCATCAGCTGAAGGCTGAAGGCATAACTAACATTGCAGAGGGGAGCATGCACAGCCCAGGACTATGACTTCTAGGAAGAGGAAATCCTCTCTGACAGGGCCAGACCATGCTGCTGTCCTTGGGAGAGGGCGCTCGCTCTGAGGGTGGGTCACTCCTTCAAACCCATCCATGTCATGGACAGAACACTCCACTCTTTGAGCTTTCAGATTCAGCAATTAATTGCATCAAAAGCAGTCAGCCTGATGCCCTGGCAGGCCTGGCTCTCTGCGCACTCCTTGGTCCTCCCTGGCGAGCAGGGAAGGATGGACATACACGGAAGGCTGGCCAGCCCCCATGGCAAAATGAACTTGGGAGCGAGGAGCAGAAAGCCCAGCTGCAAACACAGTCATTGTCGTCCCATGAGCAGCTCCTCCAGCACCATCAGTCCAGGGAAGCGCTCAGAGTAGGCGGCCGGTGCCCCTCACTGCATGCCGAACCACTGCTCCTGGTCGGCCCACTGGGCCGCCTCACTGTCGCTGCCCTCCAGGTCCCCTTCTTCCCCACTCCCTTCCATGTCGTCCACATCCTCCTCCTGAGTGGCATCCGTGGGACTCTCCTCCTTCTCCATCTTCTGCATCCCCTCTAGAGACTTCTGGTCATTGGGGTCCAAACTAGGGGACAACAAAACAAAGGAGAGGCCTGAATGTCTGCCTTGCTTCCCGCAGGCTGATTAGTCATCTAGCTGGCCCAGCACTGAAGCAATGCTGAAGCCTGGCCCCGCCAAACCGCTTGGTTCCAAGGCTGACTGAGCCACTCCACCACCAGCAGTGGAAAGGGATCTTTTCCTAATTTCGGAGTTCTCAATTTGATTTTTTCTCCACAAATTTCTTGAACCTTCTCACACCTATTACCCCTTGCATCCTGCTAGAGGAGGCCACCAGATAACACTAATGAAAAAGTGGCAACATTAACAGAAAAATTCATACGTAATTTCTTAGAAGTAGGGGACTGGAGCAGTGGCTCAGGAGTAGAGTGCTTGCCTGGCATGCATGAGGACCTGGGTTCAAACCTCAGCACCATGCATACAAGTAGTGTCAGAGGAACAAAAATCAGATGAAAAAATAAAACCGATTCTCTATCAAAAAGAAAAAAAATAGCCAGGGGTTTTTTGAGCTATGGGGTGACAAAGTTATTCTTCTGTGGGTAAAACTGTTCTTTTGATACAATTACACATATCAGCATTTCAGTTGTCAAGTAAAAATAGTATGCTACACCATCAAACAGATTTTTAAGCTCCTACGTTAGACCCTAGGCTCTAAGGCTACCTCTATGTGCATTTAGCAGCTAGGAATTTACATGTGCCAAACTCCCAAAGTTCAGAGCCTCCATAACATTCATTTATCTGGCTACAAAGCAATCTTTCTTTTTGCTTTTGTGACCATCTCCCAAGCCAGCAGGCATCCTAACCCTAGCAAATTCCACCTTTAATCAAAGTCTGATATTTTTTTCACTTGCTTCTTGACCTTCAAAAAGTAGCTAAAACTCATGCTGGGATCCTGTTTCTATTTACATAAATGTAGTTCTGATTTAGTCCATCTCCTCTTCTCTGAAACCTTCCACACAGCTCTCACCAGCACCATGGGCTCCTGTCCTCTGGCCCCCACCCAGCCCGACAAGTTGCTGTGAAAGCAATAGTGGTGTGCACGTGAGAAAGAGAGCACCTGGAATCCCATTCCCAGGGGTCACTGGCCAGGCACATGAGTGCAGCTCAACTGTCTACTGCAGAAGGGAGTGACATATATGACCAGACCAGCTAAAGTCAGCCCCTCACCATAAGCTTCCAAACACACACAACCCTTTTTTCTTTTCCTAAAGAGACAGGGACAGTGAGAGAGACAGAGAAAGGGAGAAACAACTTTAGTTTTTCACATGGCTTTAGTTGCTCTAAAACTCACTTGTGTACGTAGTGCTGGGGGATTGAACCCGGGTCCTCGTGCTTGCCAGGCAAGCGCCGAAATCGCTGAGCCACCTCTACAGTCCCCACCCACAACCCTTAAAGAAATCACTTGTGTGTGGAACAGCGTGAGCACCACTATTTAGCATTTCCTATGTACCAGACTCAGTGCTAAGAGCTTTACATGGAGTAACCATTTATCCCCCATTTAACACCCAAAAAGGGAGAGAAAAGGACAGGTTAGTAACTTGCCCAAGGTGAAAGCAGCTTTCAAACTTCAGAACTCAAGTTCTTTACTACAGTACATAAAACATGGGAAAGTCTTAGAATACTTTGATTTGATAAAGCAAAATATAAAATATATGCTAGGTCAAAGCCTCTAAAAAATATGTGTGGGAGGGCTTAGGAAGAATATCTAGGAGACTGGAGGGTGAGAATATGGGGGAATCATCTCAGAAGGAGATCTCTAACCTCCACGAGGTATCCATTTAACTAAGGGGTTCTCCTGGGGGAAACAGCAACATGGGGAACCCAAACTGGGCATCCATGACATGGCATTAGCCCTGGATAACTCAATATATACACATTTGTTCTGAATGTTTGATAATGTTTCCCCCTCAATTGTAACTCCATATGCATCTAATAAAAAAAAAATATGTATGTGTGTGGGCAAAGACGGAAAGATTATAGGAATGAAAGAGGTATTAAAGTGGTGTGGGTTGGTTATGAGAGAAACAGCTCTTTAACAATGTTAACATACTTTAAGAAACTCAGAAGGCTTCAACTCACAAAGAACTCTTCTACCCATCTATCATTCTGCTTTCCAATGCAGGCAGAGCCTACAGTTCCTACCTCTCCCCTCCTTGTTAACCGCCCCATAGGAGCGGAGTGCCTACCTGAGTGCTATACTATACTGGTCCATTGCTTCCTGATACTCATTGACAGCTACAAGGAAATCTCCTAGGATCCGATGTAGGACACAGTCACTCTGATTAGCCAGTGCATTCCTTAGCAAAGCAATTCCATCTTCATATTTCTGTTCTCTGCCTGAAAAGAAAAAAAGCTTTACTGCCTTCACCGATGTTTTGAAAATACATCCCAGCTTGCCGAGTGGTGGTGCACGCCCGTAAACCCATTGACTAGGGAGGCTGAAGCAGGAGGATTACAAGTTCAAGGCCAGCCTCAGCAACTTAGCAAAACCCTGCCTCAAACAAAGGGGCTGGGCATGTGATTCAGTGGTTGAGCAATCCTGTACCAGAGAGAGAGAGAGAGAGAGAAAATATATCCCAGCTCAACTCATATACACTAAACCACAACAACTATCATACAATCTGACCACTTCTTTGCAGCCATCCTTAAGAATAACAGTGTAACACAAAGTGAGAGAAAATGTACCTGAATTCCTACTTCATTAGGAAATCTGTAGCTTGGGTTCTGATTTTTCAAAAGTACTTTTGACCTTAATTCAAATATAAAGCCAAATTACATTTTATTTGCCAAAATAACCCAAATCCAGGAGTTCATCCTAAATCAGGACAAAAGGGTAGCACCCCCATGTCTTACCATGTGATGCCTTAATGCTGCCTTGGGACTCTGACAGCAAGAAGGCCATTATCAGAGGGTAGCCCCCTTGATCCTGGGCAAGAACCATGAACCAAAATAAAATTCTTTGCTTTACTAAAAACAAACAAACCCCACAAAAAACAGCACCCAAAAAAACCCCACAAAAATCAGGACTGAAAAAACAAGCCCAAGAGGGGAGTCATTAAGAGAATCCAGATAGCTTGGAATCAAATTCTTTTTTTAATTTAGGTTTTGTTTCTCTGACACTTAGCTGTGTACATGGTGCTGAGGTTTGAATCCGGGTCCTTGCATGTGCCAGGCAAGCTCTAGAACCACTGAGCCACCACTCCAGCCTTTGATAATCAGTTTACACTGGTGAAAACCAGTTAGTCAAATCCAGCCCAAATTAGTTCAGGGCAAGTGAAACCAGATAAAAGCAAGCTGAAAAGGTACTAGCCAATTTAGTTTGTCTGAGCCAATCCAAGCAAGGCTAAGTCAGATACATTTGGTTATGCTAAACATAAACTGATTCAGAGAGCTGAGGCCTGCTGCAAAAGGCACACACCTGTCTGGTCATCTGCTGACATTTAGTTTTATAGAAATGAATGTGGAACTGGGCAGAAGAGGAGACAAACTTACTAAGTAGTTCCGCTTTTTTCACCACAGCTTTAATGTAATCCGGCCTTTGGGTCAGGGCTTTATCTAACAAAGTTTTGGCTTTCTCCTGTGTCACTGGATCTTCCAGACAAACGGTGGCTAAAAGGGTAAGGGTCTGTGCATTTGCACCTAGAGTCTTGTAAACATTGTTAGCCATTACCATTGCTTCCCGAATGCTGTTGGAGGCTAAATAACATTCGATGAGACCTGAAAAAATAAAACACACAAAGAAGTTCACTCACATTACCATTCCAAGCCATGCTTCCACTCTGACAGTGTTCCAAATTGCAAGCCTTCCAAGTTCCAGACAACGGCAGGCTAGGGAAAGCGGTGGTGGTGAGATTAAACTGCAGGGTACGCTGAGGAATAGCTAAGGAGCGCTCTACCCCACAGCACTCGAGACATGGAAAAAGCCTGCCCTGCAAATGCACCTTCAGTTAGTGAAAGAAGCAAGCATGCATAAGGAAACTATGGCATGTGGGCACAGCATCTGAATGCTGAAGAACAAATGTGACAACAATCACTGCTCTACTGTATGGCCAGAAGATTATAGTGAGACGATGTTTCTAACGAAACTCAAAGTTTTACTGCCTTAAGCCATTTTTTTCTCTGGCTGTGCTCAATCACCTCCAGGCCTAGGTTTAAAAGGGAGGGTAAAAAGTGAATGCTTAGGGGAGGGATACAGCTCAGAGGAACAGTGCGTGCTTAGCATCCCTAGCACCCCCCCACACACATACGTGGTCCAGTTTTATCAACTAAGGGGCCTACTCTGAAGCCACATGGGGAGAAAGGCAGACTCTGCCTTGAAACACAGGAGTTATCTCAAAAGGCACTTGCTGAGGGCCCTCCCACATGAGATGGGGATAAAAAGCACTTAATGAGATGGACTCAATATACTAACATCAGCAGCTCCCGTCTCTTCACACCCACAGGGAAATGCCCTATGGAGCCACTTCAAGAAAAGTCAACTCTTTGTGCCAAGAAGTTGAGAACAGGGGAAGATCTTTTTGGCACAAAGCACTCATCAAAACAGAAAAACAGCTTAAACCCCAAACCCACACAATCGCTGGCAGATTTTCTCCTCTTACTCCTCCACCCTAGCAGCATTTATAACATTTGTGCACACTCTTCCACACGCTATGGTTATTTAACCAGAAATTACCTAATTCTTCAAGGGCACCATGTTAGGTTCCAAATACAGTTGTTTGCACTACTTATTGAGTAGTTTTACTTCCATGCTAAAGTCCCATTGGAAGGAAATGGAGAGTCAGGTGCAGGGGTGCACACATGTAAATCTCAACTATTCAGAAGACTGAGGCTGGAGGATTCCAAGTTTCAGGTAGCATGAGCTACCTAGCAACCCTGCCTCCAAATAAAAATAAAACCAGCACGAGGGGCTGGAACAGTGGCTCAGCAGTTACAGTGCTTGCCTAACACGCACAAGGATGCAGGTTTAAACCCCAGCAACCAAAGCCACATGAAAAACTAAATAAAACTGAGTCTTTCTCTCTCTCTCACCATCCCTCTTTCTCTTTAAGAAAGAAAGAGCATGAAGATCCAGGTTCAAAATCCAGCACCATATACATAGGTAAGTGTTGGAAAAACAAAAACCAGATGAAAAATATAAAATTGATTCTGTCTGTTTCTCATCTTTCTCAAAAAAAAAAAAAAAAAAAAAAAAAAAAAAAAAAAAACAGAAAAACAGCTGGGGAGGTGGCTCAGAAGTTAAGCGTACCTGAATTCAATCCCTGGTATCCCCCCCACTCAAGAAAGAAAAGGCTGGGGATATAGCTCAGAGGTACAGCAATGGCCTAGAATCCTCAATTCAATCCCTAGCATTGGGTGGGGGGAAAAAAGAATGTAATTCACTAACCAAGGACATCCACCAGCAGCGGAAAAAAGCTCTTTTGGAGATAGCCAGGGCATAAGTAGAATCACCCAGGTCTCCAAAAAGCAGCCTGAGAAGCCTCACTGGCACCTGTCTCCAGATGCTCTAACAAACCTAACCAGGCACTGGGGTCCTGGAATTATTCAAATACATTCCTGTACTCTGGCAAACTAGGTGTGCTGCAACAGGCCACAATGGTGCATACCTGTAATCCCAGTGGCTCAAGAAGCTGATAGGAGGACTGAAAGGTTAAAGCCAGCCTCAGCAACTTAAAGAGAGACATGTCTCCAAAATAAAATAAATAGGGGCTGGAGCGGTGGCTCAGTGGTTATGGCGCTTGCCTGGCATGCGCAAGTACGTGAGTTCAAACCCCAGCACAACAAAGTGTCCAAGGAATGAAAGTCACATGTAAAAGTTAATAAAGATTGCTTCTCTCTTTCTCTCTCACCGTCCCCTCTTTCTTTAAAAAAATGAAATAAAATAAATAAAGGGGGCTGGCGATGTGGCTCTGGTTAAGCGCTGCTGGGTTCAATCCCCAGTGCCAAAAAAACAAAAAACAAGTGTGCTGTGCAACAGAGTTGGTCTGTGATCAATGCAACCTGGAGGCTGGGGAAATTAATTTCAGGTTCAGGAATTTAGTTCAAGAATTTAATCCAAAACCAGAAGCTTGGTTTGCTGCTGTTTCTTTAAGAATAATGATCTTCCTTCCCCCAACATGTTCACAACAGGCATAGCTCCCTGGCTATATAAGCAGATTTAGTCTTTCCCCCAACTTCCAAATTTTGCTTCTCAAATTTGAACTCATCTTCCTGTTAAAAGCAAATCACTCCTAGACTTAGTTTATTTTTAAATTCTTATAAAAATATGTTTTAGAGGAACTGCATCTTGTAAGATCTATTTTAACATCTGTGACTGAGTCACCAAATGCTGCTGAGGCTGGCACAGCTCCTCTGAGTTCCCAGGGTCAGTTCACATGAACTTAAAACATTATATAACAACAACAAAAGAGCTGGACCCCGACAGTGCCCACTCTGGAGGTCACAATGCACAAGTGGTTCCCACAGTCCACACCGTCTCATGGATATGGCATTACTCTACGAGTGACATCTGTGGCCAAGGTAAGATGGCTATAAGAAAGAGACATAACCAAGCAATCTAGCACAGTGGCGGGCACAGAGATTCTCATTAATGACTAGGCTGCATCTGAAGGGAGCAAAACATATCCCAAGTACTCTCTCACCAAAAAACGGAGGAAACATGAGAAAAATGCATTCTAGAAAGTATAGGGTGAAAATCCAGTGACGCTCCTAAATTATTTAAAAAGCCTAATGCAGTGGTCCCCAAACTGTCTGCACACTGGCACCACCTGGGATCTTCAAAAAATACCAATGGCAAACGCCCAGTCCCAGATGTTCCCATCGATGCTCCAGTGACCCAGCAGCCTGATTTTTTTTCCATCAATTTTATTTTTTTCATGTGGACTTTTCTTTCTTTTTTTTTTTTTTTTTTTTTAAAGAGAGAGGGATAGGGAGAGAGAGAAAGAGAGAAACAGCTTTATTTAATTTTTCACATGGCCTCAGTTGCTCCAACACTCCACATGGTGCTGGGGTTTGAACCCGGGTCCTCGTGCTTGCCAGGCAAGCGCGGAAACCTCTGAGCCACCGCTCTAGCCCCTGGACCATTTCTTTGACACTTAGTTGTGTATGTGGTGCTTGGGTTCAAACCTGTGTCCTTCCACATGCCGGGCAAGTGCTCTAACCGCTGAGCCACCCACCACTCCAGCCAGGGCAGCCTGATTTTTAAAAGACCCCCATGACTCTAACATACAACAGAGTTTGGACCTAGGTGCAGCTGCCACATCTACAACACACTAGTCATCTGTGATCTCACCTTCATAACAATCCAAGCGACAAGGTGCAAGCCGTATGGCCTCGCGGAAATGGATTATTGCTTCTTGGACTCTGCCCATGTTCCTAAGTGCTGCTCCTTTAAGCAGCAAAGCTTGCACACTGTTACTGTTCAGCTGAATGGCCTTGGCTCCCAAGTAGAGGGCACGAGAATAGCGCTTGCTATAGAAGCTATGACACCTGGAGGGAAAAACCACCAGAAGTTATTTGAGAAGGACCATAAAGAGGCTTCATGCACAGATCAAAAGCAAGGTGAATATGCATCCAAAGTCACATTTATTTTTTAACTTTTTTAAAGAGAAGACAGAGAGAGACAGAGAATCAATTTTTATTGAGTTTTTCACATGGCTTTTGTTGCTCTGACACTTAGTTGTGTACGTGGGTGCTGGGGTTTAAATCCGTGCACTCACGCATGCTGGGCAAGCGCCGTAACCGCTGAACCACCGCTCTAGCCAGTTTCCTTTTTTTGGTGGTCCTGGGGATCAACCCAGTACATGCTAGGCAAACACTCTGTAGCCCTTTTGATTTTTTATTTTGAGACAGGCTAGCCTCAAACTTGGAATCCTCCTGCCTTAGCCTCCCAAGTCCCTGGGATTACTAGACATGCGCCACTGTGCGCAGCCTGATTACCTCTTACACCTATGCTGTCAAACTATCTTCTTTTTAGGTAAACCCACAATCTCATAAAGAATCTACTGAACACTAGGGAGAAAAGAGAATGCACAAACATACCCAGAGACCACCCAGGGTTCTGCATGCTGATCAGAAATATTGAAAAGGCGGCAGCCAAGGTTCTCCACATCCTCTAGCCTCCCCTCTCGTGCCAGGAGGTAGCCATACACATCCATTCCTAAAAGGCAGGACAGGAAGAGAAGAGGCTATTTATTTATTTTTAAGTACCAGGGATTTAACCCAGGGACTAACCACTGAGACATATCCCCAGCCCATTTTTAATTTTTTACTTTGAGACAGGGTCTTGCTGAGTTGCTCAGAGCCTCGCTAAGTTGCTGAGCTGGTTTTGAACTTGCAATCTTTCTGCCTCAGCCTCCCAAGCTGCTGGGATTACAGGTGTGCACCACTGTACCCAGCAAGAAGAGGCTCTTTAATCAAAGGAGTCCTTAAAAGGAATAGGAGGGGTTGGAGCAGTGGCTCAGCAGTTATGGGGCTTGCCTGGCATGCGCAAGGACACGAGTTCAAACCCCAGCATCACATACGCAACAAAGTCTTGGAGCAACGACATCCACACGAAAAACTAAATACAATTGATTCTTTCTCTCTCTCTCTCACTGTCCTTCTTTTTTTTTTTTTAAAGGAGGGCCTCCAGCGGTGGCTTGGTGGTTACGGCGCTTGCCTGGCATGAGCAAGTATGCAGGTTCAAACCCCAGCACCCACATATGTGAGTGTCAGAGCAACAAAAGCCATGTGAAAAACTCAATAAAAATTGATTCTGTCTCTCTCTCTCTCACTGTCCTTGTCTCTTTAAAAAAAAAAAAAAAAAAAGGAATAAGAGGGGAATAAGATGGGCTGGAGCGGTGGCTCAGCGATTACGGCACTTTCCTGGAATGCATAAGGATGCAGGTTCGAACCCCAACACCACGTACATAATGAAGTGCTGGAGCAACAAAAGCCACATGAAAGCCACATGAAAAACTATAAAACTGATTCTTTCACTGACTCTCTCTCTTAAAAAAAACAAAAAGGAACCAACAAGCAGATCCACACTGAGGTTCCAACTGCTGCAGGATCTGAGCTCTTTCCTTCATCATGGACTTCTTTATCAATATCTCCAATTTCCTACAAAATAACTATTAAAAAGAAAAACCCATCCAAAATAAGAAAGGCAGAAGGATCTATCTCACAATTTGGAAGTCTGTTATTTTCAGGAACTGTTTGTCCCTATTTTTGTGGTGTGATCTACAGCTATCCTAATGCATAACCAAAAAGGGCCCAAAAAGGCATCAAATAAGTCCTCTCTCCCAAGAGCTCTGAGCAGTCAGGAACATTCATTTACTTGCTGAAAAAGTCAGTCTCACAAAAAGCTGGCCTATTCCAAAAAACTGGTAGTTCATTCTAGAATGGAGTTCATAAAGATCACCACTTCTGTACTCCCACAACATCCCTGCTCCTCCCACCTCACTTTATTCTCACTCACGGTCTATAAGAAGGGCCCCCACACTTGCTGTCACCCATTTCTTGCCACCATTCTCCTTCATTCCTTATTATCCTTTCAGACTCCCATAAAAATTTCCTGTCAAGCTAAAATTACCACAAAGTCTTGGGTTCGAGCTTCCAACTCTATGCTGCCAACTGCTGCCAGACTAGTTTTTTGGGGTTTATTTTTGCTTCTAAGGAGAGAAAGAGGAGAGGAAGGGATGAGGGGAGGGAGCGAGAAGGGGACAAGAGAATCAATTTTACTTATTTGGTTTTAATCTGGCCTTTGTTTCTTGGACACTTAGGTGCGTATGTAATGCTGGGGTCTGAACCTGGGTTCTCGTGCATGCCAGGCAAACGCTCCAAACTGCTCCAGCCCCAGACTAGTTTTTCTAAAACTCCATTTTCATCATGAGACCAGGAAGCTTAGAGAAGAGCACCAGGCAGGAGGGAGAGCTTGGACAAGCAAATTCCTCTTTCTGTATTTATTCCCTCAAGTGCATTGTGAAATATCTCCTCTCTGCTCAGTCACCCTCTTGACTAAGAGTCTGCCAGGTTAGCCAGGCACACTGGCACACACCTGAAATCCCGGCTGTTTGTAAGGCTGAGGCAGGAGGACCTAAGTTCAAGGCCAGCCTCAGGAACTTAGTGACCCTGTCTCAAAAAAGGGTGGGGGATGGGGAGCTGGGGATGCAGCTCAGTGGCAAAGCACCCAAGGAACCCCCCCCCCAAAAAAAGAAAGGAGTCTATGAGACTGTTTATTGATGTTTCTGATGGCTGTTTTGGGGCTTTTATAAACAGATGTCAGCCTACCTTTCTGATCTTATTTCACATTATTCCTAAGTACTCTGTTCACTCACTGCCAGCCACCAAAAAACCAGCCTTTGAAAGTCCCTGTGCCTCCTCACTCCTTCAGCCGCTATCTTTTTTCAGATCAATGGTTCTTCTGTTGTCTGCACTTAATTACTGCCTTTAATCAACTTATCCTTTTCATGATATCTGTTCCCCCACTCTCTTTTAATTATGTTAAGGAAACAGTACAACTAAATTTCCTAAAAGGTTATCATGGTTCTGGGGATGCCATCCAAATCAGGTACATCATAAATTTATAACTCATAAGACAGTCTATGACTCTCCAAAAGAAAAAAAAAAAAAAAAAGAAGCTGAATAATGGTCTGGTCTGTGAGGAGATTGCACTTAAATTCAAGCAAAAACAACCGCCCAAAATGGAATCACCAAGGTGTTAGAGACATGTTAGGAACTAAATAAAAACAAACAAACCAGTAAAACACTGTAACAAGCCTTGTCGTCGTTCTTCCCTGAAAAACAGCATCAGGAGTTCACCCCACATTTCACGCCTATCTTCTCTGATCTGTCCCTCTACAGACACTCTCAACCTGCCTCAAGAATTACTCACCTTTTATCAGATAAGGATCCAACATCTGTGCCTGTTCAAACTTGAGGACAGAGTTTTTATTGTCTCCAGCTCTGAAGTACAGATCTGCCAAGCTTCCCAGCAAGTCCACGTTATCTCGCAGTAAGGACTTTTTCTCCAGTGAGCTTGAAAGATTTAATTAAACACTGAATCTTAAAATCAGATCCTTAGCTGCTGAATCAGGGAGGTAGGCATAAAGATAGTATTTTCTTTTCTCTATGTATGAGTTTTCATAATAAAAAATTTAAAAATGAACTACGCACACTAGATTTTCTTATTCTGAGCTTATTTTAAAATATTGTTACATAGGATAGGGCACTAAATATACATAATAATGCAGATATTACTCACTAGTACCTAGAAACAAATTTCTTATTGCAGTCTTTCAAAGGATAACATACACTACATGGTCCTGAATGTAATGTCATTCACAAGTGACAACTACTTATTCAACTGGATGACTTTGCATAACACAAACACACTCATCTCTTGTCCTTGGACTATATTCAATACGGAAGAAAAGCCCGGTCCTAAGAGGCAATCTAGGTTAGGTGCTGCAATAACCCATGCTTCCAGAGGCCAAAATGGCAGTTTGCTCTTTACCTGTGCAGGTAGAGAGCCAAACAGTCCAACTTCACGCTTTTACAGGTTTCCAACACAGATTATTTTATTTCCAACCATTCAGTACATTAAGAGACTAACACAACCCAAGGACATCTGGCTATACCACCAAGAAATAAGCATCTATTTTTCTATTTTGCTAATTTAAATGCATCAAACTTCCAGATAAGGAAAGAGCCTCAAGAACAGTGAATTAATGTGTGGGTCTTACCAGATGGTATTGATTGCTCTTGAGTTGTCACCAGTGTGCACAAAAGCATACGCTTTGATCCACACAGACAGCCAGTCCAAGTTAGGCACAGTTTGGATCACATTCATTGTCATCGATGCCACCTCTGCACCTTTTACAGAAAGGGATAGCAAACCTAACCCAACAGAAAGCAGAAAAGGAATGAGGCACAGCCCTCTTCCACAATGCAGAGACAAGATTCTTGACACTCCCTAGTCTACAGGGTACCCCTTCTCTATCTAATAAAGATACACATGATGGGACTGCGGGTCCATTTCGATGGTAAAGGGTTTGCCTAGCACATACAAGGTTGGGGATTGCCCCAGAACTGAAAGAAAAAAGAAAAAAAAAGAGAGCGGGGCACAGTAGCACATAGTTCCCAGAGATCCAGGTTGAGCAGTGTCTGGTCCCAGCCGGCAGGAACTGGACGGCTCTCATTCGGCGGTAGACTGGGAATGAAGTAGACCCACTGGTCCTGAGTTCTCCAAGCGCTTCATTTCTCCCTTTACCGCGGCTAAAGGCCTCCAAGCGCTTCCTTCTCTGCCTTCCCTCTTTTAGAGGTAAGGCCTTAAAACATTACATTTAGAGTCAAGGCTATTCACATTTTCTCTCTTTAGAGTCGCTGTTTCTACTGCCGAGGCTTTTCTTCCTCTCTTACTGCCTGCATGTTAGGTTTTCTTCTTCTGCCTCTGCTGCTGCTGCTTCTCTACTAGTGGCTACTACTCTGTCTCGTTTCTGCTGCCTGCATGGGAAGGTCTCCTCTCACCAGTGTCATCTATCTCTCTCTCTCTCTGTATGCCCGGTATATATCTGTTACAACAACCAATAAGGATATAGTACAAACACATTCAACCAATTGTAACAAATGAGCAGCCAAATAGCTTAGTCATGCGGTCAGGCAGTTTGCTAATTACAAAAAGCTGGGCCTCTTAGAGTTGTTTACCACCAATTCTTTTACAAGCCAGCTGGGCCCTCTACAGAGTTATTTACCACTAATTCTCTCTGGCATCATGTTGGGCTTAGTCTCCAACAGAGCAGAAGGATCCCAAGTTCAAGGTCAGCCTCAGCAAGTTACAGAAATCATGTCTCAAAATAAAAAATAAAAAGAGCTGGGGAGGTGACTCAGTAATATGGTGCCACAGGGTTCAATCCAGAGTACCATAAAAAAAAAAAAAATACATATGACAGAAAGACCATAATTTATTTATTTTAACCCAAGGTCTTGACCATGCTAAGCATGTGCTCTACAGTTCAGCTATATCCCTACCTGCAAAATTTTATTTACCATTTCTTTTTGTGGAGGGTGGGGACAGGGGTGGTTACCAGGGATTCAACCTAGGGGTGTTTAACCAATGAGCCACATCACCAGCCCTTTTCATTTTTTTATTTTGAGACAGGGTCTTCCTAAGTTGCTTAGGGCCTTGCTAAGTAGCTGAGGCTGGGTTTAAACTTGCAATCCTCCTGCCTCAGCCTCCCGAGTCTCTGGGATTACAGGTATGAGCCACTCTGCCCAGCTATTTAATATTTCTTGACTGAAGCTGGTTGTGGTCGTGCACACCTGTAATGCCAGCAAGCTGGGAGGCTGAGGCAGGAGGATCATAAATTCAAGACCAGCTTCAACAACTTAACAAGACACTATCTCAAAATAAAATAAATAAATAAAAAGGGCTGGGGATGTAGCTCAATGGTTAGGCACCCCTGGGTTCACACCCTCATACTTCCCTCCAAAAATTTTTTTGATTGAATATGTGGCAATGCAAGGAACTTTTAAAAAAAACACTATTTTGGGGGTTGGGGATTTAGCTCAGTGGCAGAGCACTTGCCTAGCACATGCCAAGGCCCCAAGTTCGATCTTCGGCCCTGAAGAAACAAAAAAACAAAACAAAACACTATTCTGCCAGGCATGATGGCACACACCTGAAATCCCATTGACTAGGAAGGCTGAGCCATGAGGATTGCAAGTTATAGGCCAGCCTCAGCAAGACAGCAGGACCCTTGTCTTAATAAAAAGGAGGGCTAGATCAGTGGCTTGGCAGTTACAGTGTTTGTCTGGCATGTGCAAGTACACAAGTTCAAACCCCTGCACCACGTACACAACAAAGTGTCTGAGGAATGAAAGTTACATTAGAAACTAAATAAAAATTGCATCTCTTTTTAAAAAATTTTAAAAATAAAAATAAATAAATAAAAAGGATAGGGAATGTAGGTCAGTGGTGAAATGCCAAGGAGTTCAATCCCAGAATCTTAAAAAAAAACAAAACCAAAAAAAAACCAAAAAACCAAAACTGGGCTGGAGCAGTGGTTTGGTAGTTATGGTGCTTGCCTGGCATGCACAAAGATACAGGTTCAAACCCCAGCACCACATACACATTGAAGTGTCGGAGCAACAAGAACCATATGAAAAACTAAATAAAACTGATTTTTTCTCTCTCTCTCCCCCTCACTGTCCTTCTCTCTTTAAAAAAACAAAGAACAACAAAAATGCCATTCTAACGTATAACCATGATTGAGAACTATTATTATCTTTGATAGTCAATCCTACAGGTAAACAGGCAGGAAATTATCTGCACCTAGAATGGCATCAAGGGCTAATGGGCACTGCCGCAGCACTTCCTTATAGCTGGTGACTGAAGGGCGCTCCTGACCAGCCTTCTTGTACAGGTTTGCCAGCATCATGTTTATCTGTATAAATGAAAACAAAGAACAATACGATAAATTTATCTGCAATGCAAATAGCTCACCATCAAAAAGTCTGATTTTTATTACTAGCTACAACTCTGCTTTTTACTGGAAAGTATACCCTTAGCTCTGAGTAAATAAAGAGCAGCCCCATTCTTCAAAGCAAAGAAGAAATTACAGTACTACTCTCGTTTCTCCTAGGTCCTCCCATTCCTAAAAGGAAAAAGTCACATTAACCTCTCACTTACCTAACCAAAATGTCCAGTAATATCTGGACCAAAGATGCTGCCTCTGGAATTGGGAATAACATTCATCTGAGAAATGTTCCAGAATTCTAGTTACCTTAAGTCTTTCTTGATCTTAAGACACAAGATGAACTACCCTAGAAGGGCTTATATTTAATATTCTCAATCCAGTTAATATTGAGGCATAAAAAACCAAGGAACTCTTGATATATAACTAGTTAAAAAGGATCAGATAATTTTTTCCCCAAAAGGAAATGACAGGGGGCTGGACAGGTAGCTCAGTGGTACAGTGCTTGTCTGGCATGCATGAGGACCTAGGTTCAATCCACAGCACCACATACATAAATAAATACAGGAAAACAAAAACAGATTTAAAAACAATAAGCTTGTTCTCTTGCTTTAAAAAAAAAAAAAAAAAAAAGGAGGGCTCAGTGGCACGCCTGTAATCCCAGCAACTTGGGAGACTGAGGCAGGAGGATCACAAGTTCAAAGCCAGCCTCAGCAACTTAGTGACGCCCTAAGCAATTTAGCAAGACCTTGTCTTAAAATAAAATACAAAAAAGGGCTTGGGATATGGCTCAGAGGTTAAGCATCTCTGGGTTCAATTCCCAGTACCAAAAAGAAGAAGGAAAAGAAAAAAAAAGGAAATTACAGATACAAACAAAATACTTGGCTTCTTTTTGAAAATTACACTAGTGACTAGAATCTGGCCTTCTTAACAAAGCTCTGAACCACGAATACACTATGACTGATTTGCCAAAGTCATGCTATAAAAATCAAACTCAAACTGAACTCTAGATATAACAATGATCCAGTGATTAGCTATACTATTTAAATCCAGTGAGTGTAGACACTGGCATTTTAACACAATTTAAATAGGTTACTTAGTAAAACTTTCTTAAAATAATCCTTCCTAAGACTGCAACAGAGAAAATCTAAAAGTGACTAAGAATGTGGAAATTACAAGGAAGAGATAAACAAGCTTCCTAAAAATACAAAGAAAAAAAACCACAATGTTTCAATTTAAAATCAATCTTAAACACAACACAGCATTTGGCAGACCATTAACCTACGGGAGCAATGTCAAGGCACAAAACAAAAGAAAAAAGTCAATCCCCAATATCTTCGAATTATCTGTGACTTGGCATACAAGATATTTACTCAAAAGAGTGGCTCTGAAGAACATCTGTTCCAATTAGACACCTATAACGTACAGTCTAGAATAACATTAATCCACACTAATTCAAATGATAAAATAGTAAAATACTAGAAATTAAACTATTTTTTATTTGCCTGCAGATATTTAATTTTAGGCTAATTTGAATATGCAAAGGAAGGTACTTAAAGGAAAATTCCAGTATTGGTGTCAACACTTCAAATGAATAAAAGGTTAAATTTAAGATCCTTCCTTGGACTGCTTGTCAAAGTGATGGACCATCTGTTTCAACAAATACCAAAATTTCCTTTAAACTACTTAACTGTCGGTCAAAAAAATGAGTTTTCAGTACTACCAAGTAGAAAAGTCCACTTTTAAAACAGATCCTTACTTGGGAAAACTGTAAAGCCACATTCCACCAGTTCTAAACCCAAGCATTCATTCATTATTTCCTAAAAAGTCATTAGTTCCTAAAAATGTTGGTACATTTACTCTTAGAAGTTGAAGATTTACCAAGTTATAATAATCTAACACTGGAATTTTCCTTTAAAATGTGAGGGAATGTGTGGTGGTGTTTACCATACAATAACAGATGCTCAATTAGACGCATTTGACTCACTTCCTTGTCCTTTACACAGACTGAGGAGCCAGTTAACTCCCTAACGGACAAGAAAGAAAAACTGTAAATATTATAGGTTTATTTTTCAGGCACATGTTTGCTTGCTCCTGGCTACAAGAGCTGTCTATTGAATGAAGGGCATGTACTCCTAACAAATACAACTCTCTATACCTTCTTAAAATGACGGCTATAAACATCAAGCACTTGATGCCATAAAGTCAAGGGTCTTTGCATTTCCAAAAGTGTCCCCCAAACACCACCAAATCAATAAGAAGGAAATTATGACACATTTTTAATAAAAATAGTATCATTCAAAATTTATAATTGAAATGGCTTTTTCCAAAATGCCTTGAGTACAGCAGCAGACCCTTCTCATACCTGCAAGAAATTAATTCTTGGGGTAAAAGAAGACTTTAACAGGACACTAAAACACAATTTAATATATAGCACCAAAACTTATCAAGAGATAGGTTGGTCCATAATATTTTTCTAAGTTTTCAGTTTGCCTTTTTTTTTTGACACTGGAGATTGAACCGAGGGGCACTTTACCACTGAGCTATATCCCCAGCCCTTTTTATTTTGAGAGAGGGTCTTGCTAAGTTGCCAAGGGTCTTCCCAAGTTGCTGAGGCAGGCCTAGAATTTGTGATCCTCCTGTATCAGCCTCCCAAACTGCTGGGATTACAGGCGTATGCTACTATACCCGGCAAGTTTTTATTTTTTTTAACAGCAGTCAACATTAAAACATTTGAACGGGGGCTAGAGTGGTGGCTCAGCAGTTATGGTGCTTTCCTGGCATGCGTGAGTACATGAGTTCGAACCCCAGAATGCACAGCGGAGTGTCAGAGCAACAAAAGGGCACATGAGAGACTACATAAAAATTGACTCTCACTGTCCCTCTCTCTTATAAGTATTGTGTGCTAACTGACTGAGCCACTGGAGATCCTGTCCCTCTCTAAAAAAAAAAAAAAAGAAAAGAAAAGAAGAAAAAGAAAAACAGAACCCAGATGAAAAATAAATAAAATTGATTCTCTCTTTCTCCCTCTAAAAAAATTTTAAAACCAGCCAACATTTTCCTCATTAAAACATGAGGAAATATCTTAATTTTAAAACAGGACTGGAGATGCAGCTCAGTGGTACAGCACATGCATGTCATGTATGAGGTCCTGGGGTTTGATCCGTAATACTGCAAAAATAAATAAAACTCAGAAAAATAGAGCTGGGGATGAAGCTTAATGGTAGAAAATGAGCTTAGAATACTTGAGGCCCTGGGTTTGATTCCAGGTACCAAAAATAAATAAATAAATAATCTTCAATATTCTCATAAAGCTGGGTTCCCTTTAAAATTCAGCAACACTTAAAGTACTAACTGAAATACCCCAGATTTCTACTGTTTAGATTCCCTGTCTTTTTAGAACAGAAGAATGTACTGACATTTTGGGGGGGGGGGTGGTAGTGGGAATTGAACACAGGGGTACTCTTACCACTGAGCTACATCCCCAGTTCTTTTTATTTTTAATTTTGAGACTGAAGCTGACCTCAGTCTTGTGATCCTTCTGCCTCAGTGTGTGTCACCGTGCCTGGTTATACGCAGAATACCTATTAAGCTCCTTACTGGTAAACACAAGTTACAAAAAACAGTTTTTCAATGAAGTAAGGAGGGCAGGAAAAGGAGAATCTATGTTAGGATATTAAAAACTACCCAGACACAGTGGCACACACACATAATTCCAGAGACTTGGGAGGCTGAAGCAGAAGGATCACAAGTTCTAGGCCAATCTCAGCAACTTACTGAGACCCTATCTCAAAATAAAAAACAACAATAGGTAGGAGTATAATTCAGTGGTAAAGCACTCCTGGGTGCAATCCCTAGCACCAAATAAATAAATACTGATATGAATTCCAGCCTTAGAGGAAAGATTCACACTGCTTTTATAAAGTATGCTTCAAAAAACTTTGATAAACGGGGCTGGAGCGGTGGCTCAGGGGTTACGGCACTTGCCTGGGATGTGCAAGGATGCAGATTCGAACCCCACAACTAAGTGTTGGAATAACTAAAGCTACATGAAACACTAAATAAAATTGATTCTCTCTCTCTCTCTCTTTCACCATCTCTCTCTCTTTAAAAAAAAAAAAGAAAAGTATCTTCAGGGTTGTAGACATAGCTCCAAGGTACAGCATCTGTCTCACATGCACAAAGCCATGGGTTTTATCCCCAGAAACAGCTCCCCCCGCAAAAAAAACAGGTATTTTTACATACATGAATTCAATTCAGTTTTTACTGAATTGAGTTAACAGAGAAAATACAGTTTTACTGTTATCCTCATTTTATAAGTAAGTTGAAAAAAAAATTAGTAAAGACCAGAGACTGGTAATTTGCCCAAGCTCAAACTGCATGTTGAGTCCTATGTGCCCTAGATGCAAACAAGATACCATATCTGACTTCAGCTAAAGAAATACTCTTTACTATAATGTGCAGCCAAATCAAACACAAACACATATTCCACACATATATAAGTACAAAGGGATCTTGTAGTCTTGATTCTTAAAATGAAAGAATAAAATCATTCCCATTGTCAAACAGGCACAATTATGGAATGCAAAAAATTAAGTTCTAAAAAAGTGGTGCTACCACATGGACATGATCTGCACATCATTCTTCCCTACGGTAAGAACTTCTAAAGAATACAGCACTGTCTAGCTATTATATTAATCAGCTGAATTTTCAGGTCTCTCAAGAAAGTCATTGGTTTCTCTCTCTCTGAATCCCTACTTCATTAACAGTGGAATAAAGTGAATAAATTGTTCAGATGGACTTCCTAATGAATAAAGAAAGGAAGCAGGGGTGGGACGGCTACAAAGGAGGAAAACACATAATAACCTGCTGTTCAACTTACTTTGGGAGTTCTCTGTCTTGAAGGGATTCCATCAAGTATAGCAATGGCATCTTTATCTTGTTTTAGCATTGTGTAACATTCAGCCATTTTGTATTTCACTTCAATTTCAGATGGAAGACACTAGAAGACAATAAAAAAAATCTCTTCAAAATGTGATCTCAAGGGCTGGTGTGGTGGCTCAGTGGTTGGAGCGCTTGCCTGGCTTGTGAGAGGATACGAGTTCAAACCCCAGCACCATCTACACAACAAAGTATCAGAGAAACAAAAACCAGATGATAGAATTGATTCTTTATCTCTCTCCCCCCCACAAAAAAAGAGGTTGAATTATATGCTATATGCATGGGAGTTATACCTCAAGTTTTAGAACTTCCATGAAGACTTAATGTATTAGTGTCTACGAAAGGTAACAGGTTTAGCATAGCCTGTGATCATAGGGACTTGGGAGGCTGAAATAGAAACAGAAAGATCAAAAGTTTGAGAACAGCCTGGGCAACTGAGTGTGGGAAAGGAAGGGGAAAATACAAAAGGGAAAGAAAAGGAATAGGATAGGGTAGAATGGAGGGCTAGGGAGTAGAGTGCTAGCATGTGTGAGGTCCTGCATTCAATCCCCAGTACAATCAAAAAACAACAAGCCAGGTGCAGTGGTGTACCCCTGTGATTCCTGCAACTCAGGAAGTTGAAGAGGAAGATCACAAGTTTGATATCAGCTTCAGAAACTAAGTGAGGCCCTAATCAACTTAGTGAGACCCTGTCTCAAAATAAAAAGGGCTGGGGATATAGCTCAGTGGTAAAGTGCCTTTGGGTTTAATCCCCAGTACCAAAACAACAAAAAAGAGGTTTTTAGCATGGCCCTTGGCATACTGGACATCTACAAGTTAGCTATTTTTATAAATGATTCTATCTGGAGATAATATACATGACTTCTATTTAAGGTCAGAAAATAAGAGAAAATCCTGGCAATCAGGTCACTAATAATAGAAAGCAAAGGTTTTAAATAAAGATAAATAAATCAAGATGAAAATGAACAAATTTTTTAAAAAGCCTAATTATTTATCTAAAGTGGAAAAATACAAAGAAAAACTGTAACTCATAATTTCACTTCTAGTGTATCTGATATTCCTTTTAAATAAAAATGGCATATTACTAAGAAGTTTAAAAACAGATTCAAACTGAAAAGCAAAACATCTTTTCCCTCTGCAGCCTTCCACTGTTAAATCTATTTCCTTTACACACACACAAAAAAAAATTTCAAGCGTGTTATCCATATATGTGTATTAAAAAACAACAACAACAAAACATATACCAAGCCGGGCATGGTGGCACACACCTCTAATCCTAGTTGCTCAGGAGGGTGAGGCAGGAGGACCACAAGTTCAAAGCCAGCCTCAGCTACTTTGCAAGGCCCTGAGTAATTTAGCAAGACCCTGCTTCAAAATAAAAAATAAAAAAGTTGTTGCAGACGTGGTTCAGTGGTTATTTACTGCTGGGTTCAATCCCTGGTACAAAACAACAACAAAAAAACCATACCAAAACATATTTATGCATCTATAAATTCTCACCTTTAAATAGAAACAATATTGACATATTGCTTTGAACCTTATTTTACTAGTAAACAGTCCTTTTCAAATCAGCAAGAATAGGGTTGGAGTGGTGGCTCAGTGGTAGAGCACTTGCCTGCCATGTGCAAGGACCTGGGTTCAAACCCCAGCACCACATACACAACTAAGTGTCAGAGAAACAAAGGCCAGATGGAAAACTGAAAATTTGATTCTCTCTCTCCTTCTCTCCCTTATTCTCTCTTTTAAAAAAATCAGCACAGGAGCAGTGGCTCAGAGGTTGTGGCACTTGCCACACATCTGTGAGGACTTGGGTTTGAACCCCAAAACCACATACACAATGAAGTGAACCAGGGCCATATGAAAAGCTAAATAAAAATTGATTCTTTCTCTTTCACTTTTTCTAAAAAAAAAAAAATCAGCACAGATAACATCTACCTTATTTATCTTTCCTTCAATAATTCCATCACATTCTATTTTATTAAATATGACCCTGCTGATAAACACTTTTGTTTCTAGTTTCTTCTTATAAACAATAGAGCAACGAGTGGTCTTGGTATCCTGAAAAGCTATTTTGAGTCTATTATCAGGGTTAATTCTTAGCAACTGAATGACTTGGTGAAATGAAGGACACTGCAATTTTATTGCTTCACTTATTTAACTAATTATCAAGCAACCAAATCTGCCAGAAATTCTTAAAATTATTTCCCATAAATTTGACCATGTCCTCACACAGGCCTAAAATTGAATGACATTTTAAAAACTGCATTTTCACTGAAATTATCAATACACTTTACATTTTTAAGCTGTTTGTATAAAAGGAAAGAACAATGCATAATGTTGTTAGAAACTAGATAATTCAGTTACATTTTTAGATTCATTAACAGTGAATTCTGCTCCCAGTCTTTAATCCTTGGTTGGGTAAATTACTGCATCTAAGTAGTTTTTCATCTTTGTATCTCTGTTCAGTTCCATTTTTCATACTTTTTATTTCATCATCTTCTACATCTGAATTCTCTCTTGGGGCTGAAGGTATAGCTCAGTAATGAAGTGCTTGCCTAGTATACATAAGGTGCCAGGTTCAATCCCCACCCTAGAAAAGAAAAAATCCCAACTCCATCTTAAATTACCTGACTTTGTGGAGTAGATGCAGAATTTCCAGTTGAAGGTCTCACTTTTGAAGTTTTACTTAGGGCTTTCTTTTGCTGTAAAGCCATGGTATACTTACTTACAGCATTCCGATACTCCTTATCATGAAAAAGAGAATCCGCATGATACACCAAAAGCTGGTACTTCTGAGATGGGGAGAACAACTCACTAGAAAACAAACAAAGTATACCCCCTACATGGGTTATTTTGAAATGTTAGGAAGAACACCTTAGTGTTCACGTAAGTCTAGCACAAAGCCTTGTATGATGAGTTTTCAAAAAAGTTAATATACTTTAAGTGCTTGTCCCTAAAATGAGAGGCATGAAAACTGAACTGAGTTAATATAACCAACACACCTAGGTTACCGCCTATAATTGCCGTTTTAATATAAATTTTTTCTTTACTTAATACAAATGCAATGATACCTATATAAAATCCAATCGATACACAGATATAATATGACATCTTTTCTTCCCCTTTTTAATCCAAGCGCTTTTAACACCCTGGACATCCATCCATCCACATGCTCTTTTTTTTTTTTTTTTAAGAGAATCAATTTTTTATTTAGTTTTTCACAAGGCTTTCGTTGTTCCAACACTTCACTGTGTACATGGTACTGGGATTTGAACTCGAATACTTGCGCATGCTAGGCAAGCGCCATAACCACTGGAGCCACCACTCCAGCTCCATCCATATGCTCTTTAAAAGGAGAGAGAGAGAGAGAGAGAGAAAGAGAATCAATTTCATTTAGTTTTTCATGTGGCTTTCATTGCTCCAACACTTCGTTGTGTACAAGGTGCTGGGGTTCGAAACTGGGTCCTCATGCATGCCAGGCAAGCACCCTAACCGCTGAGCCACCGCTCCAGCCCCATCCACATGCTCTTAACATCAAGTTCTAAGGATCATATTGACAAAGGAGAGCAATCACAATGACTATTACCGAAGGACTGAAGACCTGGAAAAAAGAAACTTCACCACTCTGAAATTTCACCCCTTCTTTTTAGGAAGGGGCTTAATAAAGAGAATTGGGCCTGAAAACTCTTCAAATACTAAAGAAATTCCCAGCTAGAGAATAGAATGGGATACCCAATGGGACAGAGTGGAATTAAAAAGAGGACTGGCCATGTTTGATAGTTTGTTTTTTAAAGGGAAAAGTTTTTTTCTTTTTTAATTATTTTTCATCTGGCCTTTGTTTCTCCAACACATGTGTATGTGTATGTTATATGGTTCTGGGAACTTGAACCTGGGTACTTGCACATGCCAGGCAAGTGCTCCAAACACTAAGCCACTGCTCCAGTCTTTGACAGTCTTTTTAATTTTACATACAAAAGTACACTTTAGGACTGGGGATGTAGCTGGCTGATAAAGTGCTTGTCTCCATGTGTGAGGCCCTGGGTTCAATCCCTAACACCACAAAAAAAAATAAATTAAAAAGAAAACTTTACTAGCCCTAGAAGCATTCTTTTCGTTTCTTTTAATTACTGGGGATTGAGCCCAGGGACATTCTACCTCTGAGATATAACCTCTAGTCTTATTATTTTGACAGTGACTTGCTAAGTTGCCCAGACTGGTCCCAAACTTGGAATCCTCTTTTCTCAGCCTTCCAAGTTGCTAGGATTACAGGCATGAGCTACTCACTAAAAGCATTCTTATATCTTTAAGTCTCAGGAGTTTAAAGAAAATTAAAGGAACCAGTATTTCTTTAACCTTAAATATTGTTCACAAGAATTATAAGTGTCTGGCTACCATTCTCTTGTTTTTTACAGTGCTAGGGACCAAATGAATCCAAGGTCTCTGCATGTCAGGCAAGCACTCTGATGCTGAGCTACCCCCATAGCCTCAACCACCATTCTTAATGGGGAATTCAAATTTTTAACTTCTAATCCCCTGCCTTCTCAAGAGTAATTTACACACTTTTGACAGATAAAAGCTATAGCTGCCTTAAAATGAAAAGAGAAAGTCAAAGAACTCTGTAGACAGTTAATGTGTCAACAAATGATAGTATATCAAAAATAGGTACCATAGATTAGTGACTGACAGTGTAAGAGGAATGGGAAGTGACTGCTAATAAACATGGGGCTTCTTTCTGGGGTGATAAAAATGTTCTAGAATTAGTGATACAATCCTATGAATACCCTAAAACCCACAGAACATTTCTCTTTAAAAGGATGAATTCTGGGGCTGGAGCGGTGGCTCAGCAGTTTCGGCGCTTGCCTGGCAAACCCCAGCACCATGTACACAACTGAGTGTTGGAGCAACTAAGGCCATGTGAAAAACTAAATAAAGTTGTTTCTCTCTTTCTCTGTCTCTCTCACTGTCCCTCTGTCTTTAAAAAAAAAAAAAAAAAGGATGAATTCTATGATATGTGGATTATATCTTTAAAAAAAAAACAATTAAAAGCTAATAGATGTATTTCACAGTAAGAGTGCTTCCCTAGCATGCATGTGGCCCAGAGTATGATTCCCAACACAAGGGATAGCGGGGAGATAGCAGGCTAAATGCTTGCTGTAAAGTTATAAAGAAAATTCAAGGGCTGGATCAATGGCTCTGTGGTATCGTGCTTGCCTGGCAAACCTGAGCATCACATACACAACTAAGTGTTGGAAAAACTAAAAACAGATGAAAATATAAATAAAATTGATTCTCTTTCTTTAAATAAGGAAAAAGAAGGGCTGGAGCCGTGGCTCCGTGGTTACAGCACTTGCCTGGCATGCATGAGAACATGAGATTGAACCCCAGCACCATGTACACAACAGAGTGTCAGAGCAACAAAAGCCACATGAAAAACTAAATAAAATTGATTCTCTTTATCTCATTGTCCCTTTCTCTTAAAAAAGAAAATTCAAGGTGTGAAAAATACAGTCCAAATGACTTAAAATCTCTTCCAACACTCAGATTCTATGTAGTGAGAAATAACCATTTGAAGTTTGGATAAATATTACTACATCCAGATAAAACATTCAGATACGTATATTTGCCTATCCAGGCACACACATTATCTCTAGAATGACACATGAAAAACTTAATAGCTGTTGTCTTTGGAGAGGAAAATCATGGGGGCAGGCGGTTCAAGAGTCAGATACTGATCTGCACATTCCTGTACTGCTTTAATCCTTATTGTCCATTTAATAAATTTCAAAATATAAAAAGAACTTAAACACTAAGAAATGACTATCTTAACCTATTAAGAAAAAGCATAGGCTAACTAAACTTAATCTAGCTAAAAGACCAAACTGCTACAAACTGTCCTGTCACATCTTCAAGAACCAAGAGTAATGACTAGTGTGCTAATGCCCAAAACTGCATGCTTTGACAAATCACTCCGCACCAAGCGAAAGCCTCCAGCGTAAACACTGAAGGCTGACAGAGGCCAGCGTTCCTTACTGTCAACACTAAGTGGATGGTGGAAATGATGCATTTCACTGGTGAGGTCCAGAGTGCACTAGGGGAAATGAAATGGGGAGCAGCGGCTGCACTGCAGACACCTGACAACCCTTTCTGACCTATACCAGCTTCTAGGGCAGGCCAAACATAAGACTCCATTATGCCACATAGAGGCGGCAAACTGTGGTGGGTCAGAATGGAGACTCTCTGGAGTTAGAAAGGACCAGGCCCCAGAGATTGTGGTTCCTCCACTCACTAGATATGTGGACCCCATCTAGTTACTGCACCTCCCTAACACTGTATGCACTTCCTTGCTTCTTCAAAACAGGGCAGCCCAATTCTGGTGGTCAGAAAACGATTAAGAGGGATCTGAGCTGAAATCTCAACGAGAACGCAGCTGTGAGGAGAGAATTCCAAGCAGCAGGGGCAGCAAGTACAAGACTTGAGAACCAGCTTGCATGCTCAAGTAACAGAAAACAGAGCCTAGGAGGATAGATTACTGTGAGAAGAAGTCGGACAGAGGAAAGCAGATGCTTGGCTTCGGGAGCAACGGGGGACACGCGCTCGAGAATGGAATTAGCCCTGTGTTTCATCTAAGTCTTAATACACAGCTGCAAACAAGCCAAGGGCGCTGTTCTTGCAGCTCCTGTGAGTCCTCCTTAAAAGGCGCCCCTCCCCGCCAGCAACGAAATCTCCGGTTTTTAAAGGTTGCCAAGGTTGCCCCTGCTACACTCCAGGGGAAAATATCAATCTGAGATGTAGGACGAGGGCCTAAAAATCAGGGGACTGGGCCTCTCTGGGCGGCAAGCGAAAATGCATTCTTGGGACGGAGCCGGGGGGGGGGGGGGGGAGATGTCACATCAGCCCAGCGATGTGACAAGCGCTCTCTCTGGGGACAGATGCCTCGGGAAACCCTTCGCTCCCAACTTCTAGGAAACCGTCGCCAGCGTGGACCTCAGAGCCTGCGCCTTCCACTGCTCGCAGCCGGCGCTGGCCACGTCCTGCACAGGAAGCGCATCCCGGCGTCCGGGAACTCTACTCGCGCTCCCAACTCGGCACGGTCGGAGGAGGCCTGGCCGGCATCCGCGGCCACTCCTTCCCGCCAGTTCCTACACCACCTCGGCCCCGGCTCCCAAACCGCCGCCGCTCTCTCCTCAGCCCCAGGCCGCTCCCCGCCTCAACTCACGGGTTGTTATTACTCATTGTAAGTAACAAGCTGCTGAGAAGCCGCACGTTGGAGTGCAGCCCCGCGGCCGCCATGTCCCGCACATGGTCTATCACATTCATTCTGCCTGGCAAAACCACAGGTAGGTGCGGTGGTTGCGGCGCGAAAAGCCGGCAGAAAATCTTTATGGAAGACTCCAAAATGGCGGCGTCGCCGGGGTCCATCGGGTCCTCACGCGGCACAGCCCCCAAGGAAATAGGTAGCTGCTGAGGTGCCTGAGTAAAAAGAAGCATCGCACGCTTCCCTCGGGGCGCTGTAAGGTAAATTTTGTGGAAGGCATACACTGGGATAAAAGACACTTCGGTAGGAATACCTTATTTAAATGAGATGCATCTCATAAATTTAAAACATATGGGTACTTTATAAAAACCAATGGAGTGCGAGGCGGAAGTCAATATTTTAATCAGGCGCTAAGGACAGACTTAACTGCTTTTGCAATTGCGCATGCGCACCAGGCTGAGCGTTTCCCCGCCTCCTCCGCCCCGCCCCGCCCCGCCCCGCCCCGCCCCACGGCTCCCAGCGATTTCTGTGTTACCTGGCAGATTCTGGCCTCTCACCTGCACTGGACTCCTTGGTGCAAGGGCATGGTACCCTGTGAAATGTCTCACAATCAGTGTGATTAAAGTTTGAGTCCAAGCTTGAACTACTAGCCCTATTAACCAGCACTTGTCTCGTACAGTTAACATTTCCCAAGTTTTGCATGAGTTATTGCTTTGGATGCTCAAAAACCAAGCCACAGTTGAAACTGATATTCCCGCTCCACGGATGAAGAAACTGAAGATTCCTGCTTGCTTCCGGGCTCAGGTTTTGTTGAGAGGTGAAGAGCGGTGACTGGTGTCTTGGAGATGTGGCTAAGCCTGACCTGGGGAATAGCACAAGATTGAATGCCGGAGACATGGCAGGACCCTGCTTGGAGAAATAGTGTGCAAAAGTACGGAACTTTCTGCACAAAGTAAAACAGTCTTTGACCTTGAGTTCAGACAGCAAATGTACGAAAGCTTGGAACATAACAGTATAACCGCAAAAATGTTGCAAGCACTGTGGCCTTCAAAGTCTGTCTGGTTTTTAAAGTTTTCCCACGGTTAAATTTCTGATGCTAAAACCTCTATAACACACATGGCGTGCTAGCTCTGGGGTCACTGTTCCTCCATCAGAGGACAATGTCCCAGCTGGTCCCAGCTTTCTCTATGTGACTGTGTCTGTGTGGAGTTTTTTCATCCCCTGTGGCCACTCGCCAGGGTCCAGCCATGCAGGTAGCGACTGGTTTGTTAAATGGTTGACTTGGAGTGAGACGTTCTGACTTCAGATTCCTTAATTACACAGTGGCTAAATCTGCTGGATTGAAAACTCAAGTGTATATGAAGGGCCAAGCAGGTAATTGAGTGAGGCCCGTTAGGTATTTCAGTTTTTGAAAATTGGAGTATTTTTCACTATCACCACCCCTGCCTGCTTATATATGGCCTGTCACTCACTTGAAGGAAACAAACATCTTGGTCTATGTTTCACTTGATTTTAAAGAAACAGATGCAAAGAAACACACGGTGCGATGGTGTACACTTGTAATCCCAGCGACTCAGAGGCTAAGGGAGGAGGATCACAAATTTGAGACCAGCCTTGGCAAATTAGCCAAGCCCTGTCTCAAAATTTAAAAATGAAAATACTCATTGGGAGAATGCCCCTGGGTACCAAGAGAAAAGAAATACATATACATCTACTCTGAAAAAATCATCTATAAGCATCTTGGTGATGGCAATTCACCGTAGCACTCAGTACATTACAAGCAAGTAGGGATTGTGACAAACTGAAATGTGACCCACAGACACACATTTCTTTTTTCCCCTGCCTGAAATACTGTGGATTGAACCCAAGACCTTGTGCATGGTAAGCAAGAGTTGTACCACTAAGCTACACCCCTACCCCTTTTCATTTTTTATTTTGATGCAGGTTCTTGCTAAATTGCCCCAGCTGTTCTAAAATTTGTGAGACTCCTGCCTCAGCATCCCAGGTAGCTGGCATTACATGCCAGCAGAAGTGTGCCTTTTCTCTTTCTTTCTTTCTTTTTTTTTAGAGAGAGGGACAGTGAAAGAGAAGAGAGAGAAGGAAAGAATCACTTTTATTTAGTTTTTCATGTGGCTTTCGTTGCCCGGACACTTCGTTTTGTATGTGGGGCTAGGATTTGAACCTGCATCCTTGCACATGCCAGGCAAGTGCTGTAACTGCTGAGCCACTGTTCCAGCCCCAAAAGTGTGCCTTTTCTAAAGAGCAACAGCAACTCAATTTCATTTTTCTTTTTCTTTTTAAGAGAGAAACACCTTTATTTAGTTTTTCACATGGCCTTAGTTGCTCCAACACGCAGTTGTGTACTTGGTGCTGGGGTTTGAACCCAGGTCCTCGTGCTTGCCAGGCAAGCGGCGAAACCGCTGAGGCACTGCTCCAGCCCCCTTCTTTTTCTTTTTTTAAAGAGAGAATCAATTTTATTTATTTTTCCATCTGGCCTTTGTTTCTCTGACATTTAGTTGTGTACGTGGTGCTAGAGTTTGAACTCAGATGCTCACGCATGCCAGGCAAGTGCTCCAACTGCTGAGCCACCACTTCAGCCCCTTCTTTTTCTTCCTGTTGATCTCATGGAAAATTTCCATATCTTTTGATTTTTCAAGAGGAGTCATAATCATGGATTTTATTTTGTTTTTTGAGGACCTCATGTCATATGCTATGTAAGCACTGTACCACAGAGCTACACCCTGCACACAATCATGGATTTTTTTTTAAAGAGAGAGGGACAGTGAGAGAGAGAAAGAGGAAATCAATTTTATTTAGTTTTTCATGTGGCTTTCATTGCTCCAACACTTTGTTGTGTACATAATGCTGGGGTTTGAACCTGTGTCCCTGTGCATGCCACACAAGCACTGCCACCACTGAGCCACCACTCCAGCCCCACAATCATGGATTTTTAAGTTCAAAATATCCCAGTTTTAAAGCATTGGACAAAATGAAAATAATAACATTATACAAGCAACAACTTGAAGACCTCACATACATTAGCAGAAGGTTGGGTAAATAAATTGTGCTGTAATCATTGCAAGCAAAAGTTATGCAATGATTAAAAAGTAAATGAGCCTTAACACCTGTATTAATATCAACATGGATAATGAAAAAAATTGAGCGAATAAAGCAAATTGTAGAATTATATCAAAATTTAGAATACTATATTGCTTATAGAAAATATTTATTTATTTATACCAGGGGGCATTCAGCCACTTAGCCATAACCTCAGGTCTTTTTTTTTTTCCTTTTAGTTGTAGATGGACACAGTGCCTTTATTTCTTTATTTTATTTATATTTTTATGTGGTGCTGAGGATCGAAACCCAATACCTCACACATGCTGGGAAAGCACTTTACCACTGAGCTACAAGCATAGCTCCAACCCCAGTCCTTTTTATTTTTGATTTTGAAACAGGGTCTCACTAAGTTACTTAGAGCCTTGCTAAGTTGCTGAGGCTGGCTTTGAACCTGGGATCCTCCTGTCTTAGCCACCTGAGTCACTGGGATTGTGCCACCGTGCCTGACTATAAATATGTGTTTAGGAAAAGTATTTTAAAATTCAGAGAAATGACAAACACTGAAATTGGATTGGGGGTTAGGTCTAGGAAAGAAAGGAAGGAAATGAGGTGGGGAAAGGATGCACAGGAGCTTTCAGTATGGAGGGATGGTAAAGGTTGGGGAGCTGAGTGGTGAAGATACATGCATTCCTTAAACTGTTCCTCATAATGGCATTGCGTAACCATGGAGACCACAGACGCTGGCCCTGGACTGCTTGGGTTCAAATCCCATGCTTGCCATGCAGTGTCTTATTTAAAATTTATCCAATTTCTATGGGCCTCACTCACCTCCTCTGTGAAATGGGGCTGATGATAATAGTACCTATTTCATGAAATTGCTGTAAAGATTAAATTGATTCACTGCAGGGATCCTGTTGAGGGTTGGATGGTGTAAGTGATCCATTCCAGGGTGTAGGTAAGAAAAGGGTGTGTCTGCAGGGCATGGGGCTCATGCCTGTAGTCCCAGCTATTAGGGAGGCTGAAGCAGGTGGATCCCAAGTTCAAGGCCAGCCTCAGCAACTTAGTGAGGCCCTGGGCAATTTAGTGAGTTCCTGTGTTAAAACATTTTTTAAAAGGGGGCCTGGGGATGTGGGTCAGTGGTTAAGCACCCCTAAGTTCAATCCCCAGTGCCTCCCTCCCCAAATAGAGAAGTGGCTATAGGATTTAGCAACATGGAGGTCACGGGTGACCTGAACATTTTTGGTAGGGGGGTGGTCAAGGTAGGATGGGAGGAAACAAATGTGGGACAGAACAGATAACTCCTTTGATTGAGTTTTGCTGCAGAGTGGTGGTTCTATACTAGGGATGATTGTGTCCCCTAGGGGACATTTGACAAAGCCTTGTTAACAAAGTTTCAACAAATTTATTTAACTCTTGTTTTCTTTTTGGTGATACTGGGGAGTGAACCCAGGGGCTCTTTATCACTGAGCTACAGCCCCAGCCCTTTAGCCTCAGCAATTTAGTGAGACTCTGTCTCAAAATAAATAAAAGGGCTAGAGGTGTAGTTGAATGGTAGAGTATCCCTGGGTTCAAATCCCTGAAATAAATACATACATAAATAAAAATATCTAATTGGTTTTTTTGGAGGGAAGGAGGTACTTAACCACTGAGCCACATCCCCAGCCTTTTTTTTTTTTTTTTAATAAAGAGAGAGGGACAGTGAGAGAGACAGAGAAAGAGAGAAACAACTTTACTTAGTTTTTCACATGGCCTTCGTTGCTCCAACACTTAGTTGTGTGCGTGGTGCTAGGGTTTGAACCCAGGTCCTCGTGCTTGCCAGGCAAGTGCCGAAACCACAGAGCCACTGCTCCAGCCCCCTCCCCAGCATTTTTGTTTAATTATTGAGACAGGTCTCACTAAGTTAGTTAGGGCCTTACTAAATTGCTGAGTCTGACTTTGAACTTGCAATCCTCCTTGGCTCAATACTCCAGAGTTGCTGGGATTATACAATTAAGCAACTTAATTGCTTAATTGACTTTTATTAGTAATTCATGAATCCAGCAGCATCTCTTCTAAAGATTTAGAAAGGTGCTGCAGTGAGCTAAACAGTGGAGTGTGGCTTTATCAGCAGAACAGGTATGAGGATGGCTGGAGTGGTAGCTCTGCGGTTTCAGCACTTGCCTGGCATGCACAAACCCCAGCACCACCTACACAGCTAGTTGTTGGAGAGATGAGACCTGATGAAAGAATAGATGAAGTTGATTCTCTTTCTCACTCTCTCCCTCTCAAATGTGGATTGAAAGCTGTGGGTGTAGTTAGTACCAAATAAAGAATAGGATGTAGGGGCTAGAGCGGTGGCTCGGCGCTTGCCTGGCATGCGCAAGACAGGGGTTCAAACCCCAGCACCAATGTACACAACTGTCAGAGCAACGAAAGCCATGGGAAAAAACTCAATAAAAATTGATTCTCTTTCTCTCTCTGTCCTTCTCTCTTTGAAAAAAAAAAGAAAAGAAAGTGTAGCCGTGCATGGTGGCACACACCTGTAATCCCAGCAACTCCAGAGGCTAAGACAGGAGGATTGCAAAGTTTAAGCCAACCTCAGCAACTCAGCAAATCTCTCAGCATCTTAGTGAAGCCCTGTCTCAAAATAAAAAAATAAAGAGGGGGCTGGAGCAGTGGCTCAGCGGTTACGGCACTTGCCCGGCATGCACAAGTACACGGGTTCAATCCCAGCACCATGTACACAACTAAGTGTCAGAGCAATGAAAGCCATGTGAAAAACCCAATAAAAATTCTCTCTGCCTCTCTCTCTCTCTCTCTCACTGTCCTTCTCTTTAAGAAAGAGAGAGAGAGAGAGAGAGAGAGAAAGGAAGGCAGGCAGGCAGGCAGGCTGGGAATGTGGCTCAGTGGTAAAGTGTCCCAGGATTAAATCACCAGTATCCCCCCCCCAATGTGTGTAGGTCATTTCAAAGTTACTTTCCTTGACACACTGGCTCAGGTAAATTGGATCCCTCTGGTCCATTGCTGCGAGTCTCCTGTTTTTTTTGGAAAACGAGCCTTTCAAAGTTCAGTTTGATTACATGGCATCTAGCAGAGTGACTTCATTCTGATTTGACCTGATCTGTTGGACCTGGTGCAGGACTTGTGTCCACAGCAGTGGCTTACCATACATTCATTTAATAGTCTGGAGAATGTGGGCCTAGAGATGCTGCTGAACACCCTGGAGCACACAGAACCTGCCCATGACTCTGGGCAGGAATTCAAAATTATGCATTTAAACATCGAATCCAAAATGCCAAAGCACCAAGGATGAGACGCCCCATTGAAAAGAGGAGGAGGAAATGGGTGATAGCAGGTAGGAGAAATAGGATTTTTTTTTTTTTTTTTTTTTTTTTTGGTACCAGGGATTAAACCCAGCTGCACTTAACCACTGAGCCACATCCCCAGCTTTTTTTTTTTTTTCTTTTTTTCTGAAACAAGGTCTAAGTTGCTCGGGGCTTTTCCAAGCTGCTGAGGCTGGCTTTAAATTTGTGATCCCCCTGCCTCACCCTCCCAAGTTGCTGGGATTATAGGCATGCGCCACCAAGCCTGACTCTACTAGCAGAAATAGGATCTTATTTTTTAAGATGGGAAAAATAACATGTTATGTGCAGATTGGGAATGAAAGAAAGTAACAGCACCAGCTAAGTGGTAGGAGAAAAGTTGATAATTCTTACAAAGACAAAACATGGGATTGATGAATCTCCACATTGGGCCTTCGTTGCTCTGACACTGCATTGTGTACATGGTGCTGGGGTTCAAACCCGTGTACTCACACATGCCAGGCAAGCACCATAATCGCTGAGCCACCGCTCCAGCACTAGCAAATTTCTTATAGAAAGAAAAATATATAGTGGCAAGGTAGGATTCACCTCCTCTGGACACTTTTTTTTTTTTTTAGAGGACAGTGAGAGAGCGGGCACAGTGGAGGGGAGAGAATGAATCAATTTTTATTGAGTTTTTCACATGGCTTTCGTTGCTCTGACGCTTGGTTGTGTATGTGGATGCTGGGGTTTGAACCCGTGTACTTGTGCATGCTGGGCAAGCACCATAACTGCTGAGCCACCACTCCAGCCCCATCTGGACATTTTTTTAATGTTCACCTTGAAAAATCAATTAACCAAAAGAGGTAGATTCTGTGGCTAAGTTCCACAGAGCAAATGCAAGTGAGAGCACACTGGTTTTAGTATTCTTTGAAGGGCACAAATTGGCATTGAATTGACATGGGTCACACAGGAGAAATGTCCAAGGAGACAAAGTCTCCTCTTCCTCATGGGATAACTTCTAAAATGATAGCTTTGCAGTTGGTGGCAGGGGTGGATTTTAGAAGGCACTTCATTTTCATTCTTCTTTAAATGTGAGGAAACTGAGGCCCCAGGATGGTGATTGGCCACGAACTTTTAGTAAACCAAGGCACGCATGAAGAACGACAAGGATCCCGTGGAGTGCTGGAACTATTAAAGGAGCTATTTATAAATGTGAATGTTCTGCTCCACTTTGGTTCATCTCTGAATGTCCAGCGGCCTCCTAAGAATGAAAAACTCTCCCAGACGCATTAGATATTTTTCTTAGCTCTGTCTTTTGTACAAGGGGAAAAACACAACACTTGTAAATTGCTCTAAGGGAAACATTACTAACATCCCTTAAGTGTCTCCTGGCAGTGACAGGCTTCCGTTCAGTGGAAAAGTAATTCCAGGACAAGGAATTTGCCTGAACATCTGGGAATAAATTCCACCATCTTTCCAACCCATTTTCCCTCTTTTTAGTAAAGGGCTGGAAAGGCAATATATTCAGATTCTAAGATATCCTGGTTGGCATCTTGCATATGAGACAGACAATTAAGGTTAGCATTAACTCTCAGACACACATGAAAAAGGAGGAGGGCGTGCCCCAGCTGGAGTTCACCTGCCATAAGATATAGTTCTCTAGCTGGCTACGGTGGCGCATGCCCATCATCCCAGCCACTGGGGAGGCTGAGGCATGAGGATCACAAGTTCGAGGTCAGCCTCATAAATGTATGAGGATCTGAACAACTTGGTGAGATCCTGTCTCAAAATCAAATAAAGGGGCTGGAGGCTCAACGGGTATGGCGCTTGCCTGGCATGCATGAGGATGCGGGTTTGAACTCCAGCACCATATACACAACAAAGAGTCAGAGCAACGAAAGCCACATTGAAAACTGAATAAAATTGTCTTTCTCTCTTTCACTAGTCCTCTCTCTCTTAAAAAAAAAAAAAAAAGAGAGAGAGGGACAGCGAGAAAGACATCCTTGGGCATGCCAGGCAAGCACTGTAACCGCCAAGCCACTGCTCCAGCCCCTGTTCCTCTCTTTAAAAAAAAAAAAAAAATGAAGGGGCTGGAGCCTGGAATGTGCAAGGTCATGAGTTCAAACCCCAGCACCACATACACAACAAAGTGTCTGAAGAATGAAAGTCAGGTGAAAAACTAAATAAAGATAGATTGCTTCTTTTTCTTTTCTAAAAAAAAAAAAGTTTTTCATGTGGCTTTTGTTGCTCCGACACTTCCTTGTATACTTGTATATGTGGTGCTGGGGTTTGAACCCGCATCCTCAAACATGCCAGGCAAGCACCGTAACTGCTGAACCACCTCTCCAGCTCTGTCCCTCTCTGTGTAAAAAATAAAATAAAAAAAAAAATAAAAAGGGGTTAGGGATGGGGCTCAGTCATTAAGGACCCCTGGGTTCAATCCCTGGTATCCCCTGCAAAAAAGAAGATTGTTATATGTAAACAACCCCTCCATAAAAGTCATAAAACTTCTCTCTTGACTCCCATAATGTTTTACTAATCAATCTCTTATTTCTCACATTGTGGTGGATTGGCTGATTCCTCTGGGTCCCTGATTTCTAATTGTTGATTTGGCTCAGGGATTCTGACTCTCGCTCCTAAATCCTAGGACTTCCTTTCTCTCCAGTCTATTTTTTTTTTTTTTTTGGTACCAGGGATTGAACCCAGAGGTTCTTAACCACTTAGCTACATCCTTAGCCGTTTTTATTTTTTATTTTGAGACAGAGTCTCATTAAGTTGCTTAGGGCCTCAAAGTTGCTGAGACTGTCTTTGAACTTGCAATCCTCCTGCCTCAGCCTCCTGAGCTGCTGGGATCACAGGTATGCATCACTGCACCAGGCTCCCCAGCCATCCTTATTCCTGTCCTTTATTTCTTTGTGAGGTGCTGAGGATTGAACTTGGGGCCTCATGCATGCTAGGCAACCACTCCACCACTAGAGTTACCCCCCAGCCCTCGTATACATTTGTTTGCTTGTGCATGACACGTAGGCTGTCAGTTGCCCCCTCCAACTTGATGTCATCAGCACTAGACTCTTCTCCACTCCTCTTCCAAAGGACTCCAAGCCCAACCATCTATTTCTAGAAATTTTTGCAGGACAATCTCAGTGCCTGTCTGCTGTCCCCGCAGGATTAATCACAGAACATTCATTTTCAAGGGTTTGGGTGACAGATTACTTGATACTTGAACCTGTTTCCAGGCACCGTCATTCTCCAGGTCAGCTAGGCTCAGAACCTCAACTTAAGCTTTGGAGAGCTATTAAATCCACTGTAGTAGAATCTTTCAGAATGTCTCTCAAATCCTGCCCCAGACTTCGTTTGTTTGCATTTTTAGTCACTGAACTAAGCCATTACATGGGATCACTAGAAGCTCATTTCTCCATGACACCTGACTCCCATTTCTCTATCCTCTGGTGGGTCAGGTGCTTCGTCAGTCCCTCTGTCACATGAAATCCTTGATTTTATCTTATTCTCCTTCTGCTTTTTTTTTTTTTTTTTAAGAGAGACAGGATCTCACTAAGTTGCTTAGGGCCTAAGTTGATGAGGCTGACTTTGAACTTAAAATGCTCCTGCCTCAGCAGGTGTGCACAACTGTGTTCAGATACTATGTAAAAAATCTTAAATGTCAATACAAAATAGCCAGGTAATGGTTCAGGGGGCAAGTCTCAGGGGACTTGTAATGAAATGACAAGAAGGTGATTTAAAAAAAGTTTTTTTTTTTGGATACTGAGGACTAAACCCAGGTACACTTCTCCCACTGAGCTACATGTCCAGCCCTTTCTTAAAAATTTAGAAAAAAATTTATGTGGAAATGGCCTCACTAAGTTGCTGAGTCTGGCCTCAAATTTGCAATCATCATGCCTCAGCCTCCCAGTTGCTAGGATTACAGGCATGTACCATCATACCAACTAAGGAGATGGTTTTTCAAAAGCACTGTGAAAGCAGGAACTGGAACAGATACTGTATGACTGTGTTCATTGCAGCACTATTCGCAAGGGCCAAAAAAGCAGAAACAATCCAGTTGGCCATCAACAGAATGGATAAACAAAAAAGTGAGATATGATTCAGCAATACAACTGAATGATATTCTGATACTTGTTTCAACATGGGTGAACCTCAAAAACATTATGTTAAATGAAAGAAACCAGATAACGGGGGCTGGAGTGGTGGCTCAGCAGTTACAGTGCTTGCCTGGCATGCACAAGGGCACAAGTTCAATTCCCAGAACCACCTATGCCACGGAGCCTTGGAACAATGAAAGCCACATGAAAAACTAAATAAAATTGATTCTCTCTCTCTCTCTCTCCCTCTCTCTT
Source organism: Aplodontia rufa (assembly GCA_004027875.1). NCBI lineage: Eukaryota > Metazoa > Chordata > Mammalia > Rodentia > Aplodontiidae > Aplodontia > Aplodontia rufa. The sequence goes on from PVKS010000017.1 coordinate 148,852, forward strand.
AAAAAAAAAAAAGAAACCAGATAACAAAGGACACATATTATATGATACCACTTATGTGAAATATCTAGAAAAGGCAAATCCATAGAGAGAAAGTTGACTAGAATTTATGGGAACTGGATGGCGAGGGAATGAGGAGTTATTACAGTTTCTGTTCGAGGTGATGGAGAACTTCTGAAAATAATGATGGTGGCACATTATCAACGTATCTAATTCCACTGAATTATACACTTAAAATGGTTAAAGTGGCAAAACCTCATGTTCTACATAAAAATTAATAGTATGTTAAAAACTATTGAAAAAATTTCATGTACTGGAGATTGAACCCAGTTCTTTACCCCTGAGATATATCCCCAGACTCCCCCTCCCTTTTTATTTGTTTGTCATAGTCTTACATGTTAAAAGGAATCATTGTTATATATTCACGCATACATGGATATTGACAAAGTTAACCGAACCTAGTCCAGGATCCCCCCCTTCATCCATTCTCCAATCTCATGTCTCCTCCGTAACACCCCCATGCTGTAGACAGAAATGAACATATACATGTACATTAATTTTTGACATTTCTGAGTTTCTCTGCCTGCGTCTAGTTTGGCTTCTCATGGGAGTCCAGTGTTCCCAACCGTATTGATAACCCCCCTTTTTCCTTCCCTTCCCTTTCTGCCTCCTACCCTTCTCCCCCACCTTCACAGTTATGGTTCCCCCAGCTTCTGTGAAATTTCAACTTTGGTGGGTTTGTTAATTAACCTTAGCTAACTTTCATGCTATCTTAGGTTTTAACTGTAGCTTCCACATATCCAAGAAAACATTCAGCTATTAAGTCTCTGTTTTGGGGATATTTACTTGGCATATTTTTCCATTTCTATCCATTTAGCTGCAAACGCCGTTATATCGTTCTAATAGCAGAATAGAACTCCACTGTATGTATGTACATATACACCACAGTTTTTGAATCCATTCATCCAACGAGGCCAATTCCCCCCTTTTTTTTCCTCTAATTTTGAGACAGAGTCTTACTAAGTTGCTGAGACTGGCCTCAAAGTTGTGATCCTCCTGCCTCAGCCTCTCAAGTTGCTGGAATTACAGACCTAGGCCACCACAACTGGCCTTGAGCTTTTTTTTTTTTTCTTTTTTTTTCTTCAGGGTTGGGAAACAGGATAGTCTTGTCTCTGCCACATGAGGAGAAATAGGATTTTAAAATATAGTGTTGGAGGGCTGGAGGGGTGGCTTAGCAGTTGGAGCGCTTGCCTGGCTTGTGAGGACCCAGGTTTGAAATACAGCACTATACACAACTAGGTGTTGGAGACACAAAGGCTAATGGAGAAATAAATAAAAGTGATTCTCTCACTCTCTCTCTCTCTTTAAAAAAAAAAAAAATATATATATATAGTGTTGGAGCTGCGGGTGTAGCTCAGTGGCAGAGTGCTTGCTTAATATGCCTAAAGCTCTGGGTTCAATCCTAAAATTGAAAAATGAAGAATAAAATGTTTTTCACAGTGCCAGGTCACCTGTAAACTGAGCTGCAGAGTTCAAGCAAAGTGGAAGTCACAATGGATGGTTCATTTCAACATTAACACAGAGCAGATGAGGCCCTAAAATTACACTCTCCTAATGGAATGGTCTCCCAAACTTCTATAAACAAAAATGAAGGGGGAAACAAACCAAATGGCTTTTGGCTTAATAGTGTTACATCCCTTTTTTGGACATAGTTTCCTTTTTTTTTTTTATTAAAGTCTTTAATACTCCAAATTTTAGGAACCAGGAAAATTCAGAGTAAAACAACTCACAAAACTCTTGTTCAAATATATCCATGTCCTGTAATCATTCTACCCATCTGATGACAGTAATTAGTGGCATATTAAAATGATGAATGGAAACAGGATGCTTGCAAAAAAAGAACAAGGTGACTGACCATCCTAGACTGCGTTTGGCTAATTTGATTTTTTTTTTTTATAAAGAGAGAGGGACAGTGAGAGAGAGAAAGAGAGAAACAACTTTATTTAGTTTTTCACATGGCCTTAGATGCTCCAACACTTACTTGTGTACGTGGTGCTAGGGTTTGAACCCAGGTCCTCGTGCTTGAAAGCACCAAAACCGTGGAGCCACCACTCCAGCCCCCTAATTTGATTTTTTCAATAAAATTATTTTCTATCAATCACTTTTTTAGAAAGTAGATTTTTTTTAATTTTTATTTTTATTTTTTGGTGGAGGGAACTGAACTCAGGGCTTCTTACCACTGAGCTATAACTCCAGCCAAAACAAGCAGCTCTGGCCTCCACTATTAAGAAAATTATTGCTGGGCATGGTGGTGCTTGCCTGTACTCCCAGGGACTTGGGAGGCTGAGGAAGGAGGATCACAAGTTCAAAGCCAGCCTCAGCAACTTAGTGAGGCCCTGACCAACTTTGCAAAACCCTGTCTCACCATAAAATATAAAAAAGGGCTGGGATGTGGCTCAGTGGTTAAGCGCCCCTGGGTTCAATTCCTAGTCAAAAAGAAAAAAACGAAAAGAATGAAAGAAATGGGAAAGAAAGAAAATTATTGCATGGTGACACATGCCTGTAATCCCAGCAGCTTGGGAGGCTGAAGCAGGAGGGTCACAAGTTCGAGGCGAGTCTCAGCAACTTAGTGAGGGCCTAAGCAACTTACTGAGATAAAAGATAAAAAAGAGCTGGTGAGGGCTGGAGTAGTGGCTCAGCAGTTTCAGTGCTTGCCTGGCATGTGCAAGGACACAGATTTGAGCACAGCATCATGTACACAATGAAGTGTCAGAGCAACAAAGGCCACATGAAAAAATTAAATAAATTGATTCTCTCTGTCACCTCTATTTAAAAAAAAAAAAAAGAAAGAAAAAAAGAAAGGACTGGGGTTGTGGCTCAGTGGTTAAGCAACCCTGAGCTCAATCCCCAGTATCAATGAAAAAAAAAATGATTGAATCTCATTGAATTATAGACATGTATGACTCAGAATACACAAGTCTTGCAAATCTCTCCTGCCCGAAGAGAATCACTATTGACAGTTTGCTGTGTGTGCTCCCAGCCTTTCCTGTAGTACATACTATCCAATAAATGAGAAGGGGATGACACCTGAACATCGGCCTCAACTTCATTTCACTCAATGGCGTTTCCCTCTGACAATTTTCTATGACAGGACAGATGTAGCCCATTATAATTTTTAGTAGCTGCATCATATTAAAATTTACCCATTACATTATTTATTTAATTACATATTAAGAGATGGCTGGGTTATTTCCAGGTGTGTGTGTTTTCCCAGCATTAAAGAGAGATTGCAGTTGAGCTGCTGAATCAAAAAGAATGAATATTTAAAAATCTGATGGGGGGCTGGAGCCCTGGCTCAGTGGTTACGGTGCTTGCCTGGCATGTGTGAGGATGCGGGTTCAAATCCCAGCACCACGCACACACGGAGAGTCTGAGCAACAGAAGCCACGTGAAGACTGAAATAAAATTGGTTCTCTAAAAAAAAAAAAAAAAAAAAAAATCTGACATGGGCCAGGGGCGTAACTCAGAGATAGAACTGTGTTCAATTCCCAGCACTCATGTGTGCATGTGTGCACACACCCACACATAAAACTGTTTAAAATCCTGATAGCTATTCCTAAATTGTTTTCCCTAAAAAACTACATTTTATAGTAATCTTTTAATGTCAGCATAACATTTTGATTAAAGCTTTATAAAGAACCCATTATATTATACATCATGTAAAATCTATTTGAAATCCTTTGGAAATTGTTCCCTCACATATATTTAAAAACAAAACGTAACACAACCTTACTTGCCACTTTCACCCCAAAGGGGTTGTAGGATCCAGTTCCTGTTGCTTGTGCTCCCCCTGCTGGCACTTGTGGAACAAGCCCACAGTAAGTTGCTTTTCTATCACTCCACAATTTAGGAAATTGCTTTTGTAAATAAACAAACCTTTAATCTTTTTTTTCCCCTAGTACCAGGGATTGAACCCACAGGAGTTTAACGACTGAGCCACATCCCTGGCCCTTTTTGAGACAGGTTCTTGTTAAGTTGCTGAGGGTGATTTTGAACTTGAGATCTACCTGCCTCAGCCTTCCAAGTCGCTGGGATTACAGGCATGTGCCACCATGCCCAGCCAAACCTTTAACCTTGAGATGAATCACTGAGCCTGTCTTTCCTTTTTTTTTGGAGGAGGTGGGGTAACCAGGGATCAACCCCAGGGGTTCTTAACCACTGTGCCACATCCCCAGCCCTTTTAATATTTCATTTTGAGACAGGCCTAAGTTGCTGAGGCTGGCTTTGAACTTGGGATCCTCCTGCCTCCGCCTCCTGAGTAGCTGAGAATACAGGTGTGCACCAGCCCAGCCAAAGCTAAAGCTCTGGTTTTCATAACATTTAAATTTAGTTCTGCATCCACATAGATTTGTTTGTTCCTAACAGCACAACACAAATAATTAGGGCAGCAACTTGCCTAAGTTTTCCCCTTTGCACACTGCCTTGTAGAGGCCAGGAGATGCATGTCCAAGTCTCTAAGCAGGCTTTCTGGAAAAAGGAATGTGGTCCTCTGCTGAGGTGTCCCTCTGGCTCTGCTCCCCTGCCTCTTGCCAAGACTGGAGATCCAAGAGCCATCTGGAAACTAAGGATGAGAGCCACAAGTTACACAAGGTGGAAAAGGAAAATGAGCTGGGGTCCAATAACATCTTAAATTGTTCCATATGGAGCTACTTCCAGATTCAAAAGAAAGACAAAAACCCCAACGCATGGTCAACTGGATTTTCTGTACTATTGGACAAATCTAATCCCAACATAGACACTAAAACAACTGCTTCTTAAAATAAGAGCCAAACACTCAAAGGTGCAACATAGGTGGCAGTGCAGTATTTTTTTGTGCAAAGAACTGAAGGCACTTCCTGAAACATCTAATTTAAAACCCTGGGGGGTTGGAGCGATGGTTCATCGGCAGAACGCTTGCCTGGCACACATGAGGACCTGGGTTTGGACCCCAGTGCTGCATACACAACTAAGTGTTGGAAAAAGAAAACCTAGGTGATAAAATAAATAAAAATTGATTCTCTCTTTAAAAATACATGAATAGGGGGCTGGAGCGGTAGCTCGGTGGTTATGGCGCCTGCCTGGCACGCGTGAGTACACGAGTTCAAACCCCAGCACCACGCACACAACAAAGTGTCGGAGGAATTAAAGTCATATGAAAAACTAAATAAATAAAATTGCTTCTCTCACTGTCCTGCTTTCTTAAAAAAAAAAAAAAAAACAAAAAATAAACATGAACAGGGGCTGGAGTGGTGGCTCAGCATTTACAGCGCTTGCCTGGCATGTGAGAGGACGTGGGTTTGAACCCCAGTACCACATACACAATTAAGTGTCTGAGCAACAAAAGCCACATGAAAAAAAAAACCTAAATAAAATTATCTCACTGTCTCTCTCTCTCATAAAAAAAAAAATACATGAATAAACAAACCTTGGGCTGGTTGGGAAGGTGGTACACATCTGTAATCCCAGCCAATTTGGGAGGCTGAGGCAGGAAAATCACAAGTTCAAAGCCAGCTCAGCAACTTAGCGATGCTCTGTCAAAATAAAAAGTAAAAAGGGCTGGGGATGTGGCTCAATAGTTAAGTACCGCTGGGTTCAATCCCTGCTACTTACTTACATACATAACTTGGGCTGGGGATGGGCTCAATGGTTAAGTACCACTGGGTTCAATCCCTGCTACTTACTTACATACATAACTTGGGCTGGGGATGGGCTCAATGGTTAAGTACCACTGGGTTCAATCCCTGCTACTTATTTACTTACATACATACATACATAACTTGGGCTGGGGATGTGGCTCAATGGTTAAGTACCACTGGGTTCAATCCCCGATACTTACTTACTTACTTACATACATACATAACTTGGGCTGGGGATGTGGCTCAATGGTTAAGTACCGCTGGGTTCAATCCCCGTTATTTACTTACATACACACATACATAATTTGGGCTGGGGATGTGCCTCAATGGTTAAGTACCACTGGGTTCAATCCCCGCTACTTGCTTACATACACACATACATAATTTGGGCTGGGGATGTGGCTCCATGGTTAAGTACCACTGGGTTCAATCCCCGCTACTTACTTACTTACTTACATACATAACTTGGGCTGGGGATGTGAGCGGTAGAGTGCTTGCCTCGTGTGTGGGATGCTCTGGATTTCATCCACAATGAGCACCCCAAAACAAAACCTTAATATATGCCAGGAAATAGGCAATCCCATAAATTTCGGGAAGAACTCATTATCTACTCCTGTCAGTCAAATAATGAAAACCAGGGGCACTGAACAGCTAACTATATCCCCAGCCATTTTTACTTTTCATTGTGAGATGAGATCTTGCTAAGTTGCTTATGGTTTCATTAAATTGCTAAGGTTGGCTTTTAATTTGTGATCTTTCTGCCTCAGTCTCCTGAGCTGCTAGGGTTAGAGGCTTGCACTACTATATGCCCCAGTGAAAACCTGTTAGATGAATAAAAACTGGTCAAATAGGGGCTGGAGTGCTGGCATATGCGAGGATGCAGGTTGGAACCCCAGCATCATGTACAGAACAGTGTCAGAGCAACGAAAGCCACAGTTAAAAACTAAACAAATTCTCTCTTCTCACTGTCCCTCTCTTATTAAAACACACACACACACACACACACACACACACACACACACACACACAAAAGCTGGTTAAATATAAAAGTGAATGTCACAAAAGGACAACCTAGATTCCAGAAATCAACCTATATATTTATGATCCACGGATTTCTTTAGTACTGGAGATTGATGCTGTACTGCTGAGCTGTATCCCCAGCCCTTTTTAATGTTTTCACAGGGTCTGGCTAAACTGCCCAGAATGGTCTCTTGCAAATCTCCTGCCTCAGCCTCTTGAGTAGCTGGGATCACAGGTGTACCACCATGACTGCCTTTGAATTTTTGTGGGGGGGGGAGCAGGGTAGGGGTACTGGGGATTGAACACAGCAGTGCTTAACCACTGAACCACATCCCCAGCCCTTTTTTATTTTTCGTTGAATCAGGGACTTATGAAATTGCTGAGGCTAGCATTGAAGTTGGGATCCTCCTGCCTCAGCCTCCCAAGTCACTGGGATTACAGGCCTGTACCACCATACCTGGCTTGGTAACCGATTTTTGACATGGAAGCCAAAAAAATTCAACAGGCAAAGAATTTTGACAAATGGTGCTGGGACAACTTGACAGTCTCATGCAAAAGAAGGAAGATAGACCCTATCTTACTTCATATACTAGAATGAACTCAAAATGGATCAAAGATCTCAAATAAGTATAAAATGCTTAGAAAAAACACAAGGCACAGTCAATACAACCAACTAAAGAAAAACATTGACAAACAGGATTTCACCAAAAGAAAACCTTTTTGTTTTAAATAAAAGAGAATTTTATTTAGTTTTTCATTGCTCCAGCACTTAGTTGTGTATGTTGTGGTAGGGTGTGAACCTGGGTCCTCACGCATGCCAGGCAACTGCAATAACATTGAGCCCCCACCCCAGCCCCAAACTTTTGTACTTTCAAGGATAACATCAAGATAAATTAAAAAAAAAAAAATCCCAGGGTTGAGGCAGAAGGATTCCAAATTTGAGGCTAGCATCAGCAACTCAAGGAGACTGTCTCAAAAAAAAAAAAAAAGTAAAACATATCCAGAGTTTGAGACAATTTTTATAAATTGCATTCTGATAAAGGCCTAGTATTCTGAATATATAAAGAATTCCCACATTTTACAACAGGAAGGCAAGCCAAGTAAAAATAGACAAAGGATTTGAATAAAAATGTCCTCAGAGAACATACGTAAGTGACCAATATTCACATGAAAAAATGTTCAACATTATCCATTAATTAACTACAAATCAAAACCATAATGAGATTCTACTTCACATCCACTGGGATACCAAGGAACAAACAAGTGTCAGTAAGCATGTGGGGAAGGACAAAACAGCACAGCTGCTATGGAAAACCACCTGACAGTTCTTAAGAAAGTGAAACATAGTTACGGTATGACAGCGATTCCACTCCTAGGAATACAAGCAAGAGAAATGAACACAGGGGCCACTCAAAAATTTGTACAATAACTTTCTTGGCAGTGCTATTAAAAATAGCCAAAACATGGAAATAAAGCAATTGTTCATCCACTGATGAATGGATAAACACAATCTGGCCTATCCTTACAATGGAATATTAGTCATAAAAGGAAGTGGAGTCCTGATATACCCTGTAACATGGAACTCTGAAGACATTATGCAAAGTCAAAGGCAGATACAAAAGGATAAATGTTTGATTCCACTTACCTGTTACCCTGAACAAATTCAGAGACCAAAAGTAAGAGGTTACCAGAGGCCTAATGATTATAGTATCCATTTTGCGTAATGAAAGTTTTAAAAATACAGTGTGATACTTGCACAACACTGTGAATGAAATTAATGACTGACATATTGTGTTATGTGCATCTTTCTCACATACACAAAGAAAAAAAAATCAAGCAAAAAGTAAAGTACTGAAATGTGCTTCAGCACAGGTTACCTTTGAAAACATGCCAGGTGAAAGAAGCCAGACACAAAGGCCCACATACCGTATGGCTCCTTTTATATGAAATTCTCAAAACAAGCAAAATCTAGAGTCAGAAAGTAGATGAGCTCCGCCGGCAGGCAGGAAGAGGGGTTCAATGAGGGAGGGCGACTGCTAAAAAGCTCAGTTATCGTTTTGGGGTGATGAAAATGTTCTGGAGTTAGTGGTGACGGTTGCAAAACTTTAGGTATGTATTAAACACCACTAAGTGGGGGGCTGGAGCAGTGGCTCAGCAGTTCCAGCGCTTGCCCAGCATGCGTCAGTACATGGGTTCAAACCCCAACACCCACATACACAACTAAGTGTCAGAGCAATGAAAGCCATGTGAAAAACTAAATAAAAATTTATTCTCTCTCTCACTGTTCTTCTCTCTTTAAAAAACAAAAAAACAAAAAAACACCCACTAAGTTGTATTCTTTAACAGGGCTAGTAGTATGGAATGTGAATCTTTTTTTTGTACCAGGGACTGAACCCAGGGGGTGCTTAACCACTGAGCCACAACCCCAGCCCTTTTTATTTTGAAAAGTTCTAAGTTACTTAGGGCCTTGCTATGTTGATGAGGCTGGCTTTGAACTTGTGATCCTCCAGTCTCAGCTTCCCAAGTCACTTGGAGTACAGGTGTGTGCCATTGCTCCCGGTTTGGAATGTAAATTTTATCTCAAAATTTTAAAAATTGAATGACAAAGATAAGCAACAAAGTTTTTCTGACATGAAATGTTAGAAATTTATTATTATTCACTCTTCTTAAGCACTAGCTTAATACTGCAGAAAATTTCAAATCACCCTTCAACAACTCACTTTCCCCTTCCCCCCTCAAATTCTTGATCAAGAGCTTTTCAAGGAAAGACTTGCTCTCTTCTCTCTTCTGTATAAAACTTTATGAAATAAAGGCAAAGGATTGTGTACATCTTGCTGTAAAATGCTGCTCATCGCATTGGAGATGGAGGCTGCCCAGGCTCCCTTCACTGCCCAGGTCCTGACAGACTCTTGTTCATGAACTGTCTCTTCACAAAGCAAGTCCACCACTAATAAGGGGAAACAAGACAGAATGGACAGTGGGGGTCAAGTGACAATGCAACTTTAAGAGAGGTCAGAATTCAAATGTACTTAATAAAATTTAATATTGGTCTAGCACCTGTTACATTATAAACTACTTAAAGGCACGTGTAAACTTTTCTAGACTCACAGGTCCCTCAAACTTACGACAAAGTATGTCAATGTAATGCAGTATCTATGGGTTCAACTCACCATGGACAGAAAACATTAGGGGAAAAAACTGTATCCATACTGAACACATACGACATTTTCCTGGTCACTTTCCCTAAGCAATGTAGTACGACGACTACTTTTATAACATTTATGCTTATTAGATATTATAATTCTAGAGACAATTTGAAGAATACTGGAGGACATCTGTAGGTTATATGCAAATATTGTGCCATTTTATATAAGGGACCTCAACAGTCATAGATTTTAGTCCCTGAAGATACTATGCCCCAACATAAGAACATACAACTAAAATTTCCTAATTAGATGCAATTCATTATTCAGTGTGATCTAGTCAACTATTATGTACTAGGTACACACTTAAGAAAAACAAAAATTAAACATATTCTTGCAACAGAAGACTTCAGTGTGTTTAGTGGAGGCAACAGGATAAAAGGTAATTTACAAACTAAATAGGCAAAAAACAGTCTTACCTTACTGGGTTTATCATTCTGAGGGTCAAAAACTTTCTCACAAAGTCTCAGTCCAGTTTCTTGCCTTAGCTGCTGTAGGTAGGCGCGCATGACTTCTAAAACAGAATTTTAAAATGGGTCGTAATTCCCTCCACCCAGGGCTGGAGATTGAACCCCAGCTGTGCACATGCTAGGCAAACGTTCTATCACTAAGCTACATTCCCAGCCCTCAGAATTTAAAAAAGTTTCTGAAAATATGCTCCAAATGCACTGGCTACTGGTCTGGACACTGATCCTGGCAATACATTTGTACATGTTCATGTGGTATAAGAAAAATAAAGGGGGGCTGGAGCGGTGGCTCAGTGGTTATAGCACTTGCCTGGCATAGTGAGTTCAAATCCCAGCACCATGTACACAACAAAGTCTCAGAGCAATGAAAGCCACATGAAAAAAATAAATGAAACTGTTTCTCCCTCTCTCTCTGTCTCTCACTGTCCCTCTCTCTAAAAAAAGTTTTTAAAAAATAAATAAATGACAATCCAAATGGTTTTATAACTATATCCATATTCTCTGTATGACATTTATTAGGAAGAATTTTTTTTGTGAAAGTTACTAATAAAAAATACAAAAGGGGCTGGGAGTGTAGCACAGTGGTAAAGCACTGCTGGGTTCAATCATCAGTACTGGGAAGAAAAGAAAAAAGAGAAATCAGCACTGCCCTAATGATTCCACTCTTACTCTGCATACCGATCAAGGTGGAACACCAAACGGAGAAGACTTTCTTGTGCCAGAGAGAGAAAACAAGAGATCCTGTTCTTACCATCTTCCTGTTTGTTCGCAGGTTTGGCATAAATTGCATTAAGTGGAAAACCAGGCTCTCCAGGAATGGGAAAATTTGTGATTCCCAGTGTATACATTTCTTTCTCCCCTTGGCTTTTGGAATTGCACTAAAAACAACAAAATCACATGTTTAACATGGAAGAGGATAATAAAATCCAAACTAATTTTTTCAGTTTAAGCAGCTAAAGAAGGGACATGTTTTTTGTGCCCTTCTGCAAACTGAGAAATCCTGTGAGCCCCTTCTCAACAATGTTTCAAATGAACAAAATAAAACCCAGTAATTACAAGAGAAACCAATTATAATGAAACAATATCTAAAACCACACTTTTTTTTTTTAAAAAGTGGACAATCGAGATCTAGTAACTAAATTTTGAAGTAAGATGCATGAGAACAAATTTCAAGATATCTTCAAAACCAAATAATATAGCTGGGCAAGGTGGCAGTGCATGCCTGTCATCCCAGTGATTCAGGAGGCTGAGACAGGAGGACTACAAATTCAAAGACATGCTCAGCAATTTAGGGAGACCCTGAGCAACTTGCAACTTAGCAAAGGCTAGACCCTGGCCATTGAGAAAGGAGGTCAACTCTCATGTTTTAAATCCTGAAAAGGCATGGTGACATACAACCTAAGGCATTCATAGAGATGGACTGGGAAGGGGCAGGGAGGGATAAGAGTGGGTAATTGGGTGGGGGGGGGCTCTTGGGGGTAAATCTAATTTTCAGAATTTATATTATATTGTTTCATTAGAATCAAGTTTGATTGTTCAACAAATAAATTTCTTAATTAAAAAAAAAAAGGAATCTCAGGTTAGGGCATGAGTATTTTTTTAAAGCTCCCCTCAGTGATTCTAATGTACAAGGTGTTACCGAGACCTAAGATATTAATCTGATAGAAAATTAATAATAGAATAAAACCAATAATTTTTAATGAAAAAATATATAAAAAGGTCTGGGGTATAGCTCAGTGGTTAAGCATTGCTGGGTTCAAACCCTGGTTCCAAAAAAATTTTTTTTTCTTATTATGAAAATATCATGAATTTTATAAAAGAAAAAGTCATAGGTGTTGAAAATACTACTGTGGACTGCCACCTACATTAATAATTAAAATAAGTCCTAAATTTTAGGTATAGGAAAGAAAAATGCAATTTTTCACATTTAAGTTCACAGACCCTTGGATTTTATCCTTGGACTCCAGGGTCAAGAACGCCTGAGCCAAGGGAAAATCTTTTAAGATTTTTGTCTTGAAAAAATGCATGCAGCCGGTGTGGTGGCATATGCCAGTAATCCCAGCAACTTGGGAGGCTGTGGCAGGAGGATCACAAGTTCAAAGCCAGTCTCAGCAACTTAACAAGGCCCTGTCTCAAATTAAAAAATAAATAAAAAGGTCTGGCTCAGTGGCTAAGCGCCCTGGGTTCAAGCCCTGGTACCAAATAACAACAAACAAAAAACCCCCACCTTGCTATCCTTTATTTGAGTGTGCATGTTAGTCGATCATAGCATGAGGTCAAAGAACTATATTGAGATTTTCCTCCTAAGTTCATGCTCTAAGTCAGAGGAAATATTTTCTACTAGTCCTTAAAGTCTCAACAAATCTAGATGGCTTGCAGGTAACCAGCTAAGTACTTTGTTTTCCTCATATATGACTATCCAAGTCTAATTACCTTTTGGAGTTTCTTCAGACACTCAGAAATGTAGAGGGTTATATATATCAAGGTCCTATCAGCTTCATTCTACAGAGGGGAAAACAAAAAAGTCTTTATCAAAACGTAGCAATCATGTACAGTGCAGTTACTATGGCATCAAGAAGTGTCATTTTCCAAATGTAGGTCTTCTCAAGCCCCCTCTGGAGGGAGCCACTGGCTTCCACCCTGAGCTGTGAGGCTACTCTTGTTTTTCTCAGCTCCTGTGGAGCTATGCCAACAGCCCCTCACTCTGTGTAGGAAGAAGGATTAACAGGGCTGCCTGGAAAACCTGAAGTACACCATATGGTTGGCTAATTGCTTAAAACCCTTTTGCCTGAGGACTTCTGCCGAGAACAGAAACACTCATTACTCACAAAGAGGAAGCAATTATTTCAAATGTGACATGCTCGTGAAGAACTCCGTAAGCCTAACATCTTGACCTAACCAAAAGGAAAATGTGAAGAAAATGGCTCTTGATCAAACATGGCACATACTGCAGGCCCAATTTCACAAAGATTTATATTAAAAAACCCCAAGCTATACATTTCCCTATTTTTTAAAAGCATGTGATATTTGACAATTAATTGTGGCAGAATCACGATATTTATTTATACCCATTACAAATATAACAGAGCATACATTAGATATGGAAAATACTTTATTAATATCACAGGATGTTTAGACGATTTGTAGATCAAGAGGCTGTAAAAGATTCCATATCCTGTTTGATTCTAAAAAGTTGAAATTTGGTTGAAGTTACATATTTTAGAAAACTACCAGGAAAATTCCTTGCCATTCTTTATAACTTGCTTAGGAAACTACCCCTCACAATCCCGGTACTGGGGACTAAACTAAGGGCCCTCGATCACTGAGCTGCATTCCCAGTCTTTTTTATTTTATTTTTGAGACAGAGTCTTGCTAAGTTGCTGAGGCTGGCCTCAGATCTGTGATCCTCCTGTTTCAGTTGCCAGAGTAGCCAGGATTACAGGTGTGCACCACATGCTCAGCAAGAAAACGTTCCCTTCTTTTCTTTCACTCCTCTCTATCTCCTCCTTGACCACCCTCCTCATGGGAACTGAGAGCAGAGAGACAGAGAAGAGGTTTCAGGGAAGGGCTAGGGTAATTCAAGTTTCTCTACTTCTCTATTCCAGATCTACGACACAGAAGTACAGACTGAGGGTCCCTTATCAGAAACATTTGGGATCAGAAAAGTATTTCACATTTTGGGGGTATTTTGGATTTTATAATATTTGCACAGACTTTACCAGCTGAGCATCCTTAATCTGAAAACCTGAAATCTGAAAAGCTCAACCTGCATATAAAAAAATAACATAAGCCGGGTGTGGTGACATACATCTGTAATCCTAGTGACTTGGGAGGTCTGCCTCAGCAACTTAGGCCCAAAGCAACTTAATGAGATCCTGTCTCAAAATAAATAAAAAGATTAAAAAAAAAAAAAAAAAGCTGAGAATGTAGCTCCGTGGCATAATATCCCTGGATTCAATCCCTAGTACAAAAAAACCAAAAAACAAAAAAAACCCACAAAGGATCTGGTGCGGGTGGCTCAGCAGTTAAAGCACTTGCCTGGCATGTGCCACGGACCTGTGTTCAAGCCCCAGCACCACATACACAACTAAGTGTCAGGGAAACAAAGGCCAGATGAAAACATAAATAAAACTGATTCTTTCTCTCCCTCTCTGCTTAAAAGAAAAAAATCCACATAGCATTTAATGCTTTTTTTTTTTTTTTAAACAGACAGGGACAGTGAGAGAGAGAATCAATTTTATTTAGTTTTTCATGTGGCTTTCATAGCTCTGACACGTAGTTGTGTACATGGTGCTGGGGTTTGAACCCGTGTCCTCACACATACCAGGCAAGCATCATAACCACTGAACCACTGTGCCAGTCCCCATTTAACGGTTTTGATTGTGGCTGACTCCTACACAAATACAGAGCTGGCACATAACAGGTGCTAATTTCTGATGAATAAAGACAGATGTCTAGATCAGGGATTGGCAAATTTTCTCTGTAAAGTTAGACAGTGAATATTTTAGGCTTTGTGAGCTATGCAGTTTTTATCATAACTATTCAGTGCTGTTGTGGTGTATAGAAAGGCACAGACAATACATATACAAATGTGCACTGCTGTGTTCTAATAAAATTTTATTTACAAGAAGTGGTGGGGGCGGCACAGTGGCACATGCCTATAATCCCAGCAACTCGAGAAGCTGAGGTAGGAGGATCACAAGTTCAAAGCCAGCCTTGGCAACTTAGCAAGACCCTGTCTCAAAATAAAATATTCAAAGGACTGGGGATGTGGCTCAGGGGTTAAGTGCCCTGGGTTCAATCTTTAGCATTAAAAAAAAAGAAAGGAAGGGAGGGATAAGGGAGGGCAATTGGGGGGGGGGGGCACTCCTGGAGATAATTGCAATATCCAGAATATTTACACATTTTATACACATTTTATATTATTTTGTTAAAATCGTGTAAGGTTGTTCAAAAATAATAATAAAAAAAAAAAAAAAAAAAAAAAAAAGAAGGGGTGGGTCAGATTTGGCTCTCAGTCTATAGTTTGCCAACACCTGGAATAGAATGTGGAGGGGAAAAAAAAGAAACTAATATTTATATTAGTCTAACATTAGGCATTACTCTGGAATTTAAAAATCACAATCTTATTTCAGTTTATTTACTGCTCAAAGCAACACTAACTGAAAGAAAAGTAAGTTAAATATTATAAGCACTGTACTTTACCTTAATTTCATAGTTTTTGAAGAAGACATTGGCCTTGAAGTAATAGATGGCTTCATCTACAATATCTGTATCTTTTGCTAAGCAGAAAGGAAGCAGAGAATATCAGCCAAATGCAAACCGTAACACGTATAAAATGACATAAAGAAAATTCCCCAAGCTTAACTGCCAAGCATCCTAAAGTTGGATAAAATGAGGTTACTGAAGTTGTTTTAAAAAACTATTTCTAGAAAAATAAGCAGTTTTAGTTTTATTATTTTTGTAAAAATTATATGTGCTCATTAGAAAATAAACCAATTAAATATATTTTTAATTGTCACCCTAAATCCTGCTACTCAGAAACAACTACTATTAACATTCAGTGAACATTATTTAAGGCCTCTCTCAATGCATTTATAAAAATAGACTCAGACACAGCCTAACTTTAACATACCGTAATTTCAGGGAAACAAACTCTCAATCACTTAGGAATATCTTGGGGTTCAGACATTTCCTACTTTTAAGAAAAATCATGACTTAGCTGGGCGTGGTGGTGCATGCTTGTAATCACAAGCTCAAGACCCAGCCTTGGGGGCTGGAGAGGTGGCTTAGCATCTATGGCACTTGCCTGGCATGTGTGAGGACACGGGTTCAAACCCCAGCACCACGTACACAATGAAGTGTCAGAGCAATGAAAGCCAGATGAAAGACTAAATAAAATTGATTCTCTCTTTCTCTCTCACTATTCCTCTCTATTTATTTATTTTAAGAGAGGGACAGTGAGAGTGAGAGAGAGAGTTTCACATGGCTTTTGTTGCTCTGAAACTTTGTTATATACATGGTTCTGGGATTCGAACTCATGTACTTGTGCATGCCAGGGAAGCACCATAACCGCTGAGCCACTGCTCCAGCCTCTGTCCTTCTCTCTCTCTCTTTTTTTTTTTTTAAAGAGGGAACAGAGAGAGAGAGTGAGAGAAGCAATTTTTATTTAGTTTTTCATGTGATTTTCATTCCTCTGACACTTCTTTGTGTATGTGGCACTGGGGTTTGAACTCGCAGTACTCGCATATGCGAGGCAAGCCCTGCAATTGCTGAGCCACCACTCCAGCCCTGTCCCTTTCTCTTTAAGAAAAAAAAAAGACCCAGCCTTGGCAATTTACAGATACCCTGTCCCAAATTAATAAAATAAGGTCTGGGGATGTAGCTCAGTGGTAAAGTCCCCAGGTTCAGTCTCCACGACTGCAACAAAACAAACCCCCCTGAAACTGACTTAAACATCCTCAGGGGTTAGGCGTTTTAGTGGTAGAGCACGCATTTGCCTAGCATGCATAAGGCCCCTGGGTTCATCCCTAGGACTGGGGGTGGAGGACAAAGAAAAGGAAAAAAAAAAAGAAAAAAGAAAGCTGTTTTAGGTGGCTATAGACTGAAAAGAGACAGAAATACTGCTGTGACACAGACAGATCTCATTTCACAATTTCTTTGGCAGCTTTTGTTTCTCCTTTTTTTATTTTAAAAAGGCCAAAATCCCAGGGTCTTGATGTCCGGCAGCTGGCTTCAGCAATGCCAAGACAGTTATTTATTCTTCTTGTCCATGATTGTTATCCCTCTCACTCAGCAGAAACACAAAGTAACCTCAAAGTTTTAATCCTCTGCAATTCAGTTTTCTTCATCCCACTTTATTACGCTGTTGAAGAATTTCAGTGAAATCCTAACTATAGATTGTGTTTTCTGCAACGAGGGACCCAACAGCATTTATAAAAATCAGCTAGTTCTAAACAGTGTCAGGAGGTGGATGAGGTGAAAACGATTTAGAATCTAGAGGAGTGCTTGGCATATAAAAGGCACTCCAAAGCTATTTGCAAAATCTAAATGAATTTGTGTGTAAGTGTGACTCTGGGGACTGAGCCCAGGCTTGTGCACATGGTAGGTGCTGCTCTAACACTGAGCACCCATCGATGCAAAGTTACTTAGTTCACAACACAGGCTTTCACTCTACTTTTGTGCTTGTTTTTGTTTTGGGGGGGAGGGGGTGGAGCGGTGGCTCAGCGGTTTCAGTGCACGAGGATCCGGTTTCAAACCCCAGCACCACGTACACAACTAAGTGTTGGAGCAACGAAGGCCATGTGAAAAACTAAATAAAGTTGTTTCTCTCTTTCTCTGTCTTTCTCACTGTCCCTCTCTCTTTAAAAAAAAAGAGAGAGAGAGAGAGAGAAAGGGAGGGGGCAGGAGCAGTGGCTCAGCAGTTACAGCGCTTGCCTAGCATGTGTGAGGATGCAAGTTCGAACCCCAGCACCACGTATCGAGTAAAGTGTCGGAGCAATGAAAGCCACACAAAAAACTAAATAAAACTGATTCCCTCACTGTCCCTCTTTTAAAAAGAGAAAGAGAGAGAGAGAGAAGAGAAGAGAAGAGAAGAGAAAGGGAGAGAAAATCAATTTTATTTAGTTTTCCATCTGGTTTTTGCTTTTCTGACACCTATTTTTGTGGTAATGGGGTTCGAACCTGGGTCTTCATGCACACCAGGCAAGTGCTCCACTGCTGAGCCACTACTCCAGCCCTTGAATTTAGTTCTAATCCAATCCTTTTGGGAAGAGTAATAAGGTCATTCCTCATCTGTTTGGTTTCTTAGATCTCACTCTTCCTTGATCACCCAAAAATTACAAGAGCAGCAGCTAGATTTATTCAATCCTTGTTCTGCTGCACCATCTGATATACTATATGGTATTTGTAACCATGTGAAAAGGGTTCTTCTCAAGGAATCTGGGCCTGGGCCAACACTGATACTTACGCTTTCTTTGCACTATAATTCTTTTATATTATTAGTCTTCTTTTTGGGTCTTTTTCCATCTGTTCTTTCTTCTCAGAATCAAATAAAAACTATGGTGACTAACCAAATTTATTAAGTTTATTTAGCTTTCAACTGGTGTTGAAAACAGAATTAAATTAAGAGGAGGTCAAGTCAAATAGTCTGGCAGAGGAGTGGAGATGGGATCAGTACAAAATTTATAATTATAACTATGGTCTTGGAAACCATGAATAGAACTCAATCCAGACCCTTGCTGGATGCAAGGAAACCATTTCTAACAATACAAATTACACAGCTGGCAGAACATCTCAGAATGTGTCAAAAGAATCTGTGTCTGAAAACAGAAAGGGGCTTTCTCAACAGTAAAGATGCTTCAAAAACCTGAGTGCAGGGGCATGAGGATACCGTCCATTGAGCCGTCAGTGGTTGTGTGCCCAACACACACAAAATAAAAAAAGGAAAGAAAAACAGCTATCGAAGAAATAAAATGCAGAAAAACGAGTATACACACGTAATGTTATGAAGCACACTTAAGAATTTTAAATTTTAGAGCAGCAAGCAGATCAGGGGAGGAAGGAAAGAGGGAAAGGGAATGTACTGGGGATTGATCGATTTACGTTACGTGCATATACAAATGTGGCATATGGAATTCCACCATGACATATAATCATAATGTACCAATTGAAGGCAAATGAAAAAAGATTTAAGGCTGGGGTAGTACTAAAAACAAAGACCGTAAAGAATGAACAAAGAAGATTTAGATAGGGAAGAGGTTAGAATACTTTTGCTGTTTGCTTTTTACAGTGTGATGACAGAAAGGTTGGAGATATGGCATTCTGTACAAGTAGCAGCATCAGATTAGTTTAAAAGACCAAGTGATTAAAGGAACAGATTCCAGAATTAAGCATATTTCCTCTCCACAAAATATTCCAGAGAAATTAGAATAGCATAGTTTCCTATTAAATGCAACATATAAGCTCCTCTTGATAGGCCAAGCAAACAGAAGAGATAGGCCAAGCAAACAGAAGAGAGAGAGCAATCTGAGATAGAGGACTGGCTCAAAATTTCCCATATTTGACAATGTCAGAAGGTTAGGCATTTCATATCAAAATGTGAAAACGGTTTAAACTTACTCTCTCTAGGGGCAGGTCCTTTGAACTGACTTCTGATAGGTAACAGGGCCATGTTTCCAATGAGTTTGGTGTCAGGGTCCATGAGAGAAGAGTGGTAAGCCTGTAGTGGCAAGCCAGGTCAGAATATAGCACAAAGAAAACAAATGGCACTGGGTGACACATACATTCCTCCCAAGTAAAAGTACCCCACCCAAGATTTAGTAGGGGAGGGAGAAGGGACAGCAGCAGCAATGTGCCAGAGTTGGCTCTTACTGGCTCAAGAAAACCAATTGTTGAGGCTGGAGCAGTGGCTCAGTGGTTATGGCACTTGCCTGGCACGCGAGAGTACGCAAGTTCAAACCTCAGCACCACGTATACAATGAAGTCTCAGAGCATCAAAAGCCACATGATTAAAAAAAAAATAACTAAATAAAATTGATTCTCTCTCACTGCTCCTCTCTTTAAAAAAAAAAGAAAAAGAAAACCAATTGTTAAATTCTGAGAAATTTTGCAAGCTAGTTATTAAACTAGCTCATTCTCAGAAATTGAATTATATAAATTTACAACTGAATAATGCCAGGTATGGTGGCTCATGCCTGTAATCCTAGTGGTGCTGGAGGTTAAGGCAGGAGGATCACAAGTTCAAAGCCAGCCTCAGCAACTTAGCAAGACCCAATCTCAAAATAAAAAAGGGCAGCAGATGTGACTAGGTGTTAAGATGTGACTAGGTTCAATCCTCAATACCAAAAATAAAATTATTTAAAAAAACAACAACAAAGGCCATAAGTTATTCAACCACTTCCCAATTGTAAAATATTACACGTTCTTAAGGCATTTATCTTTTGTATTTTTGTGGTAGAAATACTATATGATGGGATGCTACTGTGTAAGTCTTCCAATTTCACACTCAGTGAATCACAATGAGTGCTGCTGGGGTTATTTTCATTACATAAATAGGCGAACAGCATATACCGGGGCACCCACCATCCAAGTAAACCAGGACCCTTTTCAATTCTGCCAATTCCTGGCTTTATATCTTCAACAAATACATCACTTTTCTTCCCCTAGCCTGCTTCCAAATTTGTAAAATGAGCAATCCATACTATCTTTAGTGGGTAGATGTGAGTTAAAGGAGAGGAGAAAAAATCACATCTGTAAGGGCAATTCAGAGGCTGACTCCTGGCTTTTTACAAGGCGTCTGGTTTTTTAGTCCATTCACACATTCATTCATTCACCAAATGATTACTGAGCATCTGCAAGGCACAGTGATACAGGTGACATAAGACCAGTGTGGTTCTTATTCTTGGAAGAACTTTTAGGCTAATGGAGAAAGCAGATGCAATATAAATATCCAGGGTGCTCTATGGTCAACTGGAATGAGCACAGAGCTTTAGAGTTCTGGCTCAAAATCTGGCTTTACCACTAGTGTGCAAGTTATTTAATTATTGTGGGCATCAGTTTTCTCTTCTGCAAAATAAGAACAATAATAGTATCTACTTCATAGGATCATTGTGAGATTTATTACTTTAAAAATGTTTAGCCAGGTGCAGTAGTGCACACCTATAATCCCAGGGGTTTGGTAGGCTGAGGCAGGAGGATAGCAAGTTCAAAGCCAGTCTCAGCAATTCAGCAAGTCCCTAAGCAAATTAGTGATACCGTTTCAAAATAAAAAATAGAAGGGTTGGCGACGTTAGTCAGTGGTTAAGCTCTGGTATCAAAAAAATTTTTTTATTAGTGTATTAGAATTATACATAATAGAGGGCTTCATTGTGACATATTCATAGGAGCACATAATTTGGTCTATTTCATTCCCCAGTACTTCCCCTTTCCCCCTGAACTTTCTGAGTCTGGCTCATTTTGCTCTACGTAATCTCTCACGTTGCACCCACTGTCCTGCAAACGCCATAATTTTGTTTTTATGACTGAATACAACTGCACTGTATTCAACGTAAGAATTAAATAGAATACAAAGTGTGTAGCTCTGGAACTGCCCGGCACTCCTCAGGAGTCCAGTGCTAACCATGGGATTCCTAAAATACATGGCTGAAACTATGGCCTGCTCCTTTTCAACACAGGTATGCCTTTCCCAAAGCCGGCCCTGCTCTCCACCAGTAACGGTGTTGTTATCCATCTATTTCCACAGCATTTGTCACTGTCTGAAACTATCCCCTGCGTTTGTGTTTACACTTTAGGCTGTCTCCCCATGAGAATGCCAACCCCTTAAAAGAGGGGATGTGTGGGCCTCCTTCAATGCTGTAGTCCCGTTCAGCTTGCTCAGCAATGTGTATCACCGAACCCCCGCTTTCCTAATCTGCAAAATGGAAACCACGTGGGCGATAAATCCCACAAACCCTCCGCCAGAAATTAAGGACAACCGGGCCATCATCAATTTCACTCCTATTGCTACGCACACGGAAAAGAGAACACCTGGAAACCAAAGTCGAGCCTGAGTCGGCCCCAAGGGCTTTCTCAGCCCGTGGCTCGGGGGTGGCCGCCCCTGCGGGGGCGACAGAGGAGCAGCCCAGGAAGTGGGTCTGACAGCTGACAAGCCGCAGGCGAGACCCGCCCGCTAGGGCGGAGGAGGAAATTGCACCGACAGGGAAAAAGGAGAAGCTGGACTCGGCTAGAAAAATGAATAAAAGGCGTAGCCCTTGCGTTGGCGGCACCGTGGGACCCTGCTGGTCTCGGGGACCTGAACGGGCCCGAGGGAAGTGGCCTGGACTGGAGAGAAGGGGCGGGACGGACGGAGGCGGCCTCCCTCCTCGCCCCGGCCGCCGGCCCACACTCCCCTCAAGGCCGCACCTCCAGCCGACCCACCCTAGAGACCGTACCCCTCGCCGCTCCTTCTGAGGCCCCGCTTCTCTCAGCGCACGCACGGCTTCCCGCCGCTCTCCCCAACCCCCGCAGTGTTCCCAGAACTCAGTCTCGAACCCTTACCGGCATCTTGGCGGCGCCGGGGTCTGGACCTAGCGGAGCAGGACCTAAAGCGCGGCGCTTCCGGCCTGGGGACCCGGGCGGAGTAGGCGGAAGTGAACCGGAAGGGGAGGGCGCGAGTAGGGAGGGGCGCTTCCGGTCTCGCTGTCACGCCGCGCGCGCAGCTGCGGCTGCGCGAATCAGAAAGGGCGCCAGGGGGCGTCCAAGCTCTAGGGGGCTCTGAATTCCGCGCCTGCGTAAAAAGCGTGCGGAAGAGCGATGGGTTCTGGCATCAGCATCCCAGGGATTAATCCCCTTCGTTTTTTCTTAAAGGTCATCTTTTCAGCGAAGAATCCCTCGTCCTACGTTTAAATTCAGTCCTACTCCAATGCCCCTGCTTTAAACAAGAAACTCTTAGTTTTATGATCTCAGTTTAATTTTGATGTTGGTCACCTGTTTCCCTACCCAAGTGAAAGTTAAAAAGCAAGCATTTGGTCCGCTTTGTTCACTGCTGAACCGCCCCGCCTGTGACAATCGTGACAATCACCGTTCATAGATAGCATCAGTAAACATTTGTTGAATGAATGAACCCAACCCACAGCCTTTCAAAATGGGCATGGGCCACGCCTGTAATCCCAGCTGCTCTGGAGGCTGAGGCAGGAGGATCTCAAGTTCAAAGCCAGCCTTAGCAATTTAGCGAGGCCCTAAACAACTTAGACCGTTTCAAAATAAAAAAGTAGGCTGGGGATATGGCTGAGTACTTAAGCGCCCTAGGTTCAATCCCCAGTACCGAAGGAGGAAAAAAAAAACGGAGAGGAAAGTCGTATTAGGCTGCCCTATGAGACAGTATCCCTGAGGACTGGAAGGTCAAATTCTTTAAACCCCCAAGTCCAGAGAGGAAGGCAACAGAATCTAGCCTCTTCCTTCTTCCCCATGGATATACCAGGTTCTCCAGAAGCTAAACCAGGGAGGTATAGTTTAAGGAGTAATCAAGAGGGCAAAGCTTGTCTTTTTCTTCCCCTTACAAATGACAGTTTCTAAGATTATTAACATTGGGAGATCAGAGTGTTCTCACCTTTCCACACTCTTAAGGGCTACAGGAAAGGTCCCAAACAGCCCAACACACATCCCCATGATGAGTGTTGCCCACTCATCACGTTCTTCTCACACTGTCCTTGTGAGAGTAACTCACACCATCAGTCTATGTGGTACAGACACCTGACTCTTTCCCCTAGCTGGGCCCTCAAGTGCAAGCTACCACTGATACCTATGGTTTACTTTGGTTCTTTAATTAAAATGTACCAAATTTGACACTGCAGGTGTAATTTTGCTATCCAGGTCAAAGAATGATAAAAATTTAACCTAAGTTGCAGGGTCTGATTTGTATTAGCTGGCAGACTGGCAATGACCAAGGGAATGCTGGCCTTTTGTAACAATTAAATAAAAGAGATCCTGACCTGTGATAGGTTGGAGGAGAATATCTGTTGATGGATCAGCCATTCCCCAAGGCCTGTACTCACACCCAACACAAATCAACTTGGAAATACTGAAAACAATTCGATGTGGCAATAAATTAAGAAGACAAATTGTGTCATTTGCACTTTGGTATGTATTTATTACTCAAGATATGTATAAACTTGGGGCTGGAGCAGTGGCTCAGGGGTTACGTGATGCTTGCCTGGCATGCGTGAGGTCGTGCGTGGGTTTGAACCCCAGCACCCCACATACATAACAAAGTGTCACAGCAATGAAAGTCATATGAAAAACTAATAGAATTGATTCTCTCTCTCATTGTCCTTCTCTCTCTCTCTCTCTTTTTAAAGATATGTATAAACTTTTAAGTGCTCAGAGACTATAAACTGAATTTCTGGAATAGTGGTTCAGCAGTTGGGAGTGTTTGCCTGACATGCGTGAGGACCCAGATTCAAACCCCAGCACCACATATACAATTAAGCATCAGAGAAACAAAGGCCAAGATGAAAAAATAAAGTTGATTCTCTTTCCTCTTTCTCTCCCTCTCTCTCTTTTAAAAAAATTAAATCTGTCTACATTGACACTTGGGGAAATTTACTCATTCAAAAATTTGCCTGGAGCAATGGAGTGGTGGCTCAGTGACTGGAGTGCTTCCCTGGCATGCATGAGGACCCAGGTTCAAACCCCAGCACCACATACACAAGTAAGTGTCAGAGAAACAAAGGCCAGATGAAAAAAAAATAAATAAAACTGATTCTCTTTCTCTCTCTCAAAAAAAATAATAATAATAATTGCCTGGAGCAGGGCACAGCAGCACACATCTGTAATCCCAGTGCTCAGGAGGCTGAGACAGCATTGCAAGTTCAAAGCCAGCCTCAGCAACTTAGTGAGACCGTCTTGAAATAAAAATATAAAAAGGGCTAGGGACAAAGCTCAATAGTTAAGCACCCCTGGGTTTAATCCCAGCCCACATGTGCACACACACAAATTTGCCTCTCTGTGAATTTCAAATTCTTCCTGGAAAATAAGAGTGTAATGAAAGGTTAGTGCTACCTCTCTGTTTCTTTCCTACATAAACAAATATACCTCAACACACAGATACTTTTAATTTTTTAATTATACAAATACCAAATTTTCAATGCGGGAAAATAAAAACATACAGATAAGCAAAGGTATTATCTATACCCTTGTGGATTTTTCCTTTGGATATACATGTATATATTTTGTTACAGTAATTCATGCCCCTGAAGAAACCTCTCATTAACAACAAAAATCCAACCAAAAAAAGTTGGAATGTCCTAGATAGCCCAGATATGAACTTATATTTTATACAAATCTATGTACATTCACTTTTTCTTTTCTTTTCTTTCTTTTTTTTTTTTTGAGTACTGGGGTTAGAACCCAGGGCCTTACACATACCAGGCAAATATTCCACCACTGTGCTACATTCCCAGCCCTTTTTTTAATTCTGACTTTTAAAATTTCAATCTCAGCTGATGCTGGGTGGGGTGGCATATGCCTTTAATTCCAGTGACTTAACTGGGGAGGCTGATGCAGGAGGATCACAAGTTCCAGGCCAGTACTCAAACAAAACAAAACTCAACTCATGCTGTTAGAATTCTACTGTAAGATTCATTTCTTACAATAATGGGGGTTGGGGCTGGAGAGGTGGCTTGGTGGTTACAGCGTTTAGCCAGCATGCGTGAGTTCGGGGTTTGAACCACAGCACCACGTACACAACAAAATCTTGGAGTAATGAAAGCCACATGAAAAACTAAATAAAAATTATTAAAACAAAACAAAACAATAATGGGGCTTGAGCCCAGGGCTTTGAGCATGCTACACAAATGCTATACCACACTCCAGCCCTGAAAAGGCTGGTCCTTAAACTTGGTGATCCTCCTGTCTCAGCCTCCTGAGCTGTTGGGATTACAGGCAGTGCCACTGTGCCTGGCAAGATTCCACTTTAAACAGCAAGAGTTTCAGAATAACTTAGAATTTGATTCAGGCATGCCCTTGATAAAGGGTCAAGTACTGTTTTTCATTAAAAAAGCCCCTTTCTATTACTGTGTCCTTTGAAGATCTGCATCCTCTGCTGATGTGGCCATGAGCTCTTTACATACATATAGTTAACTTTTTTAGTAAATTCTTCATTCATTCTGGTGTTCTTGAAAATATTCATCAAACAAAGAGGAAGACTCATCTTCATGTTCCTGATACAAAGGAAACACAAAACAGAAAATAGATTTATTTCCCCTGCATATGTGCATATTCACGTATTATTCAGGTAATGCTCTATATGGAACTAATAACCAGGATCAGCTCCAGGTGTTGCTTATAGGTAATCATTAATGGTTAAGAAAAGGCATAATTTTTTTATTAGATGTATATAGAGATACAATTGAGGGGGAAACATTATCAAGCCATCAATAACCAATGTATATATACTTAGTTATCCAGGGCTAATGCAAAATCATGGATGCCCAGCTTAGGTTTCCCCTGTTGCTGTTTCCCCCAGAAGAACTCCTGAGTTAAATGGGTATCTCGTGGAGGAATGACATTTGCTTCTGAGAGAGTTCCCCCATATTCCCACTCTCCAGTCTCCTAGGAGTTCTTCCTACACCCTCCCCCTCCCCATTCCCCTCCCTACGCCTCCAAGAAACCTAGGGAGCCATCCCCCTATTGTGTTGAGAATCATACAATTTGAAGTTATTGTTAGCTTAGCCATCTAACATACTGCTTCCCCATGTATTCTAGCTTCCACAGATGAGAGATACCATTTGGCCCTTGAGTCTCTGAGATTGGGATACTTCACTGAGCATAATTCTTTCCATCTCCATCCATTTGGCTGCAAAAGTCATAATATCGTCTTCTCTAATGGCCAAGTAAATTCCATTGTATATAAGTACCAAAGTTTTTGTATCCACTCATCGAGTGAGGGGCATCTGGGTTGGTTCCATAGTCTAGCTATAGTAAATTGAGCTGCTATAAACATTGATGAAGCCACATCACTATAACATGCTGATTCTAACTCTTTTGGGAAAAAACCCAGGAGTGGGATAGCTGGATCATAAGGTGGTTCCATCCTTAATTTTTTGAAGATCCTCCACACTGCTTTCCATAGTGGCTTAACCAGTTTGCAGTCCCACCAGCAGTGTGACAGTGTTCCTCTTTTCCCACAGCCCCTCCAGCATCTGTTGTTGTTAGAATTTTTCATTTTTGCCACTCTAACAGGAGTGAGGTGGTATCTCACTGAAGTTTTGATTTGCATTTCCCTTATAGCTAATGATGTAGAGCATTTTCTCATATATTTATGGGCTTTCTGGACTTCCACTGGAGAAAAGTTTCTTTTAAGTTCCTTAGCCCACTTATTGATTGGATTATTTGTGAGTTTGGAGTTTAGTTTCTTTAGTTCCTTGTATATTCTGGATTATTAGCCCTCTGTCCGAGGTGTAGCAGGCAAAGGTTTTTTCCCATTCTGTAGGTTCTCTCTTGATGCTCTTGACTAGATCTTTATCTGTGCAAAAACTTTTCAGTTTAATTGCATCCCATTCATTTATTCTTGATTTTACAGCTTGAGCCATGGGAGTTTTGTTAAGGAAGTAGCTGCCGACTCCTATGTTCTGTAGTGTTGACCCTACTTCTTTTTCTAGTAAGTTTAAAGTTGTTGGCTTAATATCCAGGTCTTTCATCCATTTTGATTTAATTTTTGTGCAGGACGAAAGATAAGGATCCAGCTTCAGTTGTCTACATATGGCTGTCCAGTTTGTCCAACACCATTTGTTGAACAGGCTTTCTTCCACATTATGCTTTTGCCCCCTTTATCAAATATCAAATAGTTAAATATATGGGGTTTTGTCTCAGGATCTTCTATTCTGTTCAACTGATCTTCGATTCTGTTTTGATACCAATATCATGCTGTTTTTGCTACTACGGCTCTGTAGTATAATTTCAGGTCAGGGATTGAGAAACCCCCTACTTCTTCCTTTCTATATAGTAATGTTTTGGCTGGTCTGGGTCTCCTGTTATTCCATATGAACTTGAGAATTGCTTTTTCTATATCTGTAAAGAATTCCATAGGTATCTTGATGGGGATTGCATTGAATCTGTAAAGGGCTTTGGGTAGAATGGCCATCTTTATTATATTGATTCTGCCTAACCATGAACATGGAATGTTTTTCCATCTACTCAGGTCTTCTGTAATTTCTTTTTTTAGTGTTTGATAGTTTTCTTTGTAGAGGTCCTTAACATCCTTTGTAAGGTTAATGCCCAAGTATTTCATTTTTTTGGAAGTGATGGTGAATGGGAGAGATTTCCTGATTTCTTCTTCTGAGGATTTGTTGCTGGAGTAAAGAAATGCTAGTGATTTACTGGAATTGATCTTGTAGCCAGCTA
This sequence comes from Aplodontia rufa, assembly GCA_004027875.1. Lineage (NCBI taxonomy): Eukaryota > Metazoa > Chordata > Mammalia > Rodentia > Aplodontiidae > Aplodontia > Aplodontia rufa. Next base: position 177,094 of record PVKS010000017.1, read on the forward strand.
CTTTGCTGAAAACACCTATAAGCTCTAGGAGTTTTCTGGCCGATGTTAATGGGTCTTCTAGGTATAGAATCATGTCATCAGCAAATAGAGATAACTTAACTTCCTCTTTTCCTATACAAACACCTTTGATTTCCTTGTCTTGACTGATAGCTCTGGCAAGGGTTTCAAGGACTATATTGAACAAGAGTGGGGAGAGCGGACAGCCTTGTCTAGTACCTGAATTCAGTGGAAATTCTTTCAGTTTTTCTCCATTGAGGATAATGTTGGCTATGGGTCTGTTGTAAATGGATCTGACATAGTTAAAGTATCTTCTCTTGATACCTATCTTTTCCAAAATTTTGAGCATAAAGTGGTGTTGAATTTTATCAAATGCCTTCTCTGCATCAATTGAGATGATTACATGATTTTTGTTTTTAATTGTTTATGTGGTGAATTACATTTATTGATTTGCATATGTTGAACCAGCCTTGTTTTCCTGGAATGAAGAACACTTGATCATAATGTATTATCTAAGAAAAGGGATAATTGGTAGAATTTTTCCAGATATATGGTAAGCTGATGTGCTTATAGATCCTCAGAAGCACTTCTCACTTTAATTTACATTCACAAGATTCTGAGCTAATTTGCTTGTACAGTGCTCTCCTGAGAACTATCATTAGTCTCATCGTTGACATGTGAGAACAGCCCAGGTTCAAATGGATTTCACCTCCTCTTGTACGTACCCCTAAGCTGAATCCTCAGACTTAACTCAATAACACTGCCTCGACAAAAGGAAGAGTAAAATTGATACTACTTGCTGAGCAGAGGTGTCAATTTTAGTGATTACTTAGAAAAGCTCAGGTATCTGCTACCACAAAGACAAAAAACTAAGGAGTTGCCTGGATTATGCAAGAGGTCAATGAGTGCTGGCAAATATTTTCACCAAAGCCAATCAGAAATTACCTTGGGTTCTTTAAATTCTAAATCTTCTCCATACTGAATGGCAAAATCAATATGCTGTAATACAATGTTCATGCTTTCTTCATCTGACTGATCATAAGGCAAAAATCGAACCATGCTGTAGTCATCAATCTACAAGTTGGAGATTACAAAAGAAGGTTCATTCTGAGGTTGTGTAAATATATTATTTTCAACTTAGATCTGAGTTCTGGTAACTATTTGCACTTCTGATTAGAGACCTTGTATGTTTCGGGTACAGGAGGACGCACAGCCAGAGACCACTGCAGTGAATCATCACGGATGTTCCTGAGCTCTGGCTAGGCAGAGCACTCACTGGCTTACTACTTAACTGCATCCTGCTTCATGGGCATTTATCCAAATTTAACACCCACAGACAGCTCTCAACTGCCCAAATGGCTTGGAATGGTAGACATGTTGAATTATTGGCCACTGACAACTATTTCTAAATGAAACTGCTGACAGTCCAGCCCAGCCCTTCCCCATTTTTCTTCTCTATGCAAGAAATAGGGTTGGGGACAGCTGGAGTGGTGACTCAGAGGTTGGAGTGCTTGCCTGTCATGCACAAGGACCTGAGTTCAAACCCCAGCACCACATACACAACTGTCTGAGAAGCAAAGACCAGATGGAAAAATAAATACAATTGATTCTCTCTTTTTCTCTCTCGCTCTCTCCCTCTTTAAAAAAAAAAAAGAAAGAAAGAAAGAAATAGGGTTTGGTCTGTGCTTCCTAGAAAGGTAGTCAATGCATGGATGTGGGCAAACACCTGGCCAGGTCATTTAGGAAAATACCCAAAATACTACACTTCAAAAACTTACCAGTCCACATATAGCTTTAGTCAACTTTTTGAATTTTTTGCTTCTTAAGTCACTTGTTGAATCTTTTAAGAAGGCATACATATCTGGATCTAGAAACCTTTAAAAGTGAGGAAGAATTCTGATGAATAAAAGGAAGAGATCAAGAAATGATTTATAGGGGCTGGAGTGGTAGCTCAGCAGTTTCCGTGCTTGCCTGGCAAGCACGAGGACCCGGGTTCAAACCCCAGCACCACATACACAACTGAGTGTTGGAGCAACTAAGGCCATGTGAAAAACTCAATAAAGTTATTTCTCTCTTTCGTCTCTCTCACTGTCCCTCTCTCTTTATAAAAAAAAAAAAAAAAGAAAAAGAAATGATTTACAGACTGATTCAACCTCTCAGTTCCATAAAATAGAAAGTTCATCTTTTCAAATGAAATCTCCTGGTAACGTGAACTTACTTCTCAATTTCCTTCTTAGCTTTCTTACTTAGCAGATCCATTTTTGTCATGATGTTAATTTGTGGAATTTCTAGAGAGATCATAGCACTCAGGGCTGCTAAGATGCCAGAAATAAACTAAAGGAGGAAACAGAAAAGGGAAAATTAATCAACTGTTGCCAACAAAGTCTCTAAATAGAGACTTCTACTCCTCTCTGGAAAAAAAGATAATGCTAATACTAAAGAGAAAGACCACTTGCTGATCAGATGGTTGCACATCAGCTCCCAAAGGTGAGGATAATAATATGTACCTTTAATGTACGGGGATCATATATCTCAATTTAGATAAGTATTATCAACCTCCTTACCCATTACCCATCTCATACTCAATAGCTACTAATGAGAAATAAAATTTGACTTAGTTCATAAACAAAAGATCTTCAGAAAATTTTAAATAGATTATTTTATTATTTTAAAAAGTACATTATTTCATTGCTTCAGCCTTTCAGCTAAGAGAAAGTGTAGCTAATATCTGTTCTTACCAGTTTAATATCACATACGTTCTCTGTCTGAGGACAACATACAAAATGGATTTTTGGAGCAGCAAGATGGACTAGAAGCGTGCTCCATCTCTCCACGCATCAAGCTGGTATTGCAGGCCCTCCAGGAGATGCACTCCACCCCACTCTTCTGGTTATTAAAAGCAGGTTGCTTTTATAAAATACACTGTTGTATAAAATACCCATTTTGCTCATTTTTTTCTTGGCTAACAGTTCCCCAAAATCTATGATATCACCATTTACTATTTTTCATATATTTTTAAAATATGTTAGCATCATTTAACAATAAGAGATACCAAACAACTCTGAAAGTCTGCAATGTCCAGAATCACACAATAATTAAAGGAGACAGTCATCTGCTTATACCCATGATTGAAAAATCTACAACAGATTTATCTTCCGACCTTGAATGATTCCACCATAAACTGAGAATCAACAAGAAAAACTCCACACACTCGAAATTCCCACTGTTCCAGCTGCTGGACCAGCTGTTTCATCACAGGCAGGTGAGTATACAACTCGATTTGACCTAGAGGAAGAATGTTATAAGAACAGTACAATCAGGAAATAGGTTAAATCATCAAATAGAGAACACAAGTTTTCCTCATAAGATGGTTTAAAGGAAAAAAAAGGAAGTCAGTCCTGAGTAATAATACATTTAATTTTAAGAGGACATAAAGTTCAACGTTGTCATAAAATCTAAAATGAATTCCTGTTTTTTTCCTTTTCTTTTCTTTTTTTTTTTTTTTTTTGGTACCAGGGATTGAACCCAGGGGCGCTTAACAACTGAGCCAAATCCCCAGGCCGTTTTATTTTCGGACAGGGTCTCACTGAGTTACTCAGGCCCTCCCAAAGTTGCTGAGGCTGTCTTTGAACTTGTGATCCTCCTGCCTCAGCCTCCTGAGTAGCTGGGAATACAGGTATGTGCACCACTGCACCCAGCCATACTTTGGTTTTTTGCCAATCAAAAGTGAGTGATAGAGGCTAGAGTGGTCGCTCAGTGGTTTCGGTGCTTGCCTGGCAAGCATGAGGACCTGGGTTCAAACCCCAGCACCACGTACACAACTGAGTGTTGGAGCAACGAAGGCCATGTGAAAACCTAAATAAAGTTGTTTCTCTCTTTCTCTGTTTCTTTCACTGTCCCTCTCTCTTAAAAAACAAAAACAACAACAACAACAACAAAAAAAACACTTCTCTCTTCTCTTTAAAAAAAAAAAAAAAAAAAGTGAGTGATAGGGCTGGAGCAGTGGCTCTATGATTGTGGTGCTTGCCCGGCATGCACGAGGACGGGGGTTCAAACCCCAGCACCACATATACAACAAAGTCTCAGCGCAACGAAATCCACATGAAAAACTAAACAAAATTGATTCTCTCTCTTACTGTCCCTCTCTTTAAAAATAAATAAATAAATAAAAGTAAGTGATAGGGCTGGGGTGCAACTCAATGGTTAAGTACTTGTCTGTCTGACACATGAGGTCCTGGGTTCAAACCCTAGCACTGAAGGGGGAAAAAAAGTGAGTGCTACAAAGGGATGTGCACTTTGGGGATATTCACCAGGCCCTGGGCTGAAGATGTATGCTTTTCTGGTGGGTTCATGTATGTGCCCTTACAAGCAAGGAAAAACAAGTGAGGACTATGCACAATCAAAACTAGGTTAGGCTCACCTCTAAAATTCAAAATTTGGATTAAAAAAGTATGTATAACTCCCTGTCCCTTATCAGCCTGTTTACTGTACTCCAGCCACTCTGGCCTTTCAGTGCTTCAAACCTGCTGAGCTCCTTCCTCCTGAAGGTCTTCAGCATGGTGGGAGCCCTCTGCTTGGACCTTCACCCTCACCCAAGGGCTCAGCTTAAAGGTGATCAGAAGCTGTATTACTTCCAGGGTCACCTGTCACAAACAAACACTGCATAACCGCTGCAGCGATTGTGGTCATCCTGTCTTACAGTCCCTGGGCTGTCACTCCCTTCTCTTTATGGTATTCCCTGCATGCAAGGCAAGCACCTGATAAACTCAATGAAAGAATCAGAAACGAGTAAGGGCTTGGTAAAGTATTGCAGAGCAGTTTAGAGCTATAGATGCCATACTTTCTCCTGCTGAGATCACAACATAACCTCAAGAAAACACATATTACTGACTTACCTGGGCAATCAAAAAGGATGTAGTCATCCTCTACGTGGCCAAGACAGTTCTCTAGCCAGTCAAAATTATTGGCAAAGTACTCCATGCAAAATACCAATCCACCATTGGGACCGAACCTCAGAGAATCATCCTCCATCACGTCATCCACCTCGATCAGCTCCCGAATGTCTGAAAAGGACAGACAAGGCCCCAAATCTAAGTGTCCATTCAGAAATTATTATCCTCCCTGATAATGAGTAACAATTACATTTTTAAAATTGCACACATAAGTTATTTATGTACGTGGCTTTGCACTTTGGCAGGGCCCATCAATAGGGAACTGAGCAAATACGTTACTGTAAAGCTAGACAGTGCACAGTGGAATATTATGCAGGCACAAAATAGCTAACTACTAATAGACTCTAATCTCTTAGGTATGTGATTAAGTAGAAAATGGCAAGGCACAGAACTCTGCAAGAATGCCAGGTGCACCCAGGGGATGTGCACCTATAATCTCAGTGACACAAGAGCCTGAGCAAAAGAATCACAAGTTAGACGCGAGACTCAGCAACTCAGCAAGACTCTGTCTCAAAATAAAAAATAAAAGGGCTTGGGGATATAGCTCAGTGGTAAACCACCCCTGGGTTTAATTCCCAATTCTGGGGGGGGAAATGAGAAAGAGAGAAAGAAAGAAATAAAAATATACAGGCACTTGCCTGGCATGCACAAGGACCCGGATTCAAACCCCAGCATCACATCACAATGAAGTGTCAGAGTAACAAAGGTCACAGGAAAAACTAAATAAAATTGATTCTTTCTCTTTCATTGTCCCTGTCTCTCTTAAAAAAAAAAAAAAAAAAGGCAAAGCATTGCCCTTGCTCAGGATCGCCGCTCCTTTCCCACTCCTGTAGTTATTTCCACTTTCTCTGGAACCACCAGTTTCTCATTCTATTTGGCACACATTTGGTTACGATCTCCAACCTGAATAAGAAAACCTCCCTTGACCGTCACACCCCACGCATTTACCAGACCATTTCTCAGCTCCTTTTCACAGCAAAACCTCCTCAGCGAGTTGTCTCCTCCCCACGTCTATACATGGCACTTCCATTTCACTCTTCAGACCACTCCAGTCTGCTTTCATCCCTACCACTCCACTGAAATCACTTATCAAATCATCACAATCTCTGTGTTCCCAAATCTAACAGACATTTCTTTTCTTTCTTTCTTTCTTTTTTTTTTTTTTTAAGAGAGAGGGACAGTGAGAGAGAGAATGTCAATTTTATTTAGTTTTTCATGTGGCTTTCATTGCTCCAACACTTCAATGTGTATGTGGTGCTGGGGTTCGAACTTGCCTCCTTGCGCATGCCAGGCAAGTGCTGTAACCGCTGAGCCACCACTCCAGCCCTCTAACAGCCATTTCTGTGTCCTTACCTTATACAACTTCCCAGCTACATCTGACATCAACAATCACCACCTCATTCTTGAAACGTTCTCTCCTGGCTTTTGTGAAGCTATATTTTCCTCCTACCTTACCGATGCCAACCACCTCTCCTAGACCTCTGAAAGACAATGTCAAGGCTGAGTCTAGGGTCCTTTTCTCTAACACTCCCTCCAACAAGAGCTCATCCAGTCCTGGGCTTTAAAATCCACATGCTGCTTACCCAAATATTTGCACCTCCAATGTAAGTGAGCAGTTTTTAGTTAAGCTTAATCTTTTTATTTAAGAACTTGAGTTCTTTCTGTTGACTACAACTACAACAGGTCTAACCAAGAGGGGAAAGAAGGAGAAATGAGGGAGAAGTCCACTCACTTTTAAGTGTTACACCAAAGACCAAGAAAAGACACTGTCACACCTATCACCATGAACACGTATCACTGAATGACACTCAGTCTCATGATATTCTCCGTGAAATGAGTTTCTGTGTTGAGCATCTACCTTCCCCACCCTTACTGCTCCTGAAAGAAGATAAGGCTCTGTAGGACTTACCAGCCATCACAGGGTAGCTAAAGTGCTCTGCTGCTGGATCTAGGTTTACTACCTGAACCGACCGGTTGAGGGCTTCACAGTGTTGGACCATGGTGGCACAGTAGGTGCTCTGCAATGTCACAAGCAAGAGGTGTTAGAGCAACAAGAAGTGGAGTGCTATCCTCCACACCTCCAGAAGGATTCTCCACACCCCTAGGGCAGGGTCCACTAAGGCCAAACCTATTCCCTCATCAATCAAGATCCTGGCTGGGAGTCAGGACACCTTCCTGGAATGCAGATCCAGACCTGACTCACTGGTAACTCTACGGATGCACTTCTCCACTCTGTCCCTCAATTCTGTGGTCTCTAAGATGTTCTGCAAGATCACTAAGACTCCTTACTGCTCTACTGCACAACAAGTGCAAGAAGACTTGTGATTACACAGTGTGGCACTAACACACACCATCTCTTCTAAGACGTGTATAGTACAAACTAAGCTTTAGGGTAGGAAGATCGGGGATGAGGTCGCTCAGTAGCGGGTACAGAACACACAAGCGTAAGTCTGCCTAGGAGAAGAGCATTCCAAGATCAAGACTGATAAATAGTGTGGAGGTGGGCCATCAGTCTGCAATTTTTGGTTTAGAGAATTCTTTGCCCCTCAATTAGTCATTACCATATTGTTAAAATCTCTAGGCTACTTATCTGTCCCTCCCCCTTCTGTTTAAAGATTGAGATGTATCTTACTTTTTTTTTTTTTTTAAGAGAGAAGGACAGTGAGAAAGAGAGGGAGAGAGAAAGAGAGAATCAATTTTTATTGAGTTTTTCACATGGCCTTCATTGCTCCGACACTTAGTTGGGTACATGGGTTGCTGGGGTTTGAACCCGTGTACTTGTGCATGCCGGGCATGCGCCATTACCGCTGAGCCACCACTCCAGCACCTTACTTTTTTTTTTGTACTAGGGATTGACAGAGGTGCCTTACCACTGTGCTACTCACCAGTCCAAGGACTAGCACAGCACCTGTTACATAATAAATTCTTGGTAATTATTTCTTTTTCTTTTCTTTTTTTTTTTTAAAGAGAGAGGGACAGTGAGAGAGACAGAGAAAGAGAGAAACAACTTTATTTAGTTTTTCACATGGCCTTCATTCCTTCAACACTTAGTTGTGTACGTGGTGCTGGGGTTTGAACCCAGGTCCTCGTGCTTGCCAGGCAAGCACCGAAACCACTGAGCCACCGCTCCAGCCCCCTTAGCAATTATTTCTAATTGATTCATTATGTTTGAATATAAGCTCCCCAAGGACAGGAAAGTTTTTGTGTGTGTTTGTTTACCACACAATCCCCAGGGCCCAAAATAGTAAGTGGCATTAATAGTAGGTCCTAGCATTCACAAGGACACAGGTTCTAACCCCAGCACCATGTACACAACACAGTGTCAAGTGCAGGAGCAACAAAGGCCACATAAGAAACTGAATAAAATTAATTCTTTCACTGTGCCTCTCTCTTAAAAAAAAAATGCTCAATTAAGTGTTTTTGATAGAAGGCATCAAAAATTGACTTCAAATAACACAAAGTCATTAATTAACTTTTTTTTTAAAGAGAGAGGCACAGTGAAAGAGAGAAAGAGAGAGAGAGAATCAATTTTATTCAGTTTTTCATGTGGTTTTCGTTGCTCTAAGAGGTCATTGTGTACGTGGTGCTGGGGTTCAAACCTGTGTCCTTGCGCATACCAGGCAAGAGCTGCAACTGCTGAGTCACTGCTCCAGCCCCTGATTCATTCTTTTAAATAAATATAACATGCAACATACAACACCTTAACAGGACACTATATATTATATGTATTTATAACTAATTCATGTTCACTTTCAGAGTATGCTATATAAGTTTTACAAGTAGTGCAAGTACAGTATTATAGCAAAACATTTCTAATTTCTCCTTCCTATTATTTCACCTATATATAGACATAAATAAGCATATTTATATAGCATACATAATTGAATACATTATTTTGAATAAACTGTTACCCATTAAGTAAAAAAAAAATTACAGAAAGATATTTAACACAATCCGAATTAATCTAGAATACAGAAGTAACCCTCATCACATTTTTCCCTGGAGGCCTTTACGCATACTGTTCTGTCTACCTTGGATTCCCTCCCCACAAATCACACTATATTTAAAATTTTTTTCTAATTGTAGATGAACAGAATACCTTTATTTTAATTATTTCTTTTTATGCAGTGCTAAGGATCGAAACCACCCCCTCACACATGGTAGGCAAGTGCTTTGCCACTGAGCTACAACTCAAGCCCCAAATCACACTATATTTTAATTGACAGGTCATCTATCTTTCTTCCCAAATAGACACCGGCTCTAGGTAGGTAAGGGCCACATCTTATTCACATGTATATCTCTTGTACCCACAATAGGTCAATGGCTCAAAACATGTTAATTAAAGGCTGAAGCCACACAACACCTCTGAGACTCTAGTGTTAACCCACTTCTATTATTGGATTGATACCATTTCTACTATATTTTAGTGCCCTTAACATTATTCCTTAATATCAGTTTACACGGAAAAATAGACCATTATTGTAAATAGAAGACAATTATGATTATAATTATCATGATGGTGAAGGTAACCATAAAATTATACATGACTTTCATATACAACTCCCCACAGTACTGGGAGTTGACGCCAGGGCCTTGAACATGGTAGGCAAGGGCTCTATTGGTGAGTTACAACCGCAGTACTTTTTATTTATTTTATTGTTTTGTGGTATTAGGAATTGAACACAGGGACTCACAGCTACAGCCCATCCCTCTTTGTTTTGAGGCAGATTCTAAGATCCTCCTGCCTCAGCCTCCAGAAGAGCTGGAATTCCTGGAGTGTGCCACCTCGCCTGGCTTTCTTATTTTATTTTGGGACAAGTAGTATTCAAATTGCCCAGGCTGGCCTTGAACTTGCCATCCTCCTGTCTCAGCCTCCCAAGTAGCTGAGATTACAGGCGTGTTTCTCCACAGCCCATTTATGTACAACTTCTCAATGCTTACAATCCTAGCCTATTAACAGCTCTGATTCTAAAATCTGTCCTCGGAGAAGACTTGGGATTTAGAGTGTCGAAGACACACTTACTGGCGAACACAAATTCACCTCCCAAGAGAACTGAAAGAACGGAAAGAGAGCAACTTTCTCAATATATGATCCAATTCTCCTTAATACGCAGTCGTCATACCACCTAACATCACCTCAAATGCCAGAAGCCCGAGACAGGGTCGGACTCCGGAGTTAAGAGGACTGGACTCAAGCTCCGGCGATCTTGGGCAAAGAACTTGTGTCTCGTTTTCCTTCACCTGTGAAATGGGGCATACAGGACCTAGCTTAGGGTTTTCGTGACAGTAAGTGCGGCGTGTAGCGCTGTTCACGGGGAATTAAGTATCCAATAAATATTAGCAACTACCATTAGTTTCCTTCCAACCAAAACGGGACGCTGAAGCAGAGAAGCTAGCTGCCCGGGGTCTCAGGGTCCCTCGCACGCACGCCGACCGCTCCATCACCTCCCGAATCCCCAGCCTCCCACGAACTACGCCTTTTCTCTTCTCACCTTCCCGCTGCCTGCGGGGCCCATGACCAGCTGCGCGTACCGAGGCATGCCGGCTCTGCGGCTTCCCGGTCCCGTCCGCCACACTCTGCAGCCTCAGCGCAACACCCACTCAGTTCCGGGAAAGCCAAGCGCCAACCAATGGCAATCGAAACGCCCATTACACCTCCGGTTCCGCCACACCTCTGACTACGGCGAGTCCCGCGGGCCAAACTCCAGGACAAACGCGTCCTGAAGAAACACCAAAGGGGGAGGGAGGCGGGGCATCGGACTTGCGCGTGCGCAGCAGTAGTTGGCGGAAATCGGCGGTTAGGAAACTTGCCTGGTTGCTCGGGTGATAACGGATAACGGTTATCGCTGAGCATCCCTCCCCGCCTGATGCCGTGGTCCTTGGCTTGTACTTATATGGTGACACTCAAGATTTCGTAGACGTGCTGAGGGTCCAGGATACTAACGTGGAGGTCACCTTTTGTTTTAGGGAGCACGTCTATTTCCTTGCACAAAAAGATGCCGCCTTGCAGACGCCGGGCCAACGGAAGGACTCCCGCCCCTCCCCCCGTTTGACTCGAGGGTCGCGGACCTGCCCCCTCGCTCCCCCGAAGCCACTCGGGCAGCGTCCGTCAGGCGTCGGAGGGGCTAGAACTCGGCGTCGTCCTCGCTTTCACCCCAGTATCTCCCCGCCTGACGCACGCGTGCTCCCGGGGGAGGGAGAGGGGAAAGCTTCTCCCGCACGCTACTCGCGGTCGCCGCGCCGCGGAGATGCCGGGCCGGAGTCCCGGGTCCGACTGGACGGAACGCAGCTCTGCCGCAACGCCGCCCGCAGTGACCGAGGCCGGGAGTGGCGGCGGCGGCGGGTGAGGCTGCGGGGCCCTAGGGTTGGGGGCGCGGCTCCCAGCGTCAAGCCCCCTGCAGAAGAGGGCTCGGGGCTGGCCGTGAAGGGAGGGGAAAGTGGAGGCCCACTCGCTGATTAGGGGAAGGGCTTCGGAAGGTCGCGCCCGGGAGCGCCAGCGACAGTCGCCTGCGCGCACCTTTCTGCCCCGAGGGGGCGCTGCAAAACCTGCTGCGGAAATTGCCCCCAAGCCACCTGATCAGCGAAAGGCGAGAGCCGCGGAGCTGCAGGGCAGGGAGAAAACGTCCCAGTGCGCCAGCCCCTGGTTTGTGTGACGTTAGGCACCGTTTTGTTAGATGGGAGATCTTGGCAGCCAGTGACGGGGTGGATAATTCGCTGCTAAAGCCACTGATGGAGGATATTGCTCCTTATCCCCTCCCTCCCTTGTTCCCTAAAAGCTAGAACTGCCCCGGGTTTACAGTGTGCTTCCGTCCACGGTTGTGGCTCCAGCTGCACCCTGCAGTGCTGGGAATCCAAGGCCGCCTGCTTGCTGGGCAATCGCTCTGACGCTGAGCCACATCCATAGTCCCCTTTTTGTTTTTATTTTGAGCCAGAATCTTGCTAAATTTTTGCTGACCTGGAACTTGAGATGGCTAGAATTACAGGTGTGCGGCATCGTACCCGGCTTTTTTTTTTTAATTTAAATATCTGGTGCTATTAAAGACTGCTTAGGATGAGGTATGGTGTATCTTTCCTGTTGTCTACAGTACTTGGCCGAGTGCTGGTCCTAAGTATGTCAGATCAGTTAACTCAGATATTGAATGAATTGCAGGACGTGCGAAGGAACATGTTTTGTCTTAAGAAAAGTGAAAAAGAATTTATGCAAAAATCGGAAACATTATACACCAACTTATCAGTTCCAGCCACCTTAATCACTCTTTAAAGGACAGTCTTTTTCAGTACCCAATTACCTTATTGTATGAATAGCAGAAGAATCAAACTACTTAATTGAGCTCACTATAGAGTTTAGATTAGAACGCTATAAAAGACCAAAGCTAGCTTAAAACAAATCCTTTCTAGTATGGTAAAAATTTCAGATAACTCGCTTTGGGAAAAGCTTGGAACTATTAGGGTTTAAGCAGACTTGCAAGAGAAAAATTTACAAGACAGTCTGGTGGAAACATGAAAAATAAAAAGCATGTATAATACTGTCCTTTTAATCTGAAATACATTCTTCAGTGTTTATAAAGCTCAATTATTACATATTACTTATATCCTTTTTTTAACAGATCAGCTGGATTTTATTACCAGAATTCCAAAGGTATTGGTGAGTAATGCATACAGACCAGATGTCATGGTTAAAATCAAGTGCAGAGAAACCATTTCACCTGTAACAACTTAGGCAACAGATTTAAAAATAAATGTGATAGTGGCTGGAGCCCTGGCTCAGGGGTTACTATCACTTACCTGGCATGCACAAGTATTCAAGTTCAAACCCCAGCACCAAATACACAACAAAGTGTCAGAGCAACTCAGGCCACATGAAAAACTAAAGTTGATTCTCTCTCTTTCTCTCTCTCTCTCACTGTCCCTCTCTCCAAATAAATAAATAAACTTTATTACGCCCTCAGTGCTGGCACAGGCCTATAATCCCAGCCTCTGGGGAGGTGTAGACAGGAGGATTGCAGTTTGAGACTAGCCTCAGCAACTTAGTGATACCCTGCCTCAAAATTAAATAAATAAATAAATAAATAATATGTGGCTCAATGGTTAAATGCGTCTGGATTCAATTCCAGTGCAAAAAAAATTTTTTTATTACCATCCCTGGTAAACTGCCTTAAGATTTTCAGGGCATCCCCTACCAAAAATCCCCTCTTGTCCCTGAAAGAGTTTCTATTCTTCTCACTCCTTTCACTATTCTCAAAAATTTTTTTTCAATCTAATGGGTTCTTTCTCTTTTGTTAATCAAAATCATCAAACATCAAAAATGTTTAGAATTAGGACTGGAGCGGTGGCTCAGCAGTTGCAGTGCTTGCCCAGCACGCGCAAGTAGGCGAGTTTAAACCCCAGCACCACGTACACAATGAAGACTTGGTGCAATGAAAGCCACATGAAAAATTAAATAAAAATTGTTCCTCTCTTTCTCTCTCTCACTGTCCCTCTTTCTTTAAAAAATGTTTAAAATTAATAATGAACTCTAAAAGAACTATGTTCACAACTGGTGCTGGTTGCAAAACACAGCCTGGGGTTTATATACAGATTGAGGGAAAAAATTCTAAACTGAGTAGTTTCAAAGATCACAAAATATTTCTCAATGTTAACATTTCCCTCTAAAGGATAGGACTATCAAAATACCACTTCTGCTGGAGTTAAGACCAAGACAAGCCCCTAAAAGCCTCTTGCTAATTTCTTTTTAGAGGGTATTTATGTGTGTGTTAAGTATAGAAATTAGTTTTTAAATGTTTGATTTAAATTCAGTGATGTGTAAACATGGGTTCACTTTGCTTTTCCTTGGAAAATTAATAGTCCTTACAGCTACCTAGAGGAAAAAATATACACCCATACGTGTATAAATATATACATATATAACTAAGTAACATAATTGTTTTATACATTTTATTTTGTGGATATTCCTCTACCAACCATGAATTGAACTCAAGGGCAATCTATCACTGAACTACATCCTCAGCCCTGTATTTTTTATTTTGAGACAAGGTCTCACTAAGTTGTCCAGGTAGGCCTTGAATTTGTGATCCTCCTGCCTCAGCCTCCACAGTAGCTGGAATTACAGTAGCTGGGTGCCACTGTGCCTGGCCTCTTCCAAATTCTTAACTGAATTATAGTTAAGTGTAGAAAATAAACAAAACACAAACAGAAAACAAAATTAGAGTAGAGCAACCCAGATGTGGAAGGAAATAATAAAAGAAGAAACTTTCAAAATCATTGGTATATTTGATAGATTGATTCAATTATATTCAAAAAAGCCACCAGGTATTTGCTTTGGTATCACTGACACTAAAATTGGAAAGATACAGAGAAAATTAGCCTCTGTGCAAGGATGACACCCAAATTCATGAAGTGCTCCATATTATTTATTTTTTAAAAGAGAGAGGGACAGTGAGAGAGAAACAATTTTTATTTAGTTTTCCATGTGACCTTTGATGCTCAGAGACTTCGTTATGTACGTGGTGCTGGGGTTTAAACTCATGTACTTGCACATGCCAGGCAAGTGCTGTAAGCACCAAGCCCCCACTCCAGCCCAGTGTTCCATATTTAAAAGTAAATAAATAAGCAAAAATAATTTAAAAAGCTTTCAGGCCCAATGACACATGCCTGTAATCCCAACAACTGGGAGGCTGAGGCAGGAGGATCATAAGTTTGAAGCCAGCTTGGGGAACTTAGGTAGGCCTTGTCTCAAAATTTTAAAAAATTAAAAAGAACAGAGGATATACTGAGTGGTGAAGTATCTCTGAGTTCAATCCCCAGTAACAACAAAGAAAAAAGCAAAATTTCTAAGCAAATATCAATATAAAAATGAAAAGTTTATGTACTGTAGGATTTTCCTATTCAAGAAGACAATAAATATATGACTAGTAAAACTCTGAGAAGGCCTAGTTGATGGAGCATGCCTGTAATCCCAGCAGCTCCAGAAACTGAGGCAGGAGGATTGCAAGTTCCAGGCCAGCTTCAGCAACTTAGTGAGAATGTACGTAAGCAAATTAGCAGGACCCTGTCTTAAATAAAAAGGGCTAAGGATGTAGCCCAGTGGTAAAGCACCTCTAGGTTCAATCCCCAGTACCCACCTCAAAAAAAAAAAAAAAACCTCTGAAAAAAAAAACCAAAATATTTAAAAATAATTACTGTTGGATGGTAGAATTGGAACTTTTATTGGTTTTCTTTATGTTTAGTGTACTTCACAAGTCTACAATAAACAATGTGTATTTCTGATCTTAATTGGAGGAAAAAAAGGACTAATATTCAACATACGTATTTCTCCTTGTACTGGGACTTAAGGTTTCATCCTATTATTTGATATAAACAATATGGCTAATTTCTGGCAGAGTCTAGATTTTTTCCTCTGTATCCTATTTTATTATTTGGGAGAAGAAAGCCCAACATAGAACATAATTGTAAATTTTTAGTCATGCAAAAGAGGAGCTAGCAGGGCTGGAGTGGTGGCTCAGCGGTCGGAGTACTTGCCTGGCATGTGCAAGGACCCAGGTGTGAACCCCAGCACCACATCCACAACTAAATGTCAAAGAAACAAAAACCAGATGGAAAAATAAAATTGATTTTCTCATTCTCTTTCCAAAAAAAAAAAAAAAAAAGAGAGCTAACATATTACAAAAGGAAGACACAATTTTATTTATTTATTTATTTATTGGTGGTGCTAGTGATCAAATCCTCATGCATACTAGGCAAGTGCTCACCACTGAGCCTCATCCTTAGCCCTTTATGTATGTATTGGTACTGGGGATTGAACCTGGAGATGCTTAACCACTGAGCCACATCCCTAGCACTTAATTTTTTTTAATTTTGGGGGTACTAGGGAACATAGTGGTGTTTAACCACTGAGCAACATTCCCAGCCCTTTTGATATTTTATTTTGAGATAGGGTCTAAGTTTCTTAGGGCCTTGCTAAGTTGCTTAGGCTGAACTTGTGATCCTATTACCTCAGCCTCCTAAGTTGCTGGGATTACAGGTGTGCACCACCACACCTGGCTTATTTTTTATTTTGGAATAGGATCTCAAAGTTTCTTAGGGCCTTGCTAAATTGCTGAGGCTGGCCTTGTCTTTTCATCCTGCTGCCTCAGCCTCCTGACTAACTGGGATTATAGGAATGCACCACTGTGCCCTGTGGTTGGATGGTTTTTGATAAGAGCTATCCTAATGGGTATGAAATGGTATCTCACTGTTTTTGAGCATTTCCCTAATGATTAGAGATGATGAGTATTTTTTTATGTGTTTATTGGCTATCTAACTTCTTGGAGACAATTCTATTCAAGATGTTTGTGTGTTCCAAAACCAAAAGACATATCATAGTCTCTTTCAAATTTAACTATCTGATATAAAACATTCATATCATTATTCTAGAATAATCACCGATACATGTAAATATCTAGATATTGAATTTGTTGAATTGATCTTTGCTTCTGAAATTCATGAAATGACCTTATTTACAGATAGAATCAAAGATGGGCACAGAGTGAACTCGCACATAGCCAAGCTGCAAGAGTTATGGAAAACTCCTCAAATTCAAACAATTCACATCCCCAAATCAATTATGGATGCATCCTTTCTAAAGGTATACTGACAGGGAGATTTATTTATTTCTTGTGGGGCTGAGGATCAACTAGAGGGCCTTGCACATGCTAGGCAAGCACTCTATTGCTTGCTATACCCTTCGTCCCAGAGAAACATTTAACTATCAATATTATTTGAATTCAGAACTGAACTTTTTCTTTCCCCCTGTTGCTGGGAATTGAATGCAAGGTTTGCTCAAGCGAGGCAAGTACTTTACCACTAGTTATATCCCCAGCCCCAGAGCTGAACTTGTTATAAAAAATAATCTACTTTGCTAGAGATTAAGGCATTACAGAATATAAAATTTACCCAGCATATTGTCTAGGGGTAAATAAGTATCTATTGGGTAAACTCATGAATGAATGCAAGGCTGATAAATTTCCTATAAGACGGCTCTAATGCATCTTTTTTTTAAAGTTTTTTTTTTTTAAGAGAGAGGGACAGTGAGAAGGACAGAGAAAGAGAGAAACAACTTTATTTAGTTTTTCACATGGCCTTAGTTGCTCCAACACTTAGTTGTGTACGTGGTGCTGGGGTTTGAACCCCGGTCCTCGTGCTTGCCAGGCAAGCCCCGAAACCACTGAGCCACCGCTCCAGCCCCTCTAATGCATCTTTACTTAGGAAGCTCAAGCCCCCAAACAAAGATTCTCAAGGAAAGTTCCATGCTATCAGCTGCACACCTGTAATCCTAGTGTCTTGGGATGTTGAGGTAGGTGGATGGCAAATTTGAGAGCAGCCTCAGCAATTTAGTGAGGTCCTAAGCCACTTAGACCCTGTCTCAAAATTTTAAAAATAAATGAAAATGACTGGGGATATAACCCAGTGGTAAAGTACCCCCAAGGTTCAATCCCCAGTACCCATAAAGTTTCATTCTACAATTAAAAACCCACCCTCATAAAGATTTCATTCAAGGACTACAAAATTAGAAGAGAGCAGGTAAAGAAAATGACAATAAGGATTTTATAATTATTTACATGTACTGCTCATTAAAGACTAGTGGTGAGAGTGGGGTATGGTGTGCACCTGTAGTTGTAGTGACCTGGAAGGCTGATCTTTTGAGCTTAGGAGTTCAAGGCTACAGTGAGACTCCATTTAAAAAAGGAGGGGGCAGGTGGGAGAAAAAGGGCATAACTACTTGCTCCTCTTTTTTTTTTTTAAGAGAGAAGGAGAATGTGAGAGAATCAATTTTATTTAGTTTTTCACGTGGCTTTCATTGCCCAGAGACTTCGTTGTGTACATGGTGCTGGGGTTTGAACTCATGTACTCGCACATGCCAGGAAAGCACTGCAAGTGCTGTAACTGCTGAGCCACTGCTCCAGCCCCACATAACTGCTCTTAAGCATCATCTCTAGAGCAATGTGCCTATGTGAATAAGAGTTAATAAAGATTTCTATACACACTGGTATATTTCTGGCCCACATTTTTTACTTTTCTCTGAATTTATTACCTTTTCAGTAAAGTAAATACTGTGTGGATATATGTTTGCTTATAGTAGAGTCTTGCATGAGCATTAACTTCAAAATCACAAGTATACTTGGTCAGAATTACTTAATGGAGACTTTAACTGTCCCGCAGTATGTACAATACAGATAGTTATTCGAGTACTGGAAAAAAGACTTTAGTTGAAACTAAGTAGTGTCATTGGGTTGATTTTAGGTACTGTGTTACACCTCAGAAATCATATTAAGAAGGTAAGATGTCCGTACTGAGAAGTACCTGGGGACTGAAACTTGCTGGCAGAACAGCAGATTCATTCCCTTATT
This sequence comes from Aplodontia rufa, assembly GCA_004027875.1. Lineage (NCBI taxonomy): Eukaryota > Metazoa > Chordata > Mammalia > Rodentia > Aplodontiidae > Aplodontia > Aplodontia rufa. Next base: position 195,428 of record PVKS010000017.1, read on the forward strand.
CCTCGAGGGCAGGGGTTCTCAAAGCTCACAGGACATCTGGGTCACTTGAGTGGAATGTCAAAGTCACTTGCACTCTTTATTTTTATTTTTTATTTTTTTAAGAGAGAGGGACAGTGAGACAAAGAATCAGTTTTATTTAGGTTTTCACGTAGCTTTCGTTGCTCTGAGAAATTGTTGCGTACGTGGTGCTGGGGTTTGAACTCGTGTACTCACGCATGCCAGGCAAGCACCGTAACTGTTCACCTACCGCTCTAGCCCACTTGCACTCTTTAAATGGCCATTTCTTTCAACATAGTTGAATTTACTTAAGTAAAATGTATTTAAAAGAATGTGTGTGAACTTCCACATGCATTAATGGTACAGCTCTCCTAAACACGCATCCTTTCCGATAAGGGAGGTGGTTAACCTGTTCTGTAATGCTGACTATAAATCCTCTTATTCTTTTAGCATCCAGACCTCACCATAGGCCAGAAGCGATATCTGTGCAGCATTGCTAAGATCTGTAACGCCAACTATCTGAGGACGTTGATGAAGAGGCAGTACATGTATGTGATTCAGCACAGCTCACAAAAGCCAGGCAGGTGCACCTCCAATTCTTGTCTAACTAGTTCTCACAAGAAGTGAGGGCCTTCTAACTGGTCATTTGTATGACAGGTATCCTCACACATCACAGGAGCCGCCTCTGCTCTCGTTACTCACAGAAACAGCATTTCCCCTGCACTACATGGCGACACCAACTGGAGAGGGAGGACTCTTCCAACGTTGCAGCCCCCTCTACACCTGAGATGATCATACAGCATTCCCTTTGGCGATCCATTAGAAACAAAGAAGGGTCTGTTTCCTGAAGCTTAAGAGGGAGAAATGTGCCCAATTTTATCTGAAGGATAGCTGATACTAAAGTTTTGTGTTCCTTACTACGTTCACTTTATTAAACTCAGAATAGGGTGGACAGAAAGCATAAAAGGATCTCTTTACTGAGCTGAGATATGCCACTCCTTTTAGAACATATTCTATGGAATTGTAAAAACTTATTGATCAGCCAGACCTAAAACTGGGCTTTTTAATATGTTACCTTCAAATTAAAAATAATGCAAATACTTCCAAAAGGGGAAGTATATGGTTGCTTCTGAACAGAATAATTTTTTACCCCCCAGGGCTGAGGACCAAACTTGGGGCCTTGTGCATGCTTGGCAAGCGCTCTGCCACTGAGCTAAGTCCCCAACCCCTGAACAGAATACTTAAAAAAAAAAAAAAGAAAAAAGAAAAAGAGGTTAGAAAGCCCCAGTATTCAAACGGCACTATAAGTTAACTTTGCAATTCAACATTAATAAATAATAGGAGAATTTGGGGTTTTCAGTTGTCTCTTTGGTAATTCCAGCAGCTAATAAAAAACAGTTGATGGGGCTGGAGCGGTGGTGCCACAGCGGTATCATGCATACCAGGATGTGGTTTCACAACCACATACACAACTAAGTTTCAGAGCAGTGAAAACCAGATGAAAAACTAAATAAAGATGATTCTCTCTTTTTTAAAAAAGGAAAGAAAAAATAAAAAGGTTTTGTGTGGACTTCCACATGCATTAAGCAGCAGTTCACTTTGCTCACTCCAATTAAGATACTTCCCTTTATTATAGGTTAAAAAGTGGATATGCATCTAAAATAAGATGTAAGTCACTGAAGATTTTTAGAAGACCTGGAAGACTGTTCATGCAACCAGGTAAATTTGGAATTTAAAAAATATGCATTTTTGAAGATCTTATGTTTAAATATATTAAACAAAATATAGTTTCACTTCTGTTATGAAAAGATTACAAACTTTGGAATGTGATTGGCTTTAATTGCTCCAAGTAAAAAACTAAACATGAAATAGTTTGTGCTCTCACTTATAAGAAATCACTGCTCAAGGGAGTAAGATTCACGGTATTTCTTTTTTTTTTTGGAGGTGCTGAGCATGTGCTCTACCACAGAGCTACATCCCCAGCCCAACGGGGTATTTCTAATTTTTAAGATATTTACAATATCAAGGTCTGAATTTTAACAGAGAATGTCAGAATCCTGATCCACAAATATGACCTTCTCAAGCCATCACTTAGGAGATGGTGCCATTTTTAGATGGACAACATGTTTGGAATAGCACTTGGTAGTTCACAAAGGGCTATATCATTGTACCATGTTTTTTTGTTTTTTTTTTTTAAGAGAGGACAGAGGCTGGACCAGTGGCTCAGCAGTTGCAGCACTTGCTTTGCATGTGTGAGCCCATGGGTTTAAACCCCACCACCACATACACAGCAAAGTGTTGGAGCAATGAGGGCCACATGAAAAACTAAATAAAATTGATTCTCTCTTCCTCTCTCTTTGTCCCTCTAAAAGGAATTTGTCATATGGCCTCCGTTGCTCCTGACACTCCATTGTGTACATGGTGCTGGGGTTTGAACTTGTGTTCTCGTACAAACCAGGCAAGCGCCATAACCACAGAGCTACCGCTCCGGCCCCTATACCATCTTTTTTTTTTAAGAGAGAGGGACAGTGAGAGAGACAGAGAGAGAAACAACTTTATTTAGTTTTTCACATGGCCTTAGTTGCTCCAACACTCAGTTATGTACGTGGTGCTGGGGTTTGAACCCGGGTCCTCGTGCATGCCAGGCAAGCGTCAAAACTGCTGAGCCACCGCTCCAGCCCCTATACCATTTTTTTTTGATATTCAACGAACCAGTGAGAGCAAGCAAGCAGTGATATTATCAAAATTTTACAGATGCAACTCAATCAAATCCAGACTTAGGAAGGATCCACTTAATGGATCCTACTACAAGTACAGAATACTGCAAAATTAAAAAAGGAAAAAAATTGAAAGATCAGAAATATTTTTCAAAATTATAATGTGGAAAAGATTAAGTGGAAGTGGAATAATTTCCCAGGCACTACCATAACTGGGTAGAAAGTAGGAAGTTTTCCGAATTGATATTCCATTACTATACACTAGTGTCACCCAGCTCTGCTGTAAATATATTGTCCCTACCCAAGAAATGAAAGAGAAGAGGAAAAGCTATCTGGTTCCAAAAAGCACCATTAGAGAGAGGGAAAAGGTCACCATGCCCCGTGAGAAGGAAACAAAAGAAAATGGAGGGATACTATAGAACTGACCACCTTAACTTCTTCGTGACCTAAAGAATTTAAAAACCAAAGGGAATATAATACTAACAGAGAACTTGCTATCCAGTAACTTGTCTAGAACATAGCGCTGTGTATTTTATTTTTAATAGTAAGATTTGGCTAAGCTGAGATGGCAGATAAGATTATCTCTGCTAACAATTAATAAGCTGTCATTTTGAAAGTTGTTCCCAGTCATTATAAACTCACTATTCCTTCAGTTTCTTCAAATGATTCTGAATCATACATGAATGAAGAAAAAAAGGAAGAAGATTTACTAAATAAATGTATGCAATCAATGTCAATTGAAGAAGAACAGGGAGAACATCCGATGTTAACTTGACAGTTGTGTCCTGTGTACTGAATTCAAACATCACCTGACATCCAGATATCGTGCCACAGGGGAAGAAGAGACTGTGAATTGTGTCCTTTATGGTTAGAATGGTATATTCACCATTGTCATTAATTTTGGTTTGTTCAGAAACTACAACAATGTGATTGGTCCAATGTAGTTCTACATACCAATGATATTAGTGTAATAAAATTCACGTGTAATATATGCTTATATTTCTAGCTAGGTACAATTAAAATTTTTCTTGTCACTTAAAATTGAATTATTTTTCTTTAAACCTGACACATGCATCATATAATTCCTTTCTGTTTATGCCAATATTCCAATATTCGGGGGCTGGAGGCAGTGGCTTAGCAGTTGGAGTGCTTGCTTGGCTTATGTGAGGACCCAGGTTCAAACCTCAGCACCACATACACAACTATGTGTCGGAGAAACAAAGCCCAGATGAGAAAAATAAATTCTCTCTAGTTTTTTTTTTTTTTAAGAGACGGGGGAGAGAGAGAGAGAAGAGAGAGAGGGGAAGATTAAACTTTTATTTAGTTTTTCATGTGGCTTTTATTATTCTGACACTTTATTGTGTACATGGTGCTGGGGTTCGAACCCATGTCCTCATGCATGCCAGGCAAGTGCCATAACAAGTGTCGTAACCACTGAGTTACCACCCTAGCCACCCCTTCTTAAAAAATACGTAAGTAGCAATATTCTAATATTCTACAAGTATTTTCTTGTTTGGAATAAGGAGCTCTGAAATATTCAGATCTAGAATAGCATTTGATGGAGATAAAATGCTGTGACTTGCAAAGTAGTTGCTCAATAAATATTTACTACTTGATACAATTTAAAAATGTAAAATACATATTTGTCCTATCTTATAAAAGTTGTCACATAAACATTTGGATTCTCAGACTGGATTCAGTTGTGAATAGCTACGCTGGAGACAAGATTCTTTACATACTCACTCTAGTGAGCTTCCCAGTTAAACTCTAGTGGCTCTCTACAGAATGTTAATCCAGGCGTGGTGGCTTATCCCTGTAATCCCAGCAGCTCAGGAGGCTAAGGCAGGAGGACCTCAAGTTCAAAGGCAGCCTTGGCAACTAAGCAGGACCCTAAGCAACTTACCAAGACAAAATAAAAAGGGCTGCGGTTGTGTCTCAGTGGTAAAGTACCCCTGAGTTCAATCCCAGGTACCCATAAAAGAAAAAATGTTAACCTTGAAAAATGGGAGTAGCAAATTTGAAAATCATTGCTGACTTAACTAACAATATGATACATTATGTAGAAAATGTGAGTCCAACATTATGAAACAAGAATGCTCCGAAAGATTATCTCATCTACCCATTTAATTACTTACATATGGGGGCTGGAGCAGTGGGTCACTGGTTACAGTGCTTGCCTGGCATAAGCGAGTACACAGGTTCAAACCCTAGCACCACATACACAACTAAGTATCAGAGCACTTAGTTGTGTACGTGGGTTATATACATATATATACATATATATATGTGTGTGTGTGTGTATATATATATGTATATGTATATATATATAAATATTTGGACTCTCATTGGTTTCATTTAGTCTCTCATTTTTAGGTTTAAAAAATTAAATACAGGTTTATCAAGAAAGTATAAATGAAAGGTAAACATTTATTACTGGAGAAGAGAAAAATGTATACAGAAAGTCTAAATTCTTTTCATGCACTACTCTTGCAATAATGTCCAAATACAACTTGGAAGATATTTTCAAGGATACGTTTTTCTTAACACATGACCATCTACTGTGTGGTGGAGTATTTTTTTTTTTTCATAGAAATCGTATACTGCAAATATATTCTTATAGTTTACAAGAAGCTTAGAGCACTTATGTGTTAACACAGAAGACATATCTTACTGCAAAATAATACAGAAGTGATACAACATTTAATAACTTGACTCAGAGGAATGAAAAAACCCCCACAAAATCATGATGATAGACATGGTTTTAAGATTTTTTGTATTCAATTCGTTCTACTTTCACATCATCTCCAATTAGCTGATAGACATAAGTGACCACTGTAGAAGCCTGGATATCCATCAACACAAATGACGGAATAATATTTCTGGAAGAAAAGAAAATGTTAGTATTTTGTCCTAAAGAGAAGCAGCACTATAAATTTCAATTTAAAATAATTTGAACTCAAGGAAAAATCTGATTTCTTGCTTGCTTAAATGAACAATTAGCAGAAGATTGCCAAAAAAGTTAGAATTATTTAAAAGGTTACAATTCTCTTTTATGATACATCACACATGCAATTATTAGCTTTACTAAAGCCCCCAAATTACTAAACTGTACACTACTTACGTTTCCAAAGCATTATATGCACCAGTGGCAGAGCCTGGGTTAATGTAGAATTTATTTTCATGCTCAAATGCTTCAAATTTGTGTGTGTGTCCTGAGATAAGAATGTCCACATCAAACTGCCTTTGCAACAGGGCTAAGCTGGCCATATCTCCCCACGGAATAACTTGATGTCCATGTATCAGACCAATTTTGAACTGTCCCACAGTCACAACTTTCTGTTCTGGATAATTCAGATTCTGATATAAGAAACAGATATAAAGAAAACATGCATTTTATTTTGGTTTATTTTTTGGTACTGGGAATAGAACCCAGGGTTACTTATCCCCAGTTTATTTATTTATTTATTTTAAAGAGAGAAGGACAGAGAAAGAGAGACAGAGACAGAGAAAATAAATTTTTATTGAGCTTTTCACATGGCTTTCATTGCTCCGACACCCAGCTGTGTACGTAGGTGCTGGGGTTTGAACCTGCGCATGTCAGGCAAGCACCACAACCGCAGAGCCACCGCCCTAGCCCCCACCCCAGTTTATTTTTTTATTTTTTGACAGTATCTTGATAAGTTGCTGAGGCTGTCTTTAAACTTGTGATCCTCCTGCTTCAACCTCCTGAGTCACTGGGATTTACAGGAGCGCACCAAGAGAAAACATGTTTTTAGAGATACTGATGTTTAAAACAAATTATTGTTTAAATATTCAACCTCATGGAGATGTCTTGATACGGTGTATTTGATTTCTTCTCAGTCTCCAGGATTGCAACTATTATTAAAACGAATTATTCAATGTAAAAATAAAGTTTATCAAGCAATCCCTTTATTTCATTTATTTCTATAGTCTATGGATTCTCTGGGGCATGCTCTGAAGAACGATTATTCTCCTAAGCTTGCATATGACCTGTAAGCTAGGGTTTGTTCAAATTATATCCCTGGGAAAGGAAACTCTGGGGGAGCTCTCAGTGGAGTAGTGGTGGGATTTTATTTTACTTAAAAAGGATCACTCTCGTTGCTACTTGGAGAACAGGAAGGGGGAAGGGTAGAATCAGGAAACTGGAACACAGGAAAGTGATGTGGTAGCTTGGAATAGAGTACTAGAGGCGGTGGTGGTGTTAAGTTCATAACAAAAACTAAATGAGGACACTACAAAAATAGCAACAGGGGCTGGGGTGGTGGTTCAATAGTTTCGGTGCTTTCCTAGCATGCGCAAGGATGCGGTTCGAACCCTAGCCCCACATACACAACGGAGTGTTGGAGCAACAAAGGCCACATGAGAAACTGAGAAACTGAATAAAATTGATTGTCTTTCTCACTGTCCCTCTCTCTAAAAAAAAAAAAAAAAAAAGCAACAAAGCCATTTTAACTCAGCATCCATTTATTTACTAAGGACAAATATTTACTGGGTAGTCTACATCAGTGATTTTCAAAAAGTCATGTTAGGCTGCAGTGAAAACACAGGCACACTAAAAACACTGTATAAATTACCTTCAGGCTATGTGTTTAAGGTGTACATGAATAAAACATAAGTGGATTTCCTTTCTAGACTTAGTTCCTATCCCCCAAATATCTAATCATGCATATATAAATATTCCAAAATCCAAAACAATTCTGAAATTGAAAAAACTTCTGGTGCTAAACATTTCAGGTAAAGGATACTTGTAATTTTATAGTTGGAAATTTTTATTTTATTTTTTTTAAAGGGGGGGGAGAAAGGGAGAAAGAATGAATCAATTTTATTTATATTTTCATCTAGTCTTTGTTTCTCCAACACTTACTTGTGTATGTGGTGCTGGGGTTTGAACCCGGGTCCTCACGTATGCCAGGCAAGCACTCCAACCACTGAGCAATCGCTCCAGTCTATTTTTATTTTTTACAAGAGAATGAGTTTCATTTATTTTTTGAATTAGGTCCTTGCACAAGTCAGGCATCACTGAGGACCATCACTGAGTCACTGCTCTAGCCCCTATAGTTGGAAATTTTTTTAAAAAAGAAAAGGACCTTGCCAATAGAGAAACCCTAGTCTAACTTTTGCAAATAAAAATTAAGAAAGAGAGGACAATATTTGGGAAGGGAAAAAAATACATCACCTCATCAAAGTCTCCTCTCACAATATGAACATCACCAGCCAGAGTCTTGAGATAGTCATAACTCTCCTTGGTGCAAAGATTTCCAGTGCAGAGAATGTGCTGAATCTTTCCTGGTACCAGGAGTTTTTTGAATTTAGCAGGCAAACTGTTGCACCGGTGTGGGATGTGCAGATCTCCTAATACTAACACCAACTTAAAGTGTCAAGGTGAGATAAGACATAATATTAACCATGATGTCAAAACAATATATTCTTTCCCCATAACTCCCCTTTTAAATTATATTTATCAAAGATTCCAGAACCCAATAAAAGTTTTTCATATAGTTCCTATCATGATCATGTAAATACAAACATATGGTAATTAACTGTGTTCTAAATCAATCTTATTTTATTTTGGTCATAAACAATTATGCCTAAACAATATAGGTAATCATTCTACTTAATAATAAAATCAAACATTCTAAAGTGATTCATTTAGAGATCTATAAATTACACTAAATGAAACATCACTGGGCCCTATGGAATTTGGCATTTTGAAAACTGATAGGGTAATTCATATTTCCACAATTGTAATGTGAAACCTACATCTTAATTCCAGAAGATTAAAGGAGATTATTAAAAAGTTAATGATAGATTAGAAAGTTAATGATATGATGTGTGTAGGTATGAAAGTATAACAATAAACCTTTTCAATATATAAAATTATAATGAAAAATAAAATCTTGATTAAAAAAAGTTAATGGTAGAGAAAAGTTAAATCTGTAATTTATGTAGACTAGGCTGACAATTTGGAGAAGAGAATCCAAATTTTACCATTTTTGTTACTTCAAACTATTAATTATACATTACAGAGGTATAAAAACAGCCTAGGTTTCAGAATTTCAATAAAGGTGTGCTTTTGAATTATAATCTTTGATATCTTCACTTTCTTTCATTTGAAATCCTCACTGTCATGTTTTTATTACCTGGATTAAATTGCCAATGTACTGTCAATATAGTTCCCAAACAAAAAAATACCACCTTCACAATCTTTCTTGGGCATTAGAGCATTAAAACAAAAAAGAGAAGTCAGTTAAGTAAGTGATGAATTTAGCAGAAGGTAGTTTATATAGAGTTGCAACATGGTCTCAGATAACAAAAGTATACTTTGCTCATATATAAAAGAATAAAACCCTCAATCTTTAAAATTTTAAGATTTGACAAATAACATTTAATTTAGTCATTTAACAGAATACTGTTATAAAGATCACTTAAGAATAAATTCTGTCCTCAGCCAGGTTTGGTGGCACATGTCTATGATGCAGGTACTTGAGAGGTAGAGGCAGGAAGAATTCAAGTATGAAGCCAGCCTTGGCAACTTGGTGAGACCGTCTCAAAATTTTAAAAAAGAGCTGGGGGGGCTAGGGATGTAGGTCAATGGGTAGAGTGCTTGCCTAGCATGCACAAAGCCCTGTGTTTAATCCCCAGCACTGCAAAAAAAAATAAAAAATAAAAAGTAGAAAAGGAGTCATGGTATAGCACCCCTCAGTTAAATCCCCAGTTCTACAAAATAAAAATAATGATAATAATTACAATCTGTCCTCCAAAAGACAATATGATCAATTTTTTCACCTTTTTAATTCAAGAACTTCCTCTATACAGGATGTTTTCCCTGACAGACATCCTATCCATAAAGGTACATGCTCTTTCTCTGCCTCCTCCCCCCTAGATTTTTTAATTGGTACATTATAATTATAGGTAATAATGGAATTCTTTTTTTTCAGGGCTGAGGGCCCTGCACATGCTAGGCGAGCGCTCTGTCACTGAGCTAAATCCCCAACCCCAATGGAATTCTTTATTACAAATTTGTACATGCACATGATACTACAATTTGGTCAATATCTTTAACTGATTCTAAAGGCATGACTATTCCTTAATATTATGAAAGAAAACATTAAATATCTAGTAGGATAAAACAAAATAGTTTTGTCACCATAGACTTTGTAAATTGAAATTAATAAAAAAACCAAAGTGTGTGAAATTAAAATGATTACTAAAACAAGTTTGATTCATTTGGCAACAAAATAAAAATGATCGCAAAGGAAAGGAACTTTTATCAGGACACTGGGTAAGTGAAGTAACCCAAGTTTACAAAATTAGCACATTTGAAGAGAAATTGTTAAATAAGTTTCTTCTTTACAATTTATAAATATTGCTTTGTAGTTTATATAGTTTCAGCTGTGTTTGTGCAATGACCTGTATTGTTTCAATACAGATCTTAGTGGACATAACATCTGTAGAACTAAAAACCACTACAAAGTTTCTACCCTCACTAGTAATCAATATAAAAGCACCTTGATATAGAACAATATTTTAGAGTGGTATTCCTTCAGATATAGATTGAAGTACATAGTTCATGTGGAAAGCTGGCATTTGAGAAAAAGGCAAAAATACATTTCTATGTTTATTTTTTTTCTCTTTATTTTATTTTCACATTTCTATGTTTTTAAAAAAAAACCCAAATTCACAAAAAGAAATATGTCTTTAACAGGTTGAACATGTTTGGGAATAATGAATGAATCTTTCAATCAGAATGTACTGGAGAGAATGTACTTTATGATTGATAACCTAAATTCTACAAAGCACTGTGTATCATCACCATGTGTACCCAAGACTATTAACAGTCTAAAGCTGTAACTGTATGAATGATCACACAGAAAGTGCTTCAAATTAATTAAGGATCCTTACTAGGACAGAATCCTCTGGTTTCCTGCTGGTGATGAAGTCACAAGGGAAACAGTGTCATGTAACATATGGTGAGGAGTGTCCTTGCACAAATTCCACACTTTGTCAAATCAGGTTAGACACAAATTAGAGTCCTTTAAACAGCAAAAGATCCTGGAAACGGCAGTCTTGTTAAATCCATATAAAGAAACAACCCAAACAAAGCATGGGAATTTGGTTACTTTCTATTTGACAGATCTTAAAAGGGCAAGAAACCCAGTCAGTAATCAGCCACCCAACCACCACTGTTAGTAGGAGCTAGGAGAAGAAACTTACTCTGTGCCCAGCCTTAGTGGAATGAAGAAGTTGATTGCAGACAGGGGAATGGAGGGGGAAAAAAAAGGGTGAAACATGACCAATGTTAAAAGAAAGCAACAAAAGGAAATAAATTAAAAAAAAAAGAACAACAACAAAAAATCCCCACACCAAATGAATATGCAAAAATTGTTAATGATTTCTGAGGGTTAAGAAAGAAAATGTTAAAAATCAGCTGTGCTCAAAATAATACCCAAAGAACCATTTGCTGTATTTTTTAATTTATTTTTTCATCTGGTTTTAGGTTTCCCAACATTTAGTTGTGTATGTGGTGGTGCTGGACTTCAAACTCACACATGCCTCACACATGCCAGGCAAGCGCCCTAGGGCTGAACCACCACTCTAGCCCCCATTTGCTGTACTTTAAAAGAACACAAATGCTCACAATTTTTATAAATTTGCCTTGTCAAATTTTTCTATTTAATCTTGATCTCCACATTGACTCTCATCCCTTTTCTCTTCTGTTTAGAATTTTAGAAGATAATATAAAACAAAATTATTAATTTTTAAAAGACAATCTGGAAAATTCATTGGTAGTAACTTAAAGTCTAACCTTTTCTGGATTCTTGGGCTCTTAATTATCCCTCAAGTATATTGATTTTAATTCTCTTATGTTCAAAGTTCTAGCAGTGAAAAACTATGCTGCAGCTGTTATTATTTTTTATAGAGGATGTAATACAGTATCATGAAAATATTATCGAGTGACAAAAATGTCAACTAAAAATGTAAACAAATATAATAAAAACATCACATTTATCCAGTTAAAATTGGACTTTCCCTGCATTTAAGTTTGCTGCCACAGACTTTGGACACTGGACAGTGTTGAATGCCTCTAAATCCTTGGCCAAATAAAATGCTTTTGCTCATAAAAGAATTAGGTGATGTTAAATTTTGCCCAGTTCTTTCTTTTTCATATGAAAAGTGATGTTCCAGTACATCTATCCTAAAAACGTGTTCATCTTTCAAAACAACTTCAGAAACATGAATATGGAACCATGGCAGGAAATTATTTCTTCTCCCTTGGATAACTGTCTCAACATGACTGTAAACTGAAGTCTGTTTGGAAGCAAAAACATCAAAAGTGGGATTAAAGCATTTACAAATAACAGTATTTTTATTATATTCTGGTACAGGAGATTAAATCCAGGGGCATCCCACTACTGAGCTACACCTCCAGTCCTTTTTATTTTTTTTAATTTTGAGACAGAGTCTAGCTAAATTGCCAAGGCTGGCCTTTTATATGACATCCAACTCCTGGGATTTCAGGTGTGCACCATCACGCTGGGCCAGGATTAAATACTTTAAATAAACAAGTACATAAGACAAATCTTAGACCGTCACGTGTATAAGCCATCTTTTGAAAGGTAATGTTTCTCATAGAATAACAGTAGTAAAAATCCAATGGATGCCCATCAGAGGGAGAAGTCCCTTCAGTGCAACTCCACTAACACCAACACCAAGAATATCCGCGCTCTTTTGGCCACAGATTTTTTTTTTAGAGAGCCCAGGGCTCCTTAGCTCTCCAAACTACGTCTTGGAGCCAGCACTGGCTTTCTCCTCCCCAAAACGCACTTGTTCACAAAATGATCCAAATAATCTCATGGCCTTCACACTCAGGGAATCCTGCTCTAAGCGTCGCAGCAGCCTAGGCGGTTCCAGCAGTGCAAGCGCCAACTCCTGCCCCCAGAGGTTCGGAGTTTTCCTTCCCCTTCCCCAGATGGCAAACTCAGCGGTGGTGAATTCGGCTGCTACTTCCCGTCTGGCACCGAAAGGCCAGCTTTCGCCACAGGGGGTGGTAACCCGTGCACCCCAAGCAGCTGAAGGTGCTTTATGCTGGAAAGGGACAGAGACCCTGTCTCGGGGACGCTCGCGGTTCGGGCCCAAAGGCCTTGCCCGGCGCCAGCGTGCGGAACTCGTGACTGCACAGGCAGCTGGGTGAGGCCCTGCTCACCCGCGGACACCCTCGGGCCCCTGGGGCGAGGGGGCGAGGCCCGGGCTGCCCGCACCCAGAGGTGGCCGCTCCCTTCCTTCCCTATCCCTCCCTCCTCCTGGGCCTTCCCCGGGCCGGGGCGCCGGCCGCGCCCGCCAACACCTCCGGGACCGCCCAAGCTCGTGCCCTGACATTCCCCGCGGCTCCCCACGACGCAGCACCCCGGCCGAGAGCCAGGCCTCGGTCACCAGCTGCGGTCCTCACCATCCTGTCACCAGGCTCCGCTCAGTCACCACAGAAGCAGCCGCCCTCTTCCTCAGACTCCTCGGTGCCCCGCCCACCTTCCCCACAACCAATGAAAAACGAGGTCGACTGAGACCGCTTTACGGGTGCCCGCTCAGTCCTTTTCCCTCGGAAAGCGAACCTGCGCTTTGGGAATTAGCGGAAGCCGGGTGAGGGTGGGAGGAAGGAGCCTGCGTCTCTTCCCAAAACGTGGGCTTCATCCGGGCACTTGGGGCCCGCGAGCTTACGGGTGCCGGCAGCCATGCTGAAGTGCGAGATGAGTGGCAGCCAGGTGAAAGGTGGAGCAGCCGTTCTTGCCTCCCTGTACACAAGAGGAAAAGCCTCAGGGCCATGAAGTGGCTCTACTGTCGCCTTAGTCTTCTCCTTTGGCCTCACCACTCACTGCCTGTCCCCACGAGGGCCCCGCTAGCTTTTAACGGGAAGGCGCTGCCAGCAGCGAGCTTGGGATGAGTTGTCGGATTGGGGCCTCAAACTCAGGACGATGAGGATCGAGCGGGGAGGAGTCGGGAGATAATGTGTGCACAAAGGATTTCCATGCCCAGGAAAAAATATATAGAAAAATGATTTTTAGTACGGATTCTACCATTTTTAAAAGTGTGACCTCAGACAAGCCACTGCATCACCGTGGGGCTCAGAACTAGAAAGTTCTTTTCAGCTGTGTGCAACTTATTTGTTAATAAGTAATTACTTGTGATTGTTTAATTTTGTTTTCTAGACTGTAAATGTGAGAAGGGCAATAATGAACCAGTGTTGTTCATTACTGTAGCCCAGAACCTTGGGTTGCATTTGGACCAAGTAGGTGCTCAATAAATGTGCATTGGCCGAGGGAAAGGTCTGCCTTAGGCAGTCCAGGAAAAAGTAAATGTGAATGGACAGAGTCCTCTAACTTGTAAAAAATATTTATTTAGGTCAGTCCATCTTGGTGTACACACTTGTGATTCTTAAGCATTGCAATCTGATTTTATGTTCTGGAATTGTTATTACGTTTTTTTTGTTTTTTTTTTTGGTGCAACTGGGGTTGGAACCCAGGCCCTTGTGCATGCTAAGCAAGCGCTGTAGGCTGAGCCATATCCCCAGCCCATTATTCCTTTTTTGAATGCTATTCAGTGGTTGATATATCCATCCATTTGCACTGCTGCAGAGTCATGTCTGTCTGGTTTTTAGTTATTCATAATTGATAAGAACACTAATGGTATTATACCAAGCCAGACCAATATTTCATCCAGACCTAAACTCTCTTTTTTTGTTTTAAAGAGAGGTCAGTGAGGGGCTGGGGATTTAGCTCAGTGGCAGAGCGCTTGCCTAGCACATGCAAGTCCCCAAGTTCGATCCTCAGCCCTGGTGGAAAAAAAAAAAAAAGAGGACGGTGAGAGAGAGAGAGAGAATCAATTTTTACTGAGTTTTTCACATGGCTTTCGTTGCTCTGACAATTAGTTGTGTATGTGGGTGCTGGGGTTTGAACCCATGTACTGGCACATGCGGGGCAAGCACCCTAACTGCCAAGCCACTGCTCCAGCCCCACTAAACTCTCATTTTAACAGGGCACCTAAATGTGTTTGATAGGAAAGTCTGGCACCTTCCATGCTAAAATCTGGCATTTTCCATGCTACTCTCAAACAGAGGTGCATCATGAATACTCTTAATTCCCTTCTCATGATGTATTTTGACATGACCAACTGTGAAGTTATTAAAACTTTTCAAATCAACCTTTCCATGCCCTTTTCCCACAGTTTTTGGTAAATACATTTATTTAAACCAAGTTGGAAAATGAATTAGTATGGAAATTTTCTTGCCACAATAGCTCCACACAACACTGCAGACATACAGAAGAAAGAATTTCATTGAATTTGGTGTCATACACTTGTTCTGGAAATTTATTGAGCATGAACTACGTTCTGGCATTTTGCCAAGGGTATTATACTGTATTTTTTTTTAAGAGTGAGAGGGACAGTGAAAGAGAAAAAGAATCAACTTGATTTAGGCTTTCACGTGGCTTTCATTACTCTGACACTGTGTTATGTTGGTGGTGCTGGGGTTCAATCTTGTTTTCTCATGCATGCCAGGCAAGCACCCTTAACCCTGAGCCACTACTCCAGCCCCTATACTGTATTTCTTAAAACAGTGTTTCATTAGTCTATAAAATGCTGCATGGATCAGTTGAACGGTTTTACTTTCAGATGTATGTAATTGAAAAATTTGTCCCTAGATATTTGTATAAAACATGCATAAGCCAGAAGTCAAAGCAACATATATTTGTTAAGGAAATTGTTCCAATATATGCAGGAAAAGAAATTAAAAATCTTTGTTTCCAGACCAATCATCCCACAAAAACTCAGCCAAAGACGAGTCTAACATACTGCAATGAACTTCTCTCATGGTCTTGCACTTTGCTTTACATTTGTTCCAATGGGACTTGACATAAAATGGAAGTTGAGATCATTATGGCTAGCTTGAGCATGTTGGAAGCCAAGGAAAAGCTGAACGTTAGTACAGTATGTACAGTCCATGAGTTAGAATGAATGGGAGAACCACATGGGACTACGTGTTGCAAAACAGTCAACAAAGTTTGGGTAGAATTGTGGCCAATAGGGGCTGGAGCGGTGGCTCAGAGGTTTCGGCGCTTGCCTGGCAAGCACGAGGACCCGGGTTCAAACCCCAGCACCACGTACACAACTGAGTGTTGGAGCAACTAAGGCCATGTGAAAAACTCAATAAAGTTGTTAAAAAAAAAAAAAGAATTGTGGCCAATATTTTCCATATAACCAACAGTTGGTTGATGAATACTAGCTACAAAACCAAAAGTCCCTATTTCCCTCTCCAGGAATTTGACCCATGGGGAAGGGACAAATTGTTCAATTGAAAAATCTATTTGGGGCTGGAGCAGTGGCTTGGTGGTTGCGATGCTTGCCTGGTATCCATGAGGACGCAAGTTTGAACCCTAGCACCACATACACAATGAAGTGTCAGAGCAGCAAAGACCACATGAAAAACTAAATAAAAAATTAATTCTCTCTTTCTCTCTCTCTTTCTCATTGTCCTTCTCTCTTTTTTAAAAAAGAATCTATCGGAGAATTTTACTTGTAAGAACAAATTGTTCAGTTGATTACACTGTTCTTTATGAATTTATCTTGAGTCCTCTGCTTGATGACGTGACCCTATGGTTTGTTTTAATTGTCAGAGGGAAAGAATGTAAACAGTGCCTTTCTTTTTCTCCACAGTATTTGGGAAAGCAATCCAGGCTTTATCCCGAGTGAGTGATGCGCTGTGGCTAGACCCATCTGAAAAAGGTGTAAGTGTTACCAAAGTGAAGCTAACTCATGCCACAGAAAAATCAATGTTCCAGAGCAGAGTTGGGGAGAAAGAAAGGCTTTATTTAGTGGCCAAGAATGGGGAAGGGGGAGCTCTGCTGGAAGATCAACTTCTCAACCCCAGTGGTTTTAGGGGATACAGATACAGGAGAGGAATAACAAGGGAGAGAGAGAGGCTAATAAAGGGAGGAATATTCATACTTTTTTTTCTGGGAACAGGTAGAGATCTTCCAGGATCTTGGTTCCACCTCTTTTCTCTCTAGTCATGGTCTGGTGTTAATGGTCATGGTGGGTGGTAGGTGACATGAGTCTTGAAATGGAAGCAGGGAAGCTAAATAAGTCTAGGTCTATTTAACCCTGTGTCACAGTTCTGAACCAAACATTTCTCAAGTGACCAAAGTGTACATGCAGAGCTGCGTAAAAAATCTGACCCAATGATAAGGCAGCGAAGAAACACACAATATGAAGGCAGAGAGGCTGAGTCTTTCCATCACATTCTAGTCACCTGTTGCACGTGTGCAGGCTCCAGTGAAGAGGCAGGGTTTTCAGCAAACGTGGCCCTCAAGTCTCTGAAACGTAACCTAGACAACTTATCATCATAACCCACATATCAGAGGTGTTATCTACCCCAAAGCTAATGGAAAACTAATAATATATTGCCCATCTCTGTGCCCTCCAACATCAGTGATTTGTGTGTGTGTGTGTGTGTGTGTGTGCGCGCGCGCGTTCATGCGTTGACGATCAAACCCAGGGCCTCATGCATGCTAGGCGCAAACACTACCAGGAGCCACACCCCTAAACCCAAATCAGTGATTTTTAAGTCAACTAAGAGAAAGAGAAACTTATTTAGGTTTTTCCCTGGTCAAATAAGTAAGAACATTAAGTAATAGATCATACAATAAGAAATTAAATGATCCCAGTCCAGACTAAATCATAAGCAGGAAATTTAGAAATTGCAATCATCCCTTTCATTGTTCATCTTTATTTCACATATCTCAATATATTTAGAGTACAGTAAACTTGGTAATCATGCAATTAAGCATAATTTACTTAGAAGACGTAAACTGGGGGTCAAGAAATCAGATATGGGGGCTGGAGCTGTGGCTGAGTGTTTAAAGCGCTTGCCTGGCATGCATCAGGATCCAGGTTTGAACACCAACACCACATAAACAACTAAGTGTTGGAGAAACAAAAACCAGATGAAAAACTAAATAAAATTGATTCTTTCTCTCTCATACTCTCTCACTCTCTCTTAAAAAAAAAAAAAAAGAAAGGGGCTTTCTGATGTAGCTCAGTGATAGAATTCATGCTTGTCATGCAAAAGGTACTGGATTCAGTTCCTAGCACACCCCCTTCAAAATTGAAATAATTTTTAACATTTAAAAATTGGGAAAGTCCACATAAAAATTCGAATCTCCTGTTTCTCTTAAAATTTTAAAAGACCTGGGGCTGGAGCAGTGGCTCGGGGGTTACGGCGCTTGCCCAGCACCACGTACACAGTGAAGTCTCAGAGCAACGAAAGCCACGTGAAAAACTAAATAAAATCGTTTCTCACTTTACCTCTCTCTCTCTCTCTCACTGTCCCTCTCTCTTTAAAAAAAAATTTAAAAGACCTGGGGATGGGGCTGGGAATATAGCTTGGTAGTACAGTACTTGCCTGGAATGTGTTAGGCCCTGGGTTCAGTCTCCAGTATTGCAAACAAGCAAACAAATAAAATAACATAAAAATACCAAACAATTTTGGGCTTACATTTACAAATGGAATTAGCCAGATCTGAATAATGGTGTCTCCCTTATTCAAGGTGTGAGACCACCGGTTTACTATAATGCCTTTTTATATAGCCTCGGCCAGTTCATGCATTAAAGTTGAAGCCCCTGTAGGCATTTACAATTTTAGGTTTAATACTAGCATGCATTTAATGTAGATCTGTACATATACATATATATATATATAAAAATATATATATATATATATTCATATGCAAATTCAATACACTGAATAGTGCAATCCATAGCTAACATTCTATGGTCTTAGAATTGAACATACTTAACTATGGTATTAAACATAATTGAATTTAAAAATTAAACTATCACTTAAAGAAAGTTGGTTTTCTCCTAAATGGTTCTCTTATTTTTCCCAGCTTGCTCTAAGATCAATGAATTCTTCTCGATCAGCATATGGATGTGTCCTGTTCTCTTCTGTATTTTTTGAACATTATCAATGGTCAAACTCAATGAACACGAATGATAATGACAGACCATTGCCTTTAAATTGCAAATTGGGAATGAAGGTAAATATAAGTGGGCCTGTTTTTTCTTGTATTGGTGAAATACTCATTTATAAGATATAATGTATACTTTATACTTAGCAATTTAAATGGCATGCAGGGGGCCTGGAGCAGTGGCTCATTGGTTACAGCGCTTGCCTGGCATGTGCAAGGACATGGGTTTGAAACCCAGCACCGTGTACATGACAAAGTGTCAAAGCGTTTCATGAAAGCCACTTGAAAAACTAAATAAGGGGCTAGAGCGGTGGCACAGCGGTTTCGGCGCTTGCCTGGCAAGCACGAGGACCCGGGTTCAAACCCCAGCACCACATACACAATTAAGTGTTGGAGCAACTAAGGCCATGTGAAACACTAAATAAAGTTGTTTCTCTCTTTCTCTGTCTCGCTCACTGTCCCTCTCTCTTTAAAAAAAAAAAAAAAGAAAAACTAAATAAAATCCTCTCTTTCTCTCTCTGTCTCACTGTCCCTCTCTCTTTCTCCAAAAAACAAATAGGGGGCTGGATTGGTAGCTTGGCGGTTACAGTGCTTTCCCAGTATGCACAAGTACACAAGTTCAAACCCCAGCACCACGTACACAATGGAGTGTCCCAGGAATGAAAGTCATATGAAAATTAAATAAGGATTGTTTCTCTTTTTCTCTCTCTCACTGTCCCCTCTTTATTTAAAATAAATAAATAAGCAAACAAATCAATGGCATGCAGGACAATTGTATTCATTTATGAATATACATACATTTTTGTTAGTTTAAAAAACAGATCAGTCATGTTCTTAATATGCATGATATGTTTGTGTTACAGCCAATTCTACCCATCTTTAGATGTCTGACTTCCCTTGAGAGAAATGTAGAAAAGTGCAAAATATTCACCACATCTGATAAATGCAAAGTAGTTATTCAATTCTTCTGCAGACACGGTAGGTGTAATTCAAAGTGGTTTAAAATATTGTGTTTTCTTCTTAATGTGTTTCATGTTTAGAGTATTCAGACTCTGTCAAAATGTCACACAGCATTGTTGTTTAGGACTGGTGTCGTTTTGTGGTAGGGCAGTTGTATTATCTTACCTGTCTCTGTAGAAGTATTGTAAGATGACTGGTATTAATTATTTCCTTTTGTAACTTGTCCATGGCACAAGCTTTGCCTACATAGAAACCAATTTTTTAAATGCTCGTTTGAATTTAAATTGGTAATCCTAACTGGTTGCTTGATGATATCCTGTAAGAGTGCTTTGTGTGTGTTGGCTTAGCCACAAATGCTCCTAGGTAATAACAGAAAAGAATAATGGCTGCTGGTATTGAAAGTAGTCTAGAAGTAGGGTATTATTATAGCTGGGGCCAAGGGAGGCCCAAGGTCATAAAACTAATAAGTCACAGAGTCTGGATTAGAACCCTGCCCACTTTGGGAGCCAAAGCAACATTCATTCTCTCTGCTACACCAAGCTGTCAGATTTCCCTGACTTTCAGCCTTATAAGCAAGATATTAAAACAATATACTCACAGGACTTTTGCATTCTTAACAGGTGTGACATACTGATTCAGAGCATGGACTCTGAAGGCCACAAGGTTTAGGGTGAAATCTGGTTCTGCCCATCTGTGACGAGACCTGGAGCAAATTATTTTGTATATTTGTGTCTTACTTTCCCAGTATGTAAAAAGAGGACCTAATATGTGTTAATGTCAGCTTTCTACGTCTTTTGTGAGCATTCAATGCCTTATTCTTGTATTTAGAAGAGTGCTGTGCATTCTATAAGTAATAGCTCTAATTATATTTATTATGATTACTGCTATTTTCTTTTAAGTTAAAAGATAGAATTGTATGCTTTAAAAGCATTTTGCTGGGGCTGGAGCAGTAGCTCAGCGTTTGAGGTGCCTGCCTGGAATGTGCAAGGATGAAGTGTCGGAGCAATGAGAGCCACGTTAAGAACTGGATAGGATTGATTCTCTCTTTCTCACTCTCTCTCTCTCTCTCTTTCTCTCTCTCTCACTGTCTCTCTTCTTTAAAAAAAAAAAAGAAGAAAAGAAAAAAACATTTTGCTGGATGTGGTGGTAATCCTCACACTTATAATCCCAGCTACTTGTTTGAGGCATTAGGATCACAAAGTCAAGGTCAACCTGGATAATTCAATGAGACCCTGTCTCAAAATAAAAAACAAAAAAAGAAAAGGGGTTGGGGATGTAGCTCAGAGGCAGAACACTCAGGTTTAATCCCTGTTACCTCAGCACACACATGTATATACAAATATCTATTTGAGATGTTAGTCCAAATCTTTTTAATAGTATATGGTCTTAAGAAAGGTTATCTTACTGCTATGAATTATATATATTTCTTTTTTAAGATTTTTTTAAAAGAGAGATGGAGAGAGAGAGAGAGAGAGAAAGAATCAATTTTACTTATTTTTTTCATCTGGCCTTTGTTTCTCTGACACTTAGTTGTGTATGTGGTGTTGGGGTTTGAATCCAGGTCCTCGCACATGCCAGGCAAATGCTCCAACTGCTTAGCCACCACTTTAGCCCCATGATATATATTTATTAAGTTTATCTTACATTTATCTTTATTCTTAAAGAGTGACAGAGACAGAAAGAGAATCAATTTTATTTTTTTAAAGAGAGAGAGGGACAGTGAGAGTGAAAGAAATAGATAGTTAGAGAGAGAGGGAGAATCAATTTTATTTGGTTTTTCATGTGGCCTTTGCTGCTTGGACACCTGCTCTGACATCCTGTTGTATATGCAGTGCTGGGGCTTGAAACCACATCCCCGCACATGCCAGGCAAGCATCACAAGTGCTGAGCCACTGCTCCAACCCTAAGAGAATCAATTTTTGTTTTGTTTTTCATCTGGTTTTCATTGCTCAGACACTTAGTTGTGCCTGCAGTGCTGGGGTTTGAACCTGGGTTCTTGTGCATGCCAGGCAAGCACCGTAACTGCTGAGCCATCACTCCTGCCCCTGGATGTGGCTTCTATTCCACTTAGTATTGGTTTTGTGCAGTACATAAACTCTCTGAACCTTCTTGTTCTTCTCTGTAGAATTGGAGATCAGCTTGCCTACCCCATTGTAATGGGTAGTAATGAGGCTGAAGTGAGATCACATATGTGAAGCATGGGAGATGGTGCCTGACGCAGAGGGAGTACTCACTAGTCACTGCTGTTAGTGCAGCAATCCTCTTCCCTTACCACCAGCAGATTTTTTTTTTTTTTAAGAGAGAGGGACAGTGAGAGAGAGAGACAGAGAAAGGGCGAAACAACTTTATTGAGTTTTTCACATGGCCTTAGTTGCTCCAACACTTAGTTGTGTATGTGGTGCTGGGGTTTGAACCCGGGTCCTCGCGCTTGCCAGGCAAGCACCGAAACCGCTGAGCCACCGCTCCAGCCCCCTCCAGCAGATTTTTAAATAACCAAATGTTCAGTTTCTGAAATCTCTCTCAAGTGGCTTGATTAATTTCTTTCTTTTCTTTCTTCTTTTCTTTTTTTTTAAAGAGAGAGGGATAGTGAGAGAGAGAGAAAGAGAGAAACAATTTTTTATTTAGTTGCTTTCTTTGCTCCAAGACTCCGTTGTGTATGTGGTGCTGGGGTTTGAACTCATGTACTCCTGCATGCCAGGCGCACATGCCAGGGAAGCGCCGTAACCGCTGAGCCACTGCTCCAGCCCCCTTGATTAATTTCAAATAATTATTTGTGATTGGTTAATTTTTAATAGTTTTTTGGTAGGATAGTTGTATGAATTAGGATGCTTTAGTAACAGAAAAAAGAAAAAGATTCAGATAATCCAATTCAAACTGGCTTCAATAATAAAGAGAAATACTGGGCTCATGCACACATGAAATTTGAAGTTAGGTCATAGCATGCTTCACTCCAGGCTGCAGCTTCTTATTTAAAACAAAAAAAATTTCAGTTCTACTTTCCTCCACATGTTTTATCCTAAAGTCAGTGACTTCCAGCAGCATTTGGGGGCTACCTGTTTCCTCTTTCAGGAGTTACCTTGCATATCCATTGAACACAAATGCTTGACTTTTCTTTGACTAAACCAATCTAAACTAAGCCTGGTGGCCAGAGGAATTCTGTACTTTAACTGCCTTTGCTTATTGCCGTATCTGATCCACATTCTACTACAGGGGGGTTAAGAATACATGGATTGGTTTATGCTAGAGAGGGCCCCACCCCTGGAGCTGGAACGGGAGTCAGTCCTACTCAAACCTCATGGCTGCCACACAGTTGGGAAGGGATAGCCCAGGAAGGAAGAAGCAGGGCATAGATGCTGCTACAGTAATTGAGTTAAGTATGAAACACTCAGCATATGATGCTTGCAACTTGACATTAATAACCTGGTGAAGGAACACTGTTTAGTTGAGAACAGTCACCTGATCAGAGATATCCAATTAGCTGCTAAAAATGCAGATTTGGAATTGGAAAGAAATTGAGGGTAAAGTAAATTTGGCTCTTTATATTGGTAGAAAACAGTTGCCCAAACAGGAGCTATCAAAAAGTACTAACCTGTCTGAATCTAATCACAAACAACATTCAAAACAGAGATTTCCTACATTGTTTAGCATCTGCTAATAAAGAAACAGGATGTCGTTCATCACCAGTCCTCCATATTTCCTTTTGCACTGGTCCTGGAATTGCTAAGAATGAGTCAGTAGGTTGTCTGTGAAGAATATATTGTATAGAAACAACCTGCTAGTAACTTCTATCCTGGCTCAAGGAGACAGGTCTCTAGTAGAGAGGGGCTTCCAAAAGAGAGTGCACTGAGTTGAGGAAAAATAAAAATCTGATTCATGCATGTATATTAGTGAAGTGAAATGCAAAGGGCTGGACTCTAGCCTTCCTCAAAGGGTACTCAAAAGGATTCTTCAAAAAACATGCGAAAAGCTCACCAGATCCTTGAAGGTGTCACTGGCCTCTGCAAATGTCACATCTCTATAATAGTGGTTGTTCTTTGGCTATACTGCTTCAGATTCTGAGAGTTCTCTGGACCCACTGAGGGAAGTTCTAAATTGAGCTTTTGAAGTGGCAAGCAAAATTCCAGCATAGTATCCATAGCATCAGGTATCCCACAGCCAGGGATGGATATGTGAAGCACTCGTCTTCAGAGTGGTCCAAACTGTTTATAAGTGGTCTGAGTCCATAGACTGATAACAAGCTTAGAATGTAAGTCAATTACATTACTACATATTCTCTTTAGTTTGGCTGTTATTTATTTGTTTGTTTATATTTATTATTATTATTATTATTTTGTACCAAGGATTGAACCCAGGGGCACTTAACCAGTGAGCAACATTCTTAGCCCTTTTTCTTTTTCTTTTGAGACAGGGCCTCTCTAAGTTGCTGAGGCTGGCTTTGAACTTGCCATCCTTCTGCCTTAGCCTCTCCAGTCACGGTGATTACAGGCATGCGTCACCACACCCATCTTATTTTATTTTTTAAAGAGAGAGGGTCTTGCTATGTTGCTCAGACTGGTCCAGAACCTCTATGCTTGAGTGCTCCTCTTGCCTCGGTCTTCAAGTAGCTCGGACTACTGGTGCATGCCAGGATGCCTGGCTTATTTATTTTTTAATTGTAAGACTTTGTGCATGTATGTGGTATTAGGGATTGAACCAAAACTGCAAATGCTGGGTAAGTACTTGACCATTGGGCTCTGTTCCCAGCCCATTTTATTTTTTATTTTGAGATAGGATATCACCAAATTGTCCAGACTGGCATTGTAATTGGGATCCTCCTGCCTCAACAACCCCCAGCCCCCATCAGTGTGCCACCATGCCTGGCTTAATAATAAAACTTTCTTGATGAAGGAAGTAATTCTGGTGAAAACTCCTCATATCACTATAGTACAGAACTTTGTGGTATACTAGATAAAGTTAAGAAGTGATCCAGAGAGGAAACTGTGCAAATGCTTAATCTCACTTGTATCCTACGAAGGAAAATTGTTATTAAACTAGAAAAACTACAGTGAAGAGCCAAATTGCTTTTAAAAAGGAGTGCAGTGAACATTTTTTGGGCAAGAGAATTAAAGAAAGAAAGATGTTCTGGCCTGTGGTGTCACATTTGGCTAAGTTTCTAACAGGTGGAAATGGGAGGGCATTTGAGGGAGAAGCAGGGTGCTCAATGGTGTCGGTTGAGAGCAATCACAAGGGAAAGAAGGCTGGTAGTGAGAAAGGGAGCAGCATTAGGACGACAGAGAAGACATCTGCATCCTGCACACCCTCAGCAATGTCGGCATTCATCGACGAGAATGTTTGTTACGTAGGTAAGAAAGTGCTTTGGGAGGCTAGAGTGGTGGTTCGGCAATTCCGGCACTTGTCTGGCATGCATAAGGATGCAGATTCAAACCCCAGTACAACACCCTGCCGCAGCAATGAAGTCCACATGAAAAACTAAATTAAAAGTTTTGATTCTCTCTCTCTCTCTCTTTTAAATAGAAGGAGCTTCGCTGTTATAGGCTCTTTATTTTAAAGAGAGAGAGAGAAAGAGAATTAACTTTATTTTTTCATCTGGCCTTTGTTGCTCTGACACTTAGTTGTGTCTGTGGTGCTGGGTTTGAACCCAGGTCCTCATGCTTGCCAGGCAAGTGCTCCAACCATTCGGGACACCGCTCCGTCCCTGCATAGGCTATTCGTAAAGACTGCCTAGGACATTGTAATGGTAGTGGCTTCTTCAGATTGCTGCAGCAGGAAAATCAGGGGTGAGGTGAATTTCTTTTCACTGACTGTTCTTTGATATCTTTTGCTTTTATACTACATGTACTTATTATCTCTCTATCCATGACAGGAAAATATTTCTAAAAACAGGTAACATATTTCAACTTTTGAGCTTTGTGCTTTCCCAAAACAGCAGTCATAATGATTCCTTTAATATAGATTGTCATTCCAACTCAAAACTCTGAAATAGCTCCCTGTTTTATCCAGGGTAAAGGCAATGATCTTGGAATAGATGCAGGATTCAGAAACCCTGGTGCACTTCCTCCTTGGGGTACATGTCCCATGTTATGGCCTATGATTTTACTCATTTATTTTCTTATTGTCGATCTCCCCTCACTAGAATGTAAACTCAGTGAGGACAAAAATTTTTGTCTGATTTGTTCTCTGCTAGTTCTAACTCTTAAAAAATCATTCCTGTGTGATAGATTACAAACACAAAAGTTCCCAAAGTATTTGCATTACCCCCCAAAGCTGGGGCCTTTTCCCCCACTTTTAATCTCGGCTGGCCATAGGCTTGCTTTGATACCAGAACTCACTAGAAGTGATGTGTGAGTTTCTAGCCAGAATCTCAAGAGGCCTATCAGCTGCCACCTCTAGAAACCTTTCCATCAGCAAGAACAGCAAGAGAACAGGCATTGTGTAGCTGCCTGGAGGATTCAAGGCCTTGTGGTGAGAGACCTCCACCATCCCAGCTATTCCACTAGTTCCTGCCGAGGCCCAGACAGGGAATGAGGCCATCCTAGATGATCCAGCCACAGCTAAGCCCAGCCTAGGCCTGAAAAGCCCTCAGCTAAATTGTGAGCAGTAACAAGTGTTAAATTTTGGAGTGATTTCCTGTGCAGTCAAAGCTAATATAGCCTGATACACAGAGTTTCTCAGTAAATATTAAATTAATAAATATTGGTTTTTGCTGGGATGGTAGTACATGCCTGTAATCCCAGAAGCTCAGGAGATTGAAGCAGGGGGATCACAAGTTCAAAGCCAGCCTTAGCAACTTAGCAAGGCTAAGGCAACTCAGTAAGACTCTCAAAATACAAAATAAAAAGGGGGGCTGGAGCAGTGGCTCAGCAGTATCATGCTTGACTGGCATGTGTGAGGACCCGGGTTTGAGCCCCAGTACCACATACACAATTAAGTGTTGGAGCTACAAAAACCAGATGAAAAGCTAAATAAAATCGAATCGGTCTTTCTCTCCCTCTCTCTTTAAAAAAATAAAAACAAAAAGGGCTGTGGATGTGGCTTGGTGGCTAGCAGCTCTGAAGATTCGATCCCAGCATTAAAAAAAGCTGAAAAGAATGTTTTTGTTATTAATTCAATAAAACAAAGAACAACAAAACACCAAACACAAGTTGATAAATGTTTCTAGTGAGCCCTTTGATTCTCACTGCAACATTACTATTTTATTATTATTGTTAATGTTTGGTACTAGGGTGCTTTATCACTGAGCTACATCCCTGTCCTTATTTTTTATTTTGAGACAAAGTCTTGCCAAGTTGTTGAGACTGGCCTCAGACTTGCAATCCTCCTGCCTCAGCCTCCTGAATCACTAGGATTACATGCATGTGCCACTGTGTCCAGCTTCACTGGAATATTATGCTAAAAAGTTATAGCCCACCTGGATTGTTTTTTTAGAGAGAAAGGGGGAGAGAGAAAGAGAGAATTAATTTTGTTTAGTTTTTTGTGTGGGTTTCATTGCTCTGACACTTGGTGCATGGTGCTGGGATTCCAACCCTGTCATTTTGCATGCCAGGCAAGCGCCATAACCACTGAGACACTGCTCCAGCCACCCCCAACTGGATTTTGTTGCATGGGTTCTGTATGCAAAGAGATTCAGATTTTAATAGTACTTGTTAAAATTGTATAGTCTTGAAAAGTCAGTTAACCTCACTGAGCTGTAGTTTTGTCTTCTGAGATGAAGTCTCTATCCTGTAAGGATATTATGAGGATCAGAGAGAATGTGTGAAAAGGTCTGCTTCCTGGAATATAGGGTCATACTTATTCTGGTGGAGCATCAGAAAAATCTGAAATCCATGAAAATCTAAAATCTGAAAGGCTCCAAGGTCTGAAATCCGATTTTCAGATTAGGGATGTTCAACCTATGAAGTCTATGTAAATATTCCCAAATCCAAAAATACTCCTAAATCTGGTCCCAAACCAGATAGGATAAGAGATACTTAACTCATTTTGCTTCCTCTCCTTTTCTTCCTCTAAAGGGAAAAGAATTCCCAGACCCGATGTGGAGGTCTAACTGCCAAAAGTCCTGTCTGAAAAATCAGTCTGGATAAGAGATGCTGAAAGAGAGATGATCTATAGTGGGCAGTGACAGTTTTACAAACAATTTAAGAAACAGTCTTTAGAGGAATTCTGGTTCTCCAGGGCCTCATTGTCCGAGTGTGGCATGGTGCTTGGTGTCCACTAGGGAGCGATAGCACATTTCCTTAAGGAATGGCTGTTCAAAACTATAGGCACCTGCCATACTCCAAACATAACTTTATTTTAATTGGGCTGTCAAACTTAAAGATTTTGAAAAAGATCCGTTTATCTTGTACTTAAAATGATTAAGAGGTTACTTTGTTCTTTTCAAGGTATTAAAAAAACTTACAATGTGCGTTTTGAAGAAAGTCAGCCTTTGCAAGTTGTTTTTGAGAAGAATATGTGTATTAATACACTGATGATTCAACCAAGGTAATGAGTTCTGTTTATTTTTCTTTTTCTGAATATAGCGTGGTCACAGGATGAAAAATTAATGCCCTAGTTACGTTTTTTTAAAGCTAAAACTTGACTGGAGAAATCACCTTACAGGGTCAAGAGGAAACTTGATATAGTAGATGATAACTGCCTAATGGTAGCAGTAATAATTTAGTGGCTGAGAAAGTTCTAAAAAGATCCCATCTGTGATTTTCTACATCAATTCTATCAACAGAGGATATATTACCTGAAAATACTTTCTACATTTATATGGTACCTATGTGAATCTTAGAACACCCAGCAGGAGAAATTTTTAACATTTCTAATTAATTTTATTTGTTTTTTCATCTGGCCTTTGTTTCTCTGACACTTAGTTGTGTATGTAGTTCTGGGGTTTGAACCTGGGTGCTTGCACATGCCAGGCAAGTGGCTCCAACTGCTGAGCCACTGCTCCTGCCCCAAATTTTGACATTTTTAATGTAAACTGATTTTATTGCTAGGTGTTTTTTTTCTCTAAATAATGAGCAAAGTAGATTTGTCAGTGAAAGTGCACTTAATTTTTCAGTTCAGCTGTAAACCAAAGTATATTTCATGTGTGTGAGAGAGAGAGAGCAAGAGAGAGAGGGAGAGAGACAGACTAAGGATTAATTCAGGGGTATTCTACCATTGACTTACATCCCCATCCCTTTTTATTTTTAAAGACAAGGTCTTACTAAGTTGCATAGCTGTCCTCAAATGTGCTATTCTCCTGCCTCAGCCGTCCAAGTTGTAGGGATTGCAGGCTTCTAGCACCATGCCTGGCTTGTTTTATAAATTTAAAAAGTCATACCTACTCCTTGTAATATATCCAAAATATATAATAGATAGAAGAGTGCAAAGGTAAAGAACGAGTCTTTCCTCTCTACCACCTCCCATGCACTTGGCAGTCAGGCAACCTCTATTAACAATGTAGTATTTCTCCCTATGATTATGAATCAGTGTCTCTCTCTCTCTCTCTCTCTCTCCCCACTTAATATCATATCACCTACTAGACATACACAGTGGGTTTTTTTTTTTTTAAAGAAAATGTTCTACTTTCCATATTGTTTGGCGACTTGCCCCCCCCACCCCATCCACAGTGCTGGAGATGGAACCCAAGTCCTTGATCATGATAGGCAAGTGCTCTACCACTGAATCACATCCCTGGCCCATGACTTGCTTATTTTCCCCTGACAACTTGATTTTTAATTTTAATATATTGTTGTGAGTATCTTTCTATTATGTCAGTTCACTTAAATCAATCTTATTCTTTTAAATGATTACATAATTTTTCATTGTATACCTGAGCCATAATTTGCTTACCCTTACTTGATTGGTGAAAATGTATTTGTTCCAAATATTGGCTATAATAAACAGTGCTACTAGCAGAGCACAGGATACAGGATAGACTACTCATTTTCCTCAATCTTAGCCCTCAAAACCAGGCATTTATTATTCTATAGTAATAAGTGTGGTTTAGCTGGGCTCAAGGTCTCTCATGGGGCTAAAGTCAAGGCATTGGCCAATGCTGCAGTCTCATCTGAAATCTCAGTTTGGGGAATTCACTTCCAGCTTCCAACATGGCTGTCGGGGAGACACATGTGGTTGTTGGTAGGCCTCAGATCCTCACCATGCGTGCCTGTCTGTAGGCTGCTGGAGTGACCTTACAAATGGCAGCTGACCTCAGAAAGAGAAAGAACCAGAGCTGAGTACACCAGAGAGTGCTTGCAAAATGGAAGCCAAGTTCTTTTTATTCTGTAATCTCAGAATTGCCATCTCACCACATCTGTCATTTTCTCTGTTAGAAATGACTCTAAAATTCAGTCCATGTTATTTAAAGGGAGGAGATTGAGGGCATGGATACCAGGAGGTGGGGATCACTGGGGCCAAGTTATAGGCTGCCTAACCCAGAGTCATAGAAATGGAATTACAGGATCAAAGGCTTATACAAATTTTAAATTTGCATAGAGTATCTACTAAATTTCCACGAGAAGTTTGTGTCAGTTTACATTCCCACCAAAAGTACAGGAAAATTCTAAGTAGAGGATATAATCAATATTTAAAACTTCTACCAACCTATTAGGCAAAAAAATAGTATTATTATTGTTTTTTTTTTTGGAGAGTGAGAGAAAGAATTAAAAATGTTTTTAAATTTTTTCATCTGGTTTTTATTTTTCCTTCCCCTAATTGCGTATGTGGTGCTGGGGATCCAACCTGGCATTCCTGGCAAGAGCTCTTCCACTGAGCCACCACTCTAGCCCCAGATATTCTTTATTGTGCATTTTCTTTATTACTGGTGAGTTAGGGCATTTAAAAAATATATTTATTTGTACTTGGGTCTTCCTTTTTATTTATTTTTTTGGGGGGGAGGAAAAGTTTATTTATTTTTATTTGTTTGACATCGTCTGGTTCTTCCTTTTTTATATGCAGTTCCCTGGCTTGTTAGAGGCTAGGGGGTGTAGCTCAGCAGTGGAGCACTTGCCTAGCATGCACAAGGTCCTTGGTTCATTTCCAGCACTGAGGGGGTCAGGACGGAGGGAGAAAGGGAAGGGGAGGAAGAGAAAGAGTTGCATAACACCTCTCCCCACCTCTCCCTTAACAATGGAAAAGTTATCAAATGTATTTGCTTGGTGTTCCTGACATTTAGACATCAATAAACACTGTTAAGCTAATGTCTAGCATCAGGTTGACACCAAGATTGCATAAATTCTAAGAACTTCACTTTTATCTAATAACACTTCAATTTCAAAAGGAGGGAAGAACTTATAATGTGTTTTTTTTTAAGAGAGAGAGGAAGAGAGAATCAATTTTATTTAATTTTTCATCTGGTTTTCGTTGCTCCGTCTCTTAGTCATGTATGTGGTGCTGGGGTTCAAACCTGGGTCCTTGTGCAAGCTAGACAGGCATTCTGCTAAGTCACTGCTTCAGCCCCATAATGTAATTTTTTTTAAAGAAAGAGGTACAGAGAGAGAGAGAGAGAGAGAAAATCAACTTTTAATTTAGTTTTTCATGTGGTTTTCGTTGCTCTGACACTTAGTTGTGTACGTGGTGCTGGGGTTTGAACCCATGTACTTGCGCATGCCAGGCAGGGCCCTAACCTCCGAACCACCACTCCAGCCCCTGCTTATTTGTATTTTTTAAAAATTACATTATGGGGGGCTGGAGCGGTGGCTCAGTGGCATTGGCGCTTGCCTGTCATATGCAAGTACGTGGGTTCAAACCCCAATACCCACATATACAACTAAGTGTCAGAGCAACAAAAGCCATGTGAAAAATTCAATAAAAATTGATTCTGTCTCTCTCTCACTCACTGTCCTTCTCTCTTAAAAAAAAATACAAATAAGCCAACTGAAAAATGGGCAAAAGATTTTAGTAGACGTTTCCCCAGAGGGTATACAAATGGCCAATAAACAGATAAAACAAATAATTAAAAGCAATAAAAAGTCATTAGGAAAATGCAAATCAAACAACTTTCAACCTGTGAATTGTGTCATGTGTGAATTATATCCCAATAATAATGTTTTTGAGCATTTGGGATGTCAAGAGAACCTTGAAAGTAATAGGTAATAGGTTGTCTAGGAAAGGAACAAAGAAAAAGACAACAAGGGCAGCAGGCTGATTATGCTTCCTCACCTGGGCCTCCAGCAGGATTCACCTCAGCTGTATTTAAACAGCTCCACTTTCTACTGTCTGCCTTTACAGCATGAGCTCAGACCAATCATGTGTGCATGCGCGTATATACATACATATAGAATAAAAACAGAATTTTCTGCTGTTTCGTTCATGCTGCAATTTTCCTATGTATTTTGGTTTTCTCTTGACTTCAAATGAAATTACAATTTATAGAAATATGACGGTTGATATATAATAAAGAAAACAGGCCTTTGGGTAAATATTTCTAAGTGCAGGCCAACTGACCTGTTAATTTCCAGATTAAAGGCTTGAGTCCCATTAACATGGTTATGTCTGTTTGTTTTTCTAATGATGCTGAGACTTTTCACTATGTTTCACAGATTGCTTGCTGAGGCGCTTGTTCTTTTCACGTCCAGTCAAGAGGAAGTTACCCTTGCTGTTACTCCACTGAATTTTTGCCTCAAGAGTTCTAGTGAAGAGTCAATGGGTAAGGGTTGTATCTGCTGTGGTGCCTTGATGGAGTGTCCTTCCAGGCTTTCTTCATTACAAGTCGTGTAGAGAGTATTACTGGCAACATATTTGTCTTTAGCAGTAAGATGTAGAAAGATCATAAAATATTTTAAGAGATCCAGGACATTTAACAAAAATTGGTGATTAAAATATTTGGCTTTGAAATTCAGGTTATTTTAAAATAAAGAGAATGGTTACCAAGGATGATCGATATATTTTCAGTGAAGATTTTAAGGTCTGTTTCTCATCTTTTCTCACCCTGTATGTTTAGCATAAAGAAAAACAAAGGTCAGCAATCCAGTCAAGATGACCTCTGACTATGTAAAGTAGAATATGTAACTTTCAATTGGAGACCTTAATACCCCAGTTGGCAAAAATGCATAGTGCCAAAATGTGAGCTCTCCTCCAGTGGCTGTTGCTGGGTTTTTCTGGAGGGTATGGGCATCTGGTCTCCAGGTGGTCCTTATGCTCAGGTCTCTGGTCTCCAGGTGGTCTGGAACGTTTGGTCTCCAGGTGGTCCTCTTGTGTGAGAGGGGGTTCTGGTCTCCAGGTGATCCTTGCACTGTGAATTCATGGAGCTTGCTTGCTTTCTTTTTTAAAATCAGGCCTTACTTTTTTGTTTGCTTGTTTTATTAAGGAGTCAAGTTGTTGTACAATCATAACTGCATATGAAGTAACAATATGAAATGGTTTTGATCCTAAATCAGAGTTACCCTCATATTGCCCACACCCCAGTCTCTTGATTCTTGTATATTATGCCCCTATTAGAGATAAAAATGTCCATGTATATATCTCTGTGTATACATACACACACACACACACACACACACACACATGAATATACAATTGTGAATTTTCCTGAATTGCATGATTGCATAAGTATTATTCCACTCCTGGGGGGGTAAAGAGTATGCCACTTTGTTGATTGTCACTCTGGATCCCTCCCTATCTTCCCTCCCTCTCCAGCCCTCCTTCTCTTCCCCTCCCACCTCATGGAGCTTTCTAACAACTCTGAGATGTAGGTGCACTGTCACTCAGCGTAGGCTGCTTCTGCTCAACTGGAAATGGCAGTCACCCAGGGAAACGTACTAAGTGAGCGCGGCTTTATTTGGGTTTATGCCTGGCACTGGAGAGGCAGTGTGCCAGTCAGGGTGCACTGATGCTGATGGCTTTTTGAGATGTGGGCAGTTTCAGGGTCGCTGCTGCTGAGCTGCGCACTGCGGGTGTGGCCACAGTTCAGGGTTTGTACACACCTCTCTGAGCTTTGCCTGGGACTGCAGAAAGGTGGCGGAGGGCTCAGTACTGCCACCCCAGGAAGGTCACACAGCAGCCAGAGCAGGGCAGGGCAGGCTGCACATGTGGCCGTGCGGGGGAGCCCCCTGTAAGCCTCGAAGGAAGCAGGTGGCATAACGGGCTAAACCAGCTTCTTCTTAAAGATGGAAAGCATGGTCGGGAGATCAGGCGTTTCCTGTGCCACCTCAGTACTCTTATGGATGTATAAAGAAATGGGAGCGCAGAGGAACATGGGACCTGCCTCGTGTCTCAGTCTGGTAGAGATGGCTTATGGTTTGGTACAGACAAGCTTCAGAGGGCAGTTCCTCACCAACGCGCTCTAATCGCCTCCCTCAGGTCCCCTCCAGCGTTCTGCTTTTAGCAGTCAGGAGTGCAGGAAGTGGAAAGTAGGTGCTGGGCTAGTGAAAGGGTCTGTTTTATGTTCCACAGGCCATCTAGTCGTCGTGTCCCTTGTAAGTAGCTTTCTTGCTTTCTTTCTTTTTTTAGGAGAGGACAGTGAGAGACACAGAGAGAGAGAGAAAGAGAGAGAGAGAGAGAGGGAGAGGGAGAGAGAGAATCAATTTTTATTGAGTTTTTCATCTGACACTTAGTTGTATACATAGGTGCTGGGGTTCGAACTTGTGTACTCGTGCATGCCGGGCAAGCACTGTAACTGCCAAGCCACCGCTCCAGCCCTTGGAAGTAGCTTTCTCACTTGTAGTTATAGTATGTTGACTAGGGACCCCACTGTGTAATCTTAGTATTGAACCTCCTCTATGCTAAAACACTGGGTGTGGTGGGAGCCTTCTTATTTAAGAAGAATGCATATTTAAGGTATTATTGGGCCCTTTTAAAAATGCATATCATCTAACCTTTGTTCTTACTATGTATATAATTCATGGACATTGAAGAAAATACAAAAAAGCACATTTAAAACAAGCTACCTAAAATCCTGCTATCCAGAGATAAGCACATTAATAGTTTGGTGGATCTTCTGTACTTCAAACAGCAGAAGATCGAATGAAGGTTCTGATACACTAAGAAACCATTGAAGTAATATGTGTGTGTGTAAATAAATAACATTCCTCTTGAAGGGGTAGATCA
Source organism: Aplodontia rufa (assembly GCA_004027875.1). Classification (NCBI taxonomy): domain Eukaryota; kingdom Metazoa; phylum Chordata; class Mammalia; order Rodentia; family Aplodontiidae; genus Aplodontia; species Aplodontia rufa. Next base: position 230,157 of record PVKS010000017.1, read on the forward strand.
TCTATAGTACTGAAGCAGGGTTTTTTTGTTTTGTTTTTTTTTAGAGAGAGAGTGAGAAAGAGGAATCAACTTGATTTATGTTTTCATCTGGCCTTTATTTCTCCAGCACTTAGTTGTGTATGTGGTGCTGGGGTTTGAACCTGGGTCCTAGTACATGCCAGGCAAGCACTCCATCCGCTGAGCCACCGCTCCAGCTCCTTGAAGCAGATTTGTAGTGGTCAACTCAACCTCCATCCCACAAATAATTTTAAAAATGTACTTGATGAAATGGAAAAATAGCCAAGATATATTATTGAATAGATTATAAAATGGTGTATACAGTATAATCATGTTTTAATTTAAAAAGTGTACTTTCTAAAAGTAGAATTGCATGTTAGGAAATAAAATTCAGTTCCTCATCAAGGAATCATAAGCTATGACCAAGTGGGATTTATTCCAGAAATGAAAGATTTGCTCAAGATTTGAAAATCTACTATCGTAAATATTACGTTAATAAATCTAAGGGAAATTTTTATACAGTTATCTCCCTAGTTGCTAAAAAAAACCTTAGAGAAAGTATAGCACCTCATCTTGATATAAAATACTGAAGAACACAGGAATTGATGAACACTTTTCTAATGTGATGAAATCTATATATTTTACATGTACCTAAAGCCTGCTTAATAGGAATGCACCAGTGTCATTTCTACTAAGGTCAGAAACAAAGTAAGAATACCTCTATCTCCACTTCTATTTAGCATTATACTAGACTTGTTAGTTGATGCAATTAGGTATCATTAAGGAAAAAGTAACACTATGTCCATTTGCAGATGACATGGCAATATATCTGTAAACCTATAGAAAATCAGTGATAAAATGAACTCAAACAATAAAATAATATAGTAAGGTAGCAGTATACAACATAAATATAAAAAAGTCAAATAGTTTTCATGTACAAGAACAATACCCAGTTAGAGGACATAATGGTAGAAAACCCACTCACAATAGCAACAGAGAAGAATAAATACTTTGAAATAAATAATGAAGTTTGGGCTGGAGCTGTGGTTCATCAGTTATGGTGCTTGCCTGGCATGCATGAGGACGTGGGTTTGAGCCCCAGCACTACATACACAACCAAGTGTCGAAAGCCGTATGAAAAATTAAATAAAGTTGATTCTCTCTCTATCACTGTCCCTCTCTCTCTTAAAAAAATTGATTCTGTCTTTAAAACAAAAAACAATGAATTTAAGTTTGGTCACAGCTATAAGGAGGTATAGATGACTCATTCATCAGTAGCTCGAACTAACAAATAAAGATGTAAGAATGGGGGGATTGGACTGAGGGCCTTTGATTGCTAAGCAAGTGCTCTACTACTGGGGCATACTCCTACCCCCACACCAAGACTTTTAAAATAAAAATTTGCTTAGCTGAGAGATTAGAAAATGAAGTTTGATTTCCAAAATATGTCCTACCTATAGATATAATTATCATCCAAGATCCTTGTTGCAAGATTCTGTTAAAGATGATATTTAAATTATTAAAGTTATGAGTGAAAAAGAAAACTAACAATATGTGAATCAAAATTATACTTTTATATCTTTCCCATTAGAAGTTTTATTCATCTCAGATTAATTTAGGTGAGAAGTCTGGTATTATTATATAAACAATTTGTTTTATATGAAATGTTCTTGTAGCAGGCTCTGAATTGTTGTGGAATTCAAGAAGAATTCAAGAGGAATATAAAAATATCATACTGAATTTCTCTTTTAAACAAAGGTACTTACAAATAGTATATAGATATTGTCAGGGGGTTAAAGTGGGAGGAAATGGGTTGGGGTTTAAGACACACACACACACAAAAATCTTTTTCCTCTAAATTCATTCTTCTCGTTCCTCTTCCTCATCCTCCTTCTACTCCTTCTCCTTTTTTTTTTTCTTTCCCTTCAGGACTGGGTATTGAACCCAAGGTTATTCTACCACTGAGTTTCATCCTTGTAGGTGAATGTTCGTGTTAGCCTTATTCCTAAGAGCCAAAAAGTTATTTTTGTTTTGAGGCAGGGTCCTCCTAAGCTGTCTATTTTCTGTGCCTACGAATCGCCTATTCTGGGACATTTTCATGTGAAATAGAAATCATACAACGTGTGGCCTTGGTGTCTGCCTTCTTTTGTTTAGCGCCATGTTTTCAAGGTTGTTCCTTGTTATAGTGTTTATCAATACTTCTTTTTTAATTGCTGAATAATATTCTTCTCTCTGGATATGCCACATTTGATTTATCCATTCATCATTTTTTGTTGTTGTTAAAGAGAGAGAGGGACAGTGAGGGGGGAAATCTGTTTTATTTAGTTTTTCATGTAGCTTTCATTGGTCTGACACTTCATCGTGTACTTGGTGCTGGGGTTCGAACCAACATTGCTTGGCAAGCGTAATTCTCCTGAGCCACCATCATTTTAGTCACCTTTTTTGTTTCTGTGACCAAAAGACCTGACAAGAACAATGTAGAGGAGGAAAAGTTATTTTGGCTCATGGTTTCAGATGTCTCAGTCCATACATGGCCAACTCCAGAGCTCCGGGCCTGAGGTGAGGAAGAACACGTGACATAAGGCCATGGGGGAGGAGAAAGCTCAGAACATGACAACTAGGAGGCATAGAGGGAACTCCACTCACCAAGGGAAAACATAATCCCCAAAGTCACGCCCCAGTGATCTGCATCTTTCAGCCATACCTGCCTGCCTGCAGTTACTGCCCACTTAATCCATATGGGCTGATCAATGAATGCACTGATTAGGTTAAGACTCTCATGATCGAATCGTTCCACCTCTGAACTTTCTTGCATTGTCTCACACATGAGCTTTTGGGAGACACCTGATAATGAAACCATAACAGGCACTTTTTGGCTCTTAGGAATAAGGCTAACATGAACATTCACCTACAAGTTTTCATTTATCTTGAGCATACGTTTAGGAGTGAAATTGCTGAGTCCTATGATAGCTACGTGTTTAACATTTTGAAAAACTGCCAGATTGCTTTCCAGTGATGGGTACACCATTTTGTGTTCCACCAGCAGTATGTGGGGTTCCGATTGCTCCACATCCTTGAAGTACTGCCTATTGTCTGTCTTTTGGATCACAGCCAGCCTAGAGGGTGTGAAGTAGTGTCTCGTGTGTGTTTGGTTTGCGTTCCCCTAGTGGCTAATGATGTTGAGCGTCTTTCCACAGGAATTGGTTATTTCTTCTGTGGAGAAACGTCTGTTTGAATCCCTTGTATATTTTTCTCTTGGGTGGCTTTTTGATTATTCTGTATGCTAGTTCCTTATTTTATATATATATATATATATATATATGCACATACATATATATACACATATATATATATGATTTGCAAATATTTTCTCCAATTTTGTAGGTTGTATTTTTAGTTTTTTTTTAAGAGAGAGTGAGAGAGAGAGTCAATTTTTATTTTTTCATCTGGTTTTTGTTTTTCCCTCCACTTAGTTATGTATGTGTTGCTGGAGATTGAACCTGGGTCCTTGCACACGCCAAGCAAGTGCTCTACCACTGAGCCACCGCTCCAGTCCCTCATTTTACTTTCATTTTTTTTTTTCAGGGCTGAGGACTGAACTCAGGGCCTTGCACGTGCTAGGCAAGTGCTCTGCCACTGACCTAAATCTCCAACCCCTTACTTTAATTTTTTATTATTGTTTCTTAAGAGGAAGGGTGGCTGGAGCGGTGGCTCAGTGGATTTGGCACTTGCCTGGCATTCGCAAGGACATGGGTTCAAACCCCATCACCACATACACAACAAAGTGTCCGAGCAATGAAAACCACATGAAAAACTAAATAAAATTGATTCTCTCATTCTCTCTCTCTCCCAAGTGTCCCTCTGTCTTAAAGACAGAGAAATCTCACTGTCCCACTCTCTTAAAGAGAGAGAAAGAGAGAATCAACTTTATTCATTTTTTTTCATCCGGGTCTTGTTTTTCTGACACTTGGTTGTGTTTGAACCTGGGTCCTCGCACCTGCCAAGCAAGCACTGTAACTGCTGAGCCACCACTCCAGTCCCTCATTTTGCTTACTTTCTTTTCTTTTTTTTCTTTTTTTTTTTTTTTTAAAGAGAGAGGGACAGTGAGAGAGACAGAGAAAGAGAGAAACAACTTTATTTAGTTTTTCACATGGCCTTAGTTGCTCCAACACTCAGTTGTGTACATGGTGCTGGGGTTTGAACCCGGGTCCTCGTGCTTGCCAGTCAAGCACCGAAACCACTGAGCCACCGCTCCAGCCCCCTTTCTTTTCTTTTTTTAAAGAAAGAGGGACCATGAGAAAGAAAGAATCAGTTTTATTTAGTTTTTCATGTGGCTTTTGTTGCTCCAATACTTCATTATGTACGTGGTACTGGGATTGAATCCTTGTCTTCACGCATGCCAGGCAAGTGCACAACCGCTCAGCCACAACTACAGCCCCTCATTTTACATTTTTTTTAAAGGAGAGAGAGACCATGAGAGAAAGAGAGAGAGAGAGAGAATCAATTTTATTTAGTTTTTCATGTGGCTTTCTTTTGTTGCTCTGATACTTCGCTATGTGTGTGTGGTGCTGGGATTTGAACCTGAGTTCTCATGCATGCCAGTCAAACACTGTAACCACTGAGCCACGGCTCCAGCCCCTCATTTTACTTTCTTGATGGAATCTTTTTTTGATGTTTTTGATGAAGCCAACTTATCTATTTTTCTTTTGTTGCATCATTTTTGGTACACCATTCAGTTTTTAACTCATAAAAGAATATGTAATAAAGGGAATAGTACCTGAATCTTTGATTATCTTGAAATGTACATGTAAAGTTGCATATATCAGAGTTTGCTATGATAATAAGTTGTTGAGCAAAATCCAAGTCTAATGATCTCTTGAATGGAGATATAAGATATGGCTGGGTGTAGTGGTGCACGCCTATCATCCCAGAGACTCAAGAGGCTGAGACAGGAGGATGGCAAGTTCAAGGCCAACCTCAGCAGCTTAGCGATGCCCTAAGCAACTTAGTGAGACCCTGTCTCAAAATAAAAAATAAAAAGGACTGGGGACATAGCTTAGCGGTAAAGCCTTGCTTAGGTTAATTCCTCAGCAACAAATAAGAAAGAAAAAAATAAGAAAAGACGTAAGGTATGAAGTCTGTTTCTGTTTGAGGAAACATAATGTTTAAAAATTGTACAGCATATTATTTAGGATTATCTTTTTTTTTTGAAAGAGAGAGGGACAGTAAGAAAGAAAAAGAATTTAATTTTTCATGTGGCTTTCGTTGCTCTGATACTTTGTTGTGTATGGGGTGCTAGGGTTTGAACCCGGGTCTGTGTGCATGCCAGGCAGGCACTGTAACCTCTGAGCCACTGCTCCAGCCCCTTAGGATTATCTTTAAATATGAATGACAGAAAACAGAAAATAAAATAATAGTGGTTGATATGGTTATTCCATGTTCATCAAAGCACCAGGCTTTTCTTTTTTGTATTGTTCTTTTGCCATCATTAGTGACTCACACCTCATAGTCCACATGACTATTCATTGCAGCATCATTCATAGTAGGTACAGAATAGAAACCAGATGTCTTCAACTCACAAATGGATAAAGAAAATCTGATCTATCCATAGAATCAAATGTTGTACATGCATAAAAAGGAATGAAGTATGGATACAATGGAACAGTGTGGGTGAAAGAAGCCAGACACAGAACGCCACGTGTTATGAGGCCATTACAGGAAATACCCAGAAGAGCTAAATCCATAGTTGCCAGGAACTGGGAGGAGAATGTGGAAGGACTGCTAAAGGACAGAGGCTGGGGCTAGAATCACCTGAAGATGTGAAGATGGCGCACTCACACCACTCATGGTTGATGCTGGGAGCTCAGTAGGGCTGTTGACAGAGAGCCCACATGCAGGTGGTCTCACCATGCACCCTGCATGTCAGATGGCCTGGGAACTGAGTTACAATAGCTAGTGTTGCATGAAACAGGAAGGGGAGACTGCCAGTCTCTTAAAGGATGTGCCCAGAAACGGGTGCAGGTCATTTTGCCCTATCCTGTTGTTCAGAGCAGTCGTGGATCTTACCCAGATTCAAGGAGATACAGACATAGACCCCACTTCTCAAGGACTGTCAAAGAATTTGTGACTATTTATTTATTTATTTTAAAAGAGAGAGAGAGAGAGAGAGAGAGAGAATTAATTTTATTTATTTTTTTAATCTGGTTTTTGTTTTTCTCATATTTATTATGTATGTGGTGCTGGGGGTTTGAACCCAGGTCCTTGCACATGCCACATGCCAGGCAAGTACTATACCACTGAGTCACCACTCCAGTGGTATATATCTTTTTATTTCAAATGGAGACAGAGAGAGGGAGAGTGAGAGAGAAAGAAAGAATGAGTTTTATTTAGTTTTTCACATGGCCTTCATTGCTCCAACATTTTGCTCTGTACGTGGTGCTGGGGTTCAAATCCAGCATGCCAGGCAAGTGCTATACAGCCCTCAGCCTGATATTTTTAACCTACCTTTTATAGTTATATTTTCACATTAAAATTTAACAAATACCTCTGGGACTCATTTCATTCTTTATTTTTCTGCAACATTAAACAGATTTGACAAATTCTGTGTACAGTGAGATGTTTGTTGGCCCAGATGAGTTTGACTTCTTTCAGATTGGGTTGGATACAGAAATAACATTTTGCTTCAAAGAATTGAAGGTAAACAAATATTTGTGTCAAATTCACATTTTCACTGGTAGTTTTCATGAAGATTTCAAACTTTTTTCTTCTTTTTTCTTTCAGGGGATGCTGACATTTTCAGAAGCTGCACATGTTCCTATATCCATTCATTTTGATTTTCCTGGGAAGTAGGTCCTTGGGACTTCTCTGAGTTTCTTCCTTTTGTTAATTATAGATAACAATACCCTTTGAATCCTGGTGAAATGAATTCCCCCCTCTGGAGCTCCTCAGCTTCACCAGCAACATGCATAAAACTAAAATTCTGAAAGATGCCACATGGCACTTTTAAGTTGGCAACTTGTTTGAGAAGGATGCATGCTTTTGCAGAGTGAAACATTTATAAATTTGACACGCTGTTGAATAAATTTCCCAGTTAGAAAACTGTATGTGGGCTGGAGTGGTTGCTTGATGGTTATGGCGCTTACCTGGCATGTACGAGAACGCGGTTTCAAACCCCAGCACCCCGTACACAGCAAAGTGTTAGAGCAATGAAAGTCACGTGAAAAACTAAACAAAAATTGATTCTCTTTCTCTCTCTCAATGTCCCTCTCTATTGAAAAAAAAAAAAAGAAAACTCTATGTGTCTTTAAGCAAGTTGAATCCCTATGAAACTTTGTATTTCAAAGCAAAAATTTCATTTATTTGTGGTGCTGAGGATGGAACCCTAGGTCTCACACATGCTAGGGAAATGCTGTACCAGTGAGCTATGTCCTCAGCTCCACCAAACTAAAATTTTAAATGGGATTGGGTTAAGATGTATTTTATGAAATTGGATTTGATGATTTCTAAGGGTCCTTTCAGCTCTTAGGACTGTGATTATTTGAGATTATTAAGGATGGGTACTATTTCTTTTTGCTCCAGAATTATCATTTTCTAATGTGTTTTAATGACCATCAGAAAATGAATGTTATTTTTGCTCTGACTCTGCTTTTTTAGACCAATGGCTTTAAGTATTAATGATATGCTACTGGAAGCTAACTTTATTTTGGCCACATTAGCTGATGATCCGAGTAGGGCATCTTCGCCACAATCACTGTGTGTTTCTGAGACACGAAAAAGGTAAGGCTGTGTTTTAATTTTGTTATTGGTTGGGGAAAGCTATGCCATCTTATTTTGAAATAACTCAGGACCATTCACTTAGGAAGCAATTGGGGAATGAAACAGAAATTTGTCCCAATCTGGAAGAGCTGTAGTGACAGCGAACCATAGCGTAGCACTAACCTCACCAATTTTCTGTCAGGTATTTGTTTTTCCTCTTCTGCTCAGAATTTATCAAGATTATCTTGTTTATCTTTGTTATCACTCGAAACTTATTTTCAATTTTCAGTGTCAAATTTTACAGGAAAGTCTGTTATTCATTTCATAGAACTCGTCTTTCTCAGATATGGGGATAACCATTGATCTTGCTTCTATTTTTCTTTTCCTTAATAACATTTTGTGGGGAGGCACACTTCATTGTAAAATCACACAAAATTACAGTTGAAAATTTGGAAAATGCAGGAAAGTACAAAAAAGAAAATAGAGTCCTCCCATAATTGCACCACCCAGAGACAGCTACTGTGAACCTATTAGCTCACTGAGTTTTTCTCTCAGACTTTTTAGTTTTCATATACTTGTATTTTAAAACAAGCTTGGACCAGGCACAGTGGCACATTCCTGTCATCCCAGTGACTAGGGGCACTGAGGCAGGTAGATTGCAAGTTCCAGGCCACCCTTGACAACTTTGCCAGGCCCTAGACAACATAGCAAGAATCTGTCTCAAAATAAAAAATAAAAAAAGGCTGGAAATGTAGCTCAGTGGTAAAGCACCCTGGGTTCAATCCCCAATATCAAAAATAAAAAAATTTAGATCATGTAAATACTGTTTGTATTTTGTGTTTTCTCCATCAAACATATTGTGGATATTGTATATTTTAGTATCACCGATTATGACTTGAAAACAGAGGTTTTCAAGACCTCATAAAATTTTATCATGCAGATTTCTAGTAATTTATTAAACATCTTTCTTACTTGATCCTGTTAATATATAACATGATGTCACAGGAATTTCTAAATGATCATGTATCTAAATCTTAAATTTCATCAATTAATCATGTTATTTCAGCACAATCCCTAAATCAATATTATCATTGTCATTCACACTGCTCTGTTAGTTATATAAAAAATGTATTTTTAATCCCTGTCAACACCTCAGGTCAGCTCTGATACAGCCAAATTCAAAGGCTGACAGAAGGGGCAGCAGTCAGGCCCCAGAGTGTGTCTCGAGGAAAGCAGCACCCAAGAGGCTTTATCCTAAGGAGGCCCCCGCAAGCAGCTCTGCAGAGGAAAGCTGTGGCAGCCCTCGAACAAAGAGAGCAACTGGAAGCAACGTCACAGAAAGGCCAGGTTCTCCATACCTCAGGAAGGTAAGAGGAAGAGGTGAGGACATGGTCATGTCTCAGCAAGGGCGCGGGTTCAAGGGCTCGGGTTCAAGCCCCAGCACTCACGTGCACAACTGAGTGTCAGAGCAACGAAGGCCATATGAAAAACTCAATAAAAATTGATTCTCTCTGTCTCTGTCTCTGTCTCTGTCTCTCTCTCTCTCCCTCTCTCTCTCTCTCATTGTTGTTCTCTTTAAAAAGAAAAAAAAAGTATTTTCATCATCAGTGCCCTTTGTATCCTTCTGCCCCAGGCAACCTCTATTTTTTTTTTTTTAAGAGAGAGGGACAGTGAGACAGAGAAAGAGAGAAACAACTTTATTTAGTTTTTCACATGGCCTTAGTTGCTCTAACACTTAGTGGTGCACGTGGTGCTGGGGTTTGAACCCCGGGTCCTCGTGCTTGCCAGGCAAGCTCCGAAACCGCTGAGCCACCGCTCCAGCCCCCCAGCCCAACCTCTTGAAAATTAATTTAATTTAATTTAATTTTGTTTTTCTGGTACTGATTATTGAACCTAAAGCCTTGTGCATGCTAGGCAAGCACTGTACCTCTGAATTACCTGACCCCTATGTTATTTTTTATTGATAGAGGAAGGGTGAAGCTAGTCTCAGATGGAGAAAAATCTGATTTATAGACTATCAATACAAATAATTGCATTTCTCAATCATAATTTCTTTTTTCTTCTTTTTTTTCTTTTTATCCTGAGGATTGAACCCAGCAGTACTTAACCACTGAGCAACATCCCCAGCCCTTTTTATTTTTTATTTTGAGACAGGGTCTCCCTAAGTTGTTCAGGGCCTTGCTGAGTTGCTGAGGCTGGCTTTTAATTTGGGATCCTCCTGCCGCAGCCTGCTGAGCCACTGGAATTATAGGCATGTGCCACCACTCTCGGCTCCGTCAATAATTTCTAACAAAGCACATTCAAGTAGAGATTTTGGTCGTTGTTTTCAAGAACAAATTCTGGTCATTTGTAGAAATGTTTTAATGAAGCGCTGTGCTAAGTTCATATATTTGATTCTTTTGGCCACACACACTGCTTATTTTGTCATGAGTCATCTTCCTGGGGCTTCAGGATCCTGGAATTCACTAAGCTGCTCACTAGGGACGGTGACGTTTACAACTGAAAGTTCCATGCCACCCATTACAGCTCTCAACTTCAGATTTCACTTCATGTGGTAAATTCTGAAGTAAAGGCTGTTTTTGTTTTGTTTTGTTTTTAAGTGAGGGAGAGTGAGAGAGAGAAAATCAACTTTAGTTAGTTTTTCATCTGGTTTTTGTGGTCTCACACCTAATCAATTAGTTGTGTACGTGGTGCTGGGGTTTGAACCTGGGTCCTTGTGCATGCCAGGCAAGAGAGGTACCACTGAGCCACCACTCTAGCCCAAGGCTCTCTTATTTTTATTTATTTATTTTTAAGAGAGAGAGAGAATCAATTTTATTTAGTTTTTCACGTGGCTTTGGTTGCTCTGACACGAACCTTGAGCATGCCAGAAAAGTGCCATAACTGCTGAACCTCAATTCCAACACCTTTTTTTTTTTTTAACCTTAAAGAGAGGATAATACGATAGAGAGAAAGAGAGACTTGGTTTTCATTTAGTTTTTTAATGTGGTACACTTTGTTGTGTATGTGGTGTTGGGGTTTGAATCCGCATCCTTGCACATGCCAGGTAAGCGTTGGAACCATTGAGCTACCGCTCCAGCTCCCCAAGGCTCTCTATTTAAAGGGTCAAGTCCTGCAAAGCTGACATTCCGTCATGGGTGATGGATGTAAGCCCTTCCTGCCTTCCACCTGCACTGCTGTGGGCCTTGGCCAGCCTCTGTGGCTCTGTTCTCTGCCCTGTTTTTCCATGGTGTGCTAAGACATTTGGATCAAACCTTAGATGGACAATGAGGCACAGGGGTCAGAGCACTGGCCCTAGAGTTCAAGTTCCCAGATTCAAATTTCTGTCTTGCCACTTGTTAGCTGTGTGACTTGGACAAGTTACCAATATTCACCTCGATTTCCTTGTCAGTAAAATGGGAGTTGTGAAATTGAGTTAATACACATAACTGGCATATGGCCAGGGCTCCATAAAAGTCAGTTATTATGGTTCTGTAGCTCTCTTCTGCTTTTAGAACTCAAGTCATTCTACTTCCCCCTAGCACTGAGCTGGAACTCCTTGAAATGCCATTCAGGGACTTTGCCTGGGCACTTCATATAGTCTTCACCTGGCTTCCTTCCCACCCATACAGAGTTCTCCCTATGCCAGGGATGGTGGATCAGCTTCCTCTCTAGCGGTAACCAGTCATTTGGCTGAGAAAGCTATGTGAACAATGGCCCCATGCTGAATCTCTGCTTGGTTATCAGGGTCTGCCATGTGTATTGGAAGCCAGTTTGTGAACCCGACAAGGTCATAGCCATGTGAGGCTCTTAGCGTTATCACCATGTGACCCACCCTACTAGTTGGCTTATTTAAGATTTTATTTCGAAGTAATTTCAGACTTTTGAAAAATTGCAAAAGTAACCGGGCACCATTGGTACATACCTGTATTCCCAACGGCTTAGGAGGCTAAGGCAGGAGGATCGCAAGTTCAAAGCCAGCCTTAGCAACTTAGCAAGGGCCTGAGCAACTTAGTGAGACCCTGTCTCAAAATTAAAAAAAAGATAACAATAATCAAGAGGGCTGGGGATGGGGCTGGAGCGGTGGCTCGGCGGTTACGGTGCTTGCCTGGCATGCACAAGTATGTAGGCAAGTATGTAGGTGCTGAACCCCAGCACCACGTACACAACGATGTGTTGGAGCAAATAAAGCCACATGAAAAAGTAAAATAAAAATTGATTCTCTCTATCTCTCTCACTGTCCCTCTATCTAAAAAAAAAAAAAAAAAAAGAGGGTTGGGGATGAGGCTCAGTGGTTAAGCACCTCTCTGGGTTCAATCCCCAGTACCAAGAAAAGTTGTACAAATAGTATACAGAATTTCTATATACTCACCCTTCTCCTCATCCTTTTTGTAGTGGGGATTGAACACAGGGGTACTTTACCACTGATACATCCCCAGCCCTTTTTGTAACTTGCCTGGGGCCTTGCTAAGTTACTGAGGCTGGCTTTGAATTTGTGCCGCTCTTGCCTTAGCTTCCGGAGTTACTGGTGTTGCAGACATGTACTACTCTGCCCAGCCCTATGTGCCCTTCCTAAAGACTCCCAAAATGTCAACATTTTAAATAATAGGGATTTCATTGAGGAAAATCAGGACATGCAAATAAGTAGGAAATGAAAATAATCTCTTAAAGTATATATACACACATATATACATATATATGTATAAATTTATTTATTTATTTTTGGTACGGGGGATTTAACCCAGTGATGCTTTATCACTGAATCACATCCTCAGCCCTTTTTATTGTTTATTTTGAGACAGGGTTTCATTAAGTTTCTGAGGTCCTTGGTAAATTACCAAGTTTGGCCTTGAATTTGTGATCTCCTGTCTCAGTCTCCCAAGTCTTTGGGATTATAGAAGTGCATGGCCACACTGGCCACTGCAAATGTTTTCATCATCACTTTTTTCTTCTTTAAAAGAGAGAGAGAGAGAGAGAGAGAGAGAAGAGAGAGAGAGAGTCAATTTTGTTTAGTTTCTCATGTGGCTTTCATTACTCCAACACTTCATGTATGTGGTGCTGGGGTTTGAACTCATGTCCTTGAGCATGCCAGACAAGTGCTATTGAGCCATAGCTCCAGCCCTCATCATTACTTTTTAAGACTTTTTTCATGCATATACATACACACACACACAAATTTTAAGTTTTTAAATAAATGTAGACTCACTTGTAAACATAGTATGAAGAATTCCCACATACCTCTCACCCAGACTCCTCAACCTTAACAGATTGCTTAGCAGAGTCTAATGTGGGACATTTTCTAAGTCTACATTGTCTTACCTTACCTTCACACTTGAGTAGCGTATCCCTGAACACCCCAGAATTTGCATTGTCAAGATGTTTCTTCATGACTTAGGGTTAGATTTTGCATTTTTTAGGAACACAAGAGAGCGATGTTGGGGTCTTCTCCTACATAATCTGGAGCATGTGTTGGAGATTGGTCTTCTACTGCTGGTGTTAATTTCTACCATGTGATTTAGGTGGCATCTGCCAATTTCTCCCTATAAAGTTACTGTTTCCCTGTAATTAGTAAGGATCTTGGGTAGATGTTTGAGACTGTGAATATCCTGTTTCTCATCATATTTCTTGCCTAATAATTTTAACATCCATTGATGCTTTATTGTCAGAAAGTTATTATTGTGATATTTGCTAAGTGGTGATATTCTGGGTTTTTTTCTGTTTATTAGATGGAACCCCACTTTAAGAACTTCCTCTCTTTTTCCCACTGACTTGCTATTCTGTTATCTATTTACATCGCTATATGTACTCTCTTGGATATTCATTTTATTCTACGGGCTGTAATCTAGTACTGTCATCTTTGTTGCTCAAGCTGGGAGCCTCTTCAGGTTGAGACTGTATCCCTTTGACAAGTCCCCAGTGTTTTTCAGTATTCCCTGACTTTGGGAACCTTACAGGAGGCAGGCTTACCCTGTATTGCCCCTGCCCCAGCTCTGGAGTCAGCAAGTTTCTCCCAGGAGCCCTCGTTCCGTTTGTTGGAGTTGGTATCTGGAGTCCAACTTCTGGGTGCTGGTGTGCTCTCTTATACCAGGGTTTTATTGCTTTTATGCCCTTTCTATGGACAAAGCTGGGAATGATTGACATTTACATTTACATTGGTCTGTTTTTATATCTATTGGTATTCATTCATTAAAGCCCATGAGTTCACATTATTACCTCCATTTTCAGTCCAGCACTACCCAGGGTTCATGCCTGCTTCCCTCCCTTCTTTTTCTTTTTAAAGAGAAAGAGGGAGAGAGAAGGAGAAAATAAGTTTTTCATCTGGCTTTTGTTACTCTGACACTTGTGTGTGTGGTCCTGGGGTTTGAACCCGGGTCCTTGCACATGCCAGGCAAGCGACATAGCTTCTGAGCCACCGCTCCAGACTCTCCTTTCTTTACGTATAATTCCTTGTTCTGGCATTGAAAAGCTTGTCTAGTATTATCTGCCAGATATTTATTGTTCAATCCTGAAGTAGTTTATTTATTTTTTTTAAGAGAGGGAAATGGGGAGGAGAGAAAGAGAGGGGAATCAATTTTATTTTTTCATCTGATTCTCAGTTGTGTATGTGGTAGTGGGGTTTGAACTGGGTCCCTGTCCACGCCAGGCAAGTACTCCAACCACTGAGGCACTGCTCCTGCCCCCGTCACAGTTTTGGAAGTGGTAGCCACACACCGGTGAAAAACAAATCTACTCACTGGAAGTACAGTTTGCATATTCTCTCATCTTTGGGTTTTTTTTTTAATTTATGAGTTTTTGTTTTTGTTTTTTTTTTTTTTAAAGAGAGAAGGACAGTGAGAGAGGGAGAGACAGAGAGAATCAATTTTTATTGAGTTTTTCAATGGCCTTCCTTGCTCCGACACATAGTTGTGTACGTGGGTGCTGGGTTTTGAACCTGCATACTCCAGGCAAGGGCTGTAACCACTGAGCCACCACTCCAGCCCCTCATCTTTAGTTTTTAATAGTATTCAAAATTCAGTTTTTTCAAAGTGGCTTAGGTTAATTCTCTTTCCCCACTGAGGTTTCCATGTGGTTTGTAATAAAGTTAGCTTCATTTGTTAGTCTTCTGTTCTGGTCCTCCCCAAATCCTTGTGGATCTTATTTACTTGATCTTTTTGGTCTGTAACCACTAACACAATCCTAAAAGTCGGAATTATGCAAGAAGCTAAACACAGCCCCTTTTCCACCTGGTACCCCTGGCCCCTTGTGTAGAATAAATCTCATTCGTTTCTCATTTATCATTCCTGTTTCTTTTTTCCACAAATGAGCAATGACATTTATGTTTCCTTATTTCTTGCTTAGAGGATACATGCGTCTTCCCCCTGCTTTTTGCACTTGGCAGTATATGCTGAAGATGGCGCCCAGTTTGGTCCTCCAGCAACTCTGTGGTGCACCGCTCTCCTCTGTGACAGCGTTTAGATCCCCCAGTATTTCAGTTAAGGAATGGCCACAAATAACCTTTGACACGTGAATTTTCATGTTGATGAAGTGCATCCTCAAGGTAAATCCCTGGAAGTGGGATAGCTGGCTCAGAAGGAGAGTGCTGTTGTGGTTTATGAGGTCCTGCCAGTTTGTTCCCGGCAGCAGTAGAAGGGAGTGATGGTTTTCTTGCAGCCTGGCAAACAATACATGGTATCAAAGTTTAGAAAAAATGTTTGCCAGACTGATAGTAGGTTGGTGTCTCAGTGTGGTTTAATTCGCATTTCTCTAATTGTGAGATAGTACATCTTTTTATGTGTTTAAAGGCCATTCTATAATTTTTGTAAATTGTTAATGTCTCTACGTATTTTTCTATTAGGTTTTTATAAGTGTTATTTATATGTACATATATGTCTATATACATATGTGGTTATTTATCTGTGACGGTGCATATATGTTCCTACTTTATCAACTGTATTTTAAGATTATTTTAAGCCACTGCTCCAGCCTTTTTTTTTTTTTTTTTTTTTGGTACAAGGATTGCTTAACCACTGAGCCACATTCCCAGTCCTTGTTAAATTTTTTGTTTTGAGACAGGGTCATGCTAAGTTGCTTAGGACCTTAATAGTTTGTTGAGGTTGGCTTTGAACTTGCCATCCTCCTGCATCAGCCTCCTGAGTCACTGGGATTTCAGGTGTGAGTCACTGAACCTGGCTTTGTATTGAATTCCTCATGTGCTGGAATCTATCTTTGCTCGTTCAGTTCTGCTAATCTCTTGGTCCCCTCACGTGGGCACCACACTTCACTGACAGCTTCTAGGTATGTGTTCATGTCTGATATGCTTAGTATCCCTTTGTGGATTTTGTCAGTTTTTTCTGGGCTTTTCTCAAAACATTTTTAAATGAAACTTCAATATCAACTTATCCAGCTCCATAAAAAAGTGTGGGATTTTTTTGGTATTTTTGTTCTTTACTTTACTCTGCTAGGCAGATTGTGAGTTCATCGAGGGCAGGCCCTGTCTCCCTAGTGCATAGCTAGTAGTTTGGACACCTTCAACCCTGGTTTGGGATATCCTAAGAAAAAATTTAAAAAACCCTCTAGTGGTCTCACAAAATTCCAATCTGGAATCCATTTTAGTTCACTGCGTGTGCGTGTGTGTGTGCACGCACGTGCATGTTGGGTGCGCTACTTTGGGAAAAGGGATTTTCAAACTTAACTATGAATTTTATATCCTAGACAAGGACTAATGACGTCTTCCAGTGTAAGGTGTTGTACACAGTTCTCAAGGACACTAACATAGGGCATATATACGCATATACTTATATATGCATTTTCTTGCCCAATTTACATGGGATTTGAGGCCATTTCCAGTTGCATGGATGCACTCACGGTTGTTACACATGGTGAAGACTCCATTAACTAGTCATGTTAGATTTAAAGGCCAAAGAGAAGGTGGGAACAAGGGAGGATAGCAAATGGCACTTACCCTAAGCTAATGGCAGATGCAGACAGCTCTCAAAAACTGAGGCTTACTGAAGCTTTCTAGTCTCGTGGGGCACCATGAACATTCCTGAGGGGTATGTGCACATGACGATACACATTCAACAGTCACAGATGCTATCAGGTTTTAAGACCTTGATCTTGGTCAAGACTAGACTCATCAAAAGGAACTGAGACTGTGCCTCCAGTTATGGTCAAGGCCAGTGTGTTGGTTCGCTATTTTATTACTCCGTCGACAAATCACCACATGGCTGGGCACAGTGGTGCATGCCTTTTAATCCCAGTGGCTCAGGAGGCTGAGGCAGGATGATTGCCAGGCTCTGCAACTTAGTGTTTTAGTCAGCTTTTCTGTTACTGTGACTAAAAGACCCAACAAGAACAATTTGAGGAAGAAAAATTTATCTGGGGGCTCACGGTTTCAGAGGTCTTAGACCAAAGAAGGCTGGCTCCATTCTGTGGGGCCCCCGAGGTGAGACCAAACATCATGGTGGAAGAGTGTGGTAGAGGGAGCAGCTCACATGATGATCAGGAAGCAGAGAGACTCCACTTGCCAGATACAAAATATGTACCCCGGGCTGGAGCAGTGGCTCAGTGGTTAAAGTGCTTGCCTGGCATCCACAAGGACCCTGGTTCAAACCCCAGCACCACATACAAACTAAGTGTCAAAGAAACAAAGGCCAGATGGAAAAATAAATAAAGCTGATTCTCTCTCTCTCTCTCTCTCTCTCTCTCTCATTTCTTTAAAGAGAGAGGGATAGTGAGAGAGAGAAAGATAGAATCACCTTTATTTAGTTTTTCATGTGGCTTTCGTTGCTCAGACACTGTTGTCTGTGGTGCTGGGGTTTGAACCCATGTACTCATGCATGCCAGGCAAGCACCATAACCACCAAGCCACAGCTCCAGCCCCCCTCTCTCCCTCTCTCTTAAAAAACCCACTTCCTCCAGCCATACCCTACCAGCCTACAGTTACCACCCAGTTAACCCTTTTCAGAGGATTAATTCACTGATTGGGTTAAAAATCTCATAACCCAACCATTTCCCGTTTAAGCCCTCCTCCACTGTGTCACACATGAGCTTTTGAGGCATACCTCGCATCCAAACCGTAACATCTAGTGAGACCCTGTCTCAAAATAAAAAAAAGGGCTGGGGAGGTGGCTCAGTGGTTAAATGCCCCTGGGTTTAATCCCCAGTACAAAAAAAAAAAAAACCCAAACAATAAAAATCCCCGCAAATTTTGTGGCTTGAAACAACAGAAATGTATCATCTTACAGTTCTGAAGGCCAGAAGTGTGAAATGATTCACTTGGCTAAAATCAAAGTGTCAGCAGAATTGTGTTCGCTCAGGAGACTAGGAGTCTGTTTCTTGCCTCTTCCAACTTCTAGAGGCCACCTGCATTCTTGGCTCTTGGTGGCCTTCTGTTTTACAGGACAGCAGTGGCTGGTAAAGTCTTCATAGTGCTCACTTGAACACTCTGTCCTCCTCTTCCATTGGGCCCACCTCGCTAGTCCAAGCCAGCTGCTAGCAACCTTAATTCCATCTGCTACCTTCGCTCCTGTTTACAGGTAACAAGGCACAGGTTCGTGGGCTTAGTCCATGAGGACATTATCTCATCCATCACTGCCACCACCCCAGCTAAGCTTTTCGTTTTTCCATGCAAAGCGGCCTCTGTTTATTGCAATCACCCATTGTTAAGATGTATTTGTGATTGCAGAGGATATGCCATATGCATGCATTGTGTATTTGCTCATAGGGCTCAACTCATATTTTAATATTAAATACACAATCTGAAAAATAGACTGCTGCAGTACAAATAGGACCCTAGTTAGTTAGTTCCTGGAGATACCAGTCTCAGCTGACCCTTACTAAGCAGTGGGGGGGGGCGGTTTCTTTCTTTCTTTTTTGGTACCAGGGATTGAACCCAGGGCTACTTAACCACTGGGTCTCACTAAGTTGCTTAGGGCCTTACTAAATTGCTGAGTCTGGCTTTGAACTTGCGCTCCTCCTACCTCTGCTTCCCAAGCTGCTAGATGCTACCATGCCTGGCTTAAGCTGGGCTTTTTTTTTTTTTCTTTTTAAGAGAGGGGGAGAGAGAGAGAGTGAGAATTTTATCTAGTTTTCATTTGGCCTTCGTTGCTCCAACACTGTTATGCACGTGGTGCTGTGGTTTGAACCCGTGGACTTGGTCATGCAAGGCAAGCACCGTAACAGCTGAGCCACCGCTCCAGCCCCTAAGCTGGAGTTTTCTATCTGGAGTAAGGGGTCCATGCTGCGGTCAGAACCACTATCTTACAGAGAGCTTTCCAATCTGCTGATACTTGAAGATGACCCAAGAACAGGGCCTATTCATCCATTCATGCTACCATGACCTCTCACTGGTATTTACTGGAGGCCATGTGTCCTGGACAGCCATGTGAGGGGCACTGCGGTGAGCAAAATAAATAAGATTCCCAAACTGGATTACAAACTAGAGAGGGTATAGGGCACAGGGAGTCAGGTAGAGGTACAAAAGTCACATGACTAAACAGGGCAAATTTTTGAAAAGCTGTGATGTGTTCAATGAAGGAAAAGTTTGGGGCACTTTGAGATTTCAGGTGTTAAATGGCCTAATCCAGGAGTCCAGAGGGTCCTTCCTTTGAAACTGGTGCTTCAGCTGAGCTGGAAAGGACAAGGGAGTTGGGAGGGCATGTGCAAAGGCCCTGTGGTTGCAGGGGGCTTGCTGGATTTAAGAACCTGAAGCACAGCTCCTCTAGCAGGAGGGCAGACTGACAGAGGGGGACAGCAGCTCCCAGTGAAGCTGGAGCAGCTGGTGAGGGCCAGATCATGTGGGGAGTCCTGTGAAGGGTGTGAACAGTCATATAGCACCTTGGAATTTAATTCATTGAAGGGCTTTAACAGGGAGGGTTGACAGTGTGGAATGTTTACAAGAGAACTTTAGCTGTGTAAAAAATGGGGTGCAGCGAGGCAAAAATGGTCTCTCAGTTGTGGTATCTGAGAACTCCTGAGACGAGGGTGGAGAGGAGAGGTGAGACTCGCCAGACTTGGAGGTGGGCTGGTTCCCGGGGTTGAGAAGGGAGACATGACTTAGGCTTGGAGGAGCCACCTGAGGTCACATGTGACATGTGCTGGCACTTAAGCAGGCAGTGGGATATATGTTCTCAAGTCCAACACCCAGGCTCCCTGGCACAGATGCGCATTTCAGCCAGGGGTGCACATGAAATGGACAGAGGATCACCAACATTTAAAGCGGTGATTCCACCAGAGGGGGCCTAGTCCCCCATAGCACCCTGGCCAACTTGGGAAGGGGATGCTGCTGCCATTTGGTGGGGAGAGGCCAGCAGTGCTGCCCAGCACCTCTTAAGGCAGGAGAGCCCCCACAAATCATCAGGTCCTGAATGCCAGTGGTGCCAAGTCTGAGCCCGGGGTTCAAGGCTGGGTAGAGGGTGAGCCTGCTGAGCAGCCATCAGGGGTAGTGCGGTGGGACACACAGGAAGGCAATGTGAGGTACCAAGTGGGATAAAGGCGGAAAATGGGCACCAACTTTCAGCATGTGGCCCTTTTCAGTGATCACAATTGGTGCGGTTGGTGAAGTGGTGGGGCCAGCAGCCCTTTAAAGATGAGGTTAAGGAGCAGAATGAGAAGAGATGGCTCAGTTCCCAGATGGCCTGCACCGGGTCCATCTTGTAGCCCTGGAGTTCCGATGGCTCCAGGAGGGGGTTAGCTGCAGACTCTGAGCCACTGAAGTCGGGGCAGTCTGGTTTTAGAACTAACTGGGCCAGTGATAATCCATGAACCTCACCAACAGGAATACCAAACGGGCAGTGTTCTGCCAGGGCTGGCCTGGAATACTAGCTGGGCAAACTTATTTCACTGAAATCAACAGTGCAGTTATGTTTTCTCTCTCTAGTTTTCTTGTATGTTCTTTGGAGCAGTTTCTTCTGACAAGCAAGAACACTCCAGCCACCATTTCAACAGTCTGGCAATAGCAAGTGACAGTGAAGAGGACAATGTAATGGCAGCATCTCCACATTCTAATGTTTAGTGACGGTGGAGTTGGATCCTGGCCCACCTGGGCCTCAAGCATGAATGCATCTTCATACTCGGCATGTAATGGATATGGTCTTGGACTTCCCGAAACGACGCCATCTTGTACAGCAGCCACATCTAGAAGCAGCTGCTGGTCAAGTGTATGCACGTGTTTTAAACCCAAGAGTTTTCTGTGTGGGGAAAAAAGCCCACTAGAGTCCTTCGATTCCGTGCACATTCGTTCTAGAGCCCTTTTTTTTTTCCCAGCCAGTTCTATAAAGGCAAACCCTCACCAGCCATCTGAAGAGCATCAAGATGGACTGAAGCAGTCAGGTGTTTTGTATCTGATTGTAAACACCTGGAGTTTCATCCACTTAGAAACAGCAAAAAGTTATGCAGTCTTTTCTCATCTAATGACATTATTTGTGTCCATATTTTAAACTATTTTGAGATTTTAAAGTAACTCCCAGAAAAAAATTTTGGAGTCTTTTTATATTTTGTAAAATTTTATTTCATAGCCTTCAATTCTTCTGATTTCCAGATACGATTTTTTATTTTACAATGTGATGCAGGAAAGAATTTAATGGAAGCAATGTCAAATATTTCTGTATTATCTGAAAAACAATGTAGCAACCTCCACTCAGCCTGGGTTTGGAGTCTAATGTGGGAAGACCATTGGTTCTGTTCTTTGTCCCTTTAAGAATGAGCTTCTTACCTGCATAAGCAGACTAAAAACCTGGCATAAAATCACTGTTATGTAACAGCTTATGGTGTGTGCCTCTCCCTCCCACAAACCTGTTCACAGTCCACTGTAACCCAAGGACTGAGCCTTCTGTAACACCCAAAGAACAATAAGGAAGTGTTAACTGGCAAGCAATTGTACTTTAGATTTTGTGAGGAATTTTTAGGTGGCCGAGTGGATTAGTATGCTTCAGAACTGTGAACACAGTTCTAACTGGAACCAGAGTGAATCTGGCTCTTGTAGCTTAGTAATGAGTCATAGCTACCCACAATAACCTAATAAAAACTCAAATTCATCCCAAGATGTTCCTCAGTGAATGAAAATGGGCTTTCATCAAGCTTTTTCTGGAAACTGGCAATGCCCACATATTTTCAACTGCATCCTTTCTCAAAATAGGCTGAAGACTTTTTAAGTGCGGGGGGAGAAAGAATCATTTTACTTATTTTTCCACTTGGCTTTGGTTTCCCTGACCCTTACTTGTGTATGTGGTGCTGGGGTTTGAACCTGGGTCCTCAGGCATGCCAGGCAAGCACTCCAACCACTGAGCCACTGCTCCAGCCCCTAGGCTGAAGAGCTACGTGTCTTATGCTTACACTGATGATTAACGCTGAATGCAAATGACTACAGAGAGCTTTGCACACAAGAGTAATTAACCCTCTAGGCCTCCTTGCTGAGGATGAAGTTTCTGACTCACTCACTGAAAGAGGCAGGGGGCTCAGCTGCGAAGACATCAGCCTCAGTAGCAGCCTGGATGCATCCTGGTCTGCAAAGAATACTTAACACTGCTCAACCGTAAACACCTTGGGTTTTAGAGTTTTGATAGTGTGCTGCGAATACATACACCAGATTTTTTTTTTGGTAGCTTTACTCTGTACCATTTGGAAGGTGCAAAGTCTCGGCAGAGAATACCTCTATAATACATATTCAGGTATCAGTGCATTCTGAGGAAGCTGAGTAGTAGCTATGGCAGTTAAAGTAGAAAAGGACAGAAAATGACAGGCATGAAGTGCAGATTCACTGCTAGGGTGACTAAGAGACTTGGAGAACTTGAAGAGGGTCAACAAACTCAATGTCAAGGGCTGGTGCCTTGTTTAGTTACTATTGAAACCCAAAGGAGTACACAGATTAGTATAAATACTATATTTATTAAATATCTTTACAGTTTATTTAAATGTATTTACAGAACTATTCCTGCATAAGTTATATTTCAGACATCCAATTCAGGTAATTGCCTCTTGGGTAAGACAAAGAATGATAGTCTCAACAGAAAAAAAGCAGCTTATTAGTATACACAGATTCGAATTTGCTTCATTATTTAGCCATCTTTGCCACAAACTACCTGCTAACAGTTAAAGTTTGACATGGATACTGTTTTTAGTTGAGAAGTTCAATTTTGCAACAAATTTAATTTTCTTTTTAACAAATAGAATCCAACTGTTCTCTGCTTTATTTATTTTTTTACAAGCAGATTTTGGTTTTTCTGGTATTGTAAAATTTGTTAAATGCAAAAATGTGATTCAGTTTCCAACCAAATCCTGTAGCTTCTATCAAAGATAGCTGGTATTAAGGTGACAAGGAACCATGAACTTATCCAATAGGTACAAACATTCACAGTTCTAGCCAATCTTGCTGACCATCTCCAAAACACTCCAAATGAACTCAGTAAATTCTCACAATCCCTGCCTTGTTACTTGATGTAGTAGGTTGGTGGCACTGATGGTGGTTTCCATCTCTGGGTACTCTCTATCCAGAACAAACACAGCTGACAGAAGAGGACACTCTCCCATCATGAAAGCTTAGAACCAGCTGCTTCTATTCTAGACACAGCCCAACCCCGACACACACACCTGGAATGGATTTTCTTGAGTTAGGAGCCATCAACCATGTCAAGTGAGTACAGTAATTTGGGACAACTTGTTTCCACCTCATTTCTTCTTCCAGGTTTTTAAGAGCCTATGGACTCTTACCTACTTCCTCTCCATTTGGTTAAAAAAAAAAAAAAAAAAGTTTTAGTTGTTTTTTTTTTTGTGCGCAGGCAGCTTAAGTTCATAGGAAGAAATAAGGTTCTGATATGTTGAGTGCACATTTTAAAACAGAACAAAATAAAAATTTCAAGCATGTGATAAAAATATTGATTTTTATAATACAGTATTGCTTTATAAATATAGATGGAAAAGCTATAAACTTTACTGGTCTTTGGTGCATCCAGAGAGGGATAAATAATTTGCCATTTGTAAATTAGAAATCCAAATTTTCTCTTTTGTTATAAAAGTCCACTATACGAGGCAAATGTGTGTGCATTCACACTGCTTGATCTAAAATACAGTCAACGCACACATCAGGTTCAGAATTGGACCCAACAAGTGGTACAGCTCAGTCATGCCCCTGGAAGTTTGGGCGCATAACTTGAAAACTTCTATTCTGGATCCAACACAGCCTCTGAGCAGTGAGAGGAGGACAGTAACTTTCTAAGCAGCACTCAACCTGACCCCTGGCAGTCATAAAATGCAGTGTATGACACAAAAAGGACAGGGGGAAAGAAAACAGAACATTTTATGTACTAATCTACAGGCCAGGTCCAAAGTCAATTCCACCATGAAACTCAGTTCTTGCCCCACTATTTTCAATGTCACTGGAACAACCACATTGTCAATTTCTAACAATCATTTCTCAAAAAAAGTTAAAATTGATTAAATAAGTCATGTAAAACACCACCAATCTAGCTTTACAAAGATTGTTTGATGGGTTAAGTGAGGGCAGAGAAAAGTCAATAACCTGACCAGTACTGCTCTTACCAGGAATTAAATGGAGGCATTGGAAAATTAATGCAAAATATATCCAGATCATAAGGCTACATACCTCTGACCAAAAATAATTATAAACCCAGACAAAAAGAGCTGAAGTCACCAGTCCTGGTTTGAATATGTTCCTCTTTAACAAATCCTTTTAGGATGCAACTTTCTTTCCTTTCTAAATACCCAGAGACTGCAGACAGTCTGTGCAAAACGAACACCCCACTTGCCATGCACGCATCCATATCTAGCAGACCAGGATCGTTTCTCCTTTAAACAGTCTCTTTTCACAACACACCTGCCCTCTATCTCCCCTACCAAAGAATTCTGTTTTAAGTTACGGTAGTTAAGGCATTCTGACATGTAATTAAAGATGATTCAAAATAGGGGTCTAACATTATGCCAATTTAGGAATAGTAGATAAATTATTAAACGGCTTACAAATGAATAACTCATTCTTATTATAAATGAAATGCCTGTTACAAGCATGATGCATTGAAATATAGTAATGACATGTACATGGTACATGTTAAACAATTTTAAATAAAACAAAGCTTGACAGTTACTCAAATATACAGTACAAATTCACAAAACAAAATCTTTTAAAACAAGTTGAGGTAACCTCAAACATAAGTTTTAATGCAATAAACCAGGGAGTCAGTGTCTCCTCTAGATAAAAGACTTTCTGTGTTCTCCTCAAGTAGATTCTCGTCAGGGTTAACTGCATTCTCATCTATACACCAATGTTACCTGACATATATAGAAAACATGGCTTTAATTTAAGGATTTCTAAGTAGATATATCTTTCTACCACCAAGTTAATGAAGGAAAAATATGACCCAAAAATATAGATCTTTACAGCAGTCAACTTGTACACAAACCTTAAAAATAAGTTTGAGCCTGCAGGTGATGGGAAACCAAATTCAGGGCAGTTTTCACAAGGAAACTATACACTGCAAAATGGCTATTCGGAAACTGTAAACATTAAGCTTGATCAGAAACCCCGACGCTTCTGCTTGGGGCAATTGCCAAAGTCAGATCATCACCAGGAGCTTTCTCCGTGGGCTCTATGCTGCCACCGCTGCACTCGGTGCCCCTGCTCCATGGGCGCGGCCATTCGGTGCTCTAAGAAGCAAGGCCGAGGGAAGTCTGAGGCGCCGTGGGCAGCAGGGCCCTCAGAGCCAGCAAAAGCCCAGCTCCAGCTGTCACTCTTAGCCCATCTGACGAGCCCACCCTGGGCACCGTGCAGACAGCAAGGCGGGTGGGGGGACTTCCAGCCTAACATTAAGTCTTTAGGCTTTGAGGACTTTCACAATCTTGAGTAGTATTTCCATTAAAAAAATTTTGGTGAGGATAACACCGTCCTCAGTAGATCAGGCCACCAGCCTGTGATTTGGACTAATCAATAAACTGCCAAAACTTTAATCACAGGAACACAATTAAGCATTGTTTTAAAAGCACACAATATTTGCATTCATAGAACTAAAATTACTCTTTTCTTCCGATTTGTAACAAAAAAGCTCCTGGGATCAAGAACTTATAACCCAGAGCATACTTACAAGCTCCTGGAAAATAGGAGTTTATAATGAAACAAAGCCACACCCAATCATCATAATAAAGACGATGCCTGTGGAAAACATGTAACATTTCTTTTGACGAATAATGTATGTTTTCTAGCAGACATATCATTACGTATGATTTGTTAGACTTTAACACACTGTAATTTTGAATTCTCTTTACCAACATTACCCATTTTCAATACTTCAACTGCTTCTGAAAAGTAACAGGCTTTGAAAACCTCCACGAGACTGAAGGCTGATCTTCAAATCTTGCTTCTTTTCAATTGCTGCCAGCAAATACGAGCAAGTAAGTGACAGTAGTGGTTCTCAACAAAGATCTCAACGGGTCTCAAAAAGACAGGCAAAAGGCTTACATCACTGGCCATCGAGATCAGTGGCAAAGAAATGTGGTCCTGCCAGCAGGATCAGCACACATGGCAGGCAAATTGGGACGATGAAAGGAAAGGCAGGAGTCGACAGCTCAGCGAGTCAGTCTGTATACTCAGCCACTATGGACAGAAGAACGGTGATGTCATCTGGCTTTCCACCTAAAAAAAAACAAGGAAAACCTATCAGTATATAGTACATTTTAAAAGGAGAAGTCAGTCACAAATGTGGGCCTAAATTGTAATAGAGACAAATGCTTGCATTTCAGGCTGGTTTGGTTTGTTAATATATCTTAGCCAAAAAAAAGAAAAGAAAAGAAAAGAAAGTATTTTTATATATACAAATAAACAGTTAAACAGAAAACACCAAGAAATTTCACGTAATTTAGTTCAAGTTTTTAAAAAAATCTTCCCTGCTCCTTTACAACAGGAGCTCTGTGGAAATGGCCACATCTTCTGTTTACATCGTCACAGTAAAGACAAAATCTGTTAAGGGTAATTTCAGCCTCATGGGAAAGTTACACGCTTCTGCCACAATCCTAATTTGGACAAACATATCCAATGTTTTGAAACTAGGAATAGCCCTGTACTCTAATCTGCCAAACTGCTATGGCATGTGTTTTTTTCTATTTTAACATTTCCTGGAGGGCTAAGAAATGTTCTACATGTCATAATATTACATCAGAAGAACCTGACCAATTCTACCAGTTCTAATGTGCTAGACCCAACATGTCCTCCCAGCTCTGAGCCTGGCCTGCTCCCAAAGCCACAGCACGCAGTAGATAGGAAGACTCTTCAGTCAAGGGCAGTTTCACATTGCTTCCCTTTCAAAATCTGCTGTGGCGATTTGGCAGGCAAATACTGTCAACGAGTCCCACAGAGCCAGAGGAAGGGAGAAAAGAAATGTCAGACACGTGAAGGGCAGAACGTTAAGCTGTTAGGAATGTGCAGGCCCTCAGGGCAGGGCGCAGAGCCTCTAGGCTCAGGTCCAAGCAGTGCAGTGGTGGCAATCAAGGGCTTAAGGTTCCGCCTGCCTCTGCAGCCAATGAAGTCCACTTCTGAAGGGCATCCCAGTGACAGGACCTAGGACATACACCTGCTTTGTCCCCCTGACCTTGCTCAATGGCACAAGCTCACAGCTAGGACAGGACATTGACAGAGTCTTACCCACACCCCAGAAAGCTCCCACCCTCCTATGTCCTCAGTCCTTACAACCTTCCCAAAGAATGCTTACCTCTCACGTTCAATCCGTTGTCACATGCAAACTGTGCAAAAGGTGACATGTAATTTGGGTCATAGGCCAGCTCGTGAGCTTGCTCAGCAATGCTCCTTGCTGTCTGCTGTATGCTCTCGTAATTTGAGTTCTAAAGCGGAAGGACAAGAGTGTGGTCAGAATGCCTACATGATTTCTGCATGCAAGCACGCTTCTTGCAGACACCACCTTTTTTTTTTTCCCCCAGATACTTTTTAAGTCAGGAACATTTATCTCATTTTCTACCACTCGAGTTTCATTCCAGTTAGAGAAGACAATGACATGATGCTTGATTAGTGTGCTGAACCCACTGCTGCCACTGGCACGGCACACCTCACTCACAAAGTCCTTCGCTGGGGGCTGTTAGGCTCTCAAGTTTGATTTTCCTTTTCCCTTCCCCATCTGAAATTCTTAAGGTTTTCTTGTACCAATAGGATGGACTGAAAAGGTCGATTCTGATAGAATTTTCATGACTTCAAAAGCCTGCCTATTGGGGATGCACCCCAGCCAACTGCACTTTGCTCCAGGTAGGAGTTGCCAGTTGTCCTACTGAAAATACCTTCAGGTTTTTAAATTATGATGAAAGATTCTTGACTAGCTGTGCAAAATTGAGCCATACCCTTATCCTTGTTGTTTCAATCTCCTCATCTGCACAGTGGGGATGGGAAACCAAGGCCCAATTCAGCTTTAATATTCAAAGCGGCTAAAGCACTTCAGTTTAAATAATACTAATAGGTCTCTGCTTCAATGTCACCTTCTCCAAGAGCATTTCCCTGATAACTCATCTCAAGCAGGGACCCTGTATTCCCCCATCCTTCCACTGCCTCATTATTATTTGCCACCAACAGTCCCTTCTCTGCATTATCTGTTCTCCCCTACTACAGTCTAAGCTCCAGGAGGGCAGGGGAAGTATGGTTTCTGCTCACAGGACACATGCCTGTGACACAGAAGCACCTAACAGTCAACACAGGCACAATGCTAAGGATTCTCCTCACCTGGTTTGGGCTAACTGTCCCTGCAACCCTATAAGACATGACCTTCATTACTCCCCAATTTATAGGGGAGGAAACTGTTGCTTAATAGTTGAAGAAGCTTACCCAAAGTCACAGTAGTTAAAGGGAAGGACTTAGAAAAGACTAATTATTCCCAGAGTTTTCACAAAGACTGGAGATAAGGACAGCCTGAGCTTCACCTCCTGCCCCCCTGTAGGGAGAAGCCTGAACTGTTCACTACTGCTGACAGCTCAGGCCATATCAAGGCTCCTAGCTGCCTCCTGCCCCTGGCTGGTTCCTGGATGGCTATTTCCTGTCTTTTACATACCTGCCGGGTACAGGTACGTTATAAGAAAAAAAAGAGAAAAGACAACCAGTAGCCAACACCATTAAAATAGAAAGAAAAATAAGAACAAGAAATGTTCTTACTTTTACCAACTCACTAAATGCTTGAGTTAAGAAGCCTCTTTTTTCCTCAAATTCTCTTGTGTTTCCATTTATAATTTTCATAATTGTATGGAACATTAGAAACATTATTTTCCTCAAGTTCACAAAATAGTCCTTTCCAAAACTACAGAGATAATGCAACTGTTTCAACAAACTCACTGCCCAGAGAGGGCTGCTGTTTCCAGGGGCTAATCTTGGAGTTAATTACCTTTAACTTTTTTAGCTCTTGTAGGATCATATAATCAGGCATGTTGTCGAAGAGTCCATCTGTCGCCGTCAGGATGATATCTCCTAACTGGACATCGAAAGATGTGCTATCAGCAGCATCCGGGCTGTGGCAAGGACAGGGTAGGGCAAAGTTAAAGAAGCCCTTTAGACATGATATATTTTAAAGGCAGCATTTTATAATGCAATGAAGCCTTTCAAAATGGAATCAATAAGAGAAAGTCGTTTTGAAATTCCTAATATTGAGAAAAATTAATAGAAAACTCTGTTGTAAATGTTTCCAAAGCTTAACTCACTTCGTCCCACTGTTTTAGGTGTTGAACACCTAAAAAACTTAAGTTGAGCAACAAATATACTATTTATGGTAACTTTGAAATAATTGTTCTGTTTGCAGAACTACAAACATGGGACTTAATGGGTTAACTGAAACCAACAAGTAAAACTGAGCATGTTGATCAGTCTCACTGGCTTAAGAGGAGGATGGCTTCTCTTCTTAGTCATATCTAGCACGCTCTAGAACCCTGGTGGAAATGACTCCTCGTTTCCTACTTCTTCAGTGCCAAATTCCATCGTCTCTTACTCACATTGCACTTGTCAGGTCCCCTGTATTCCTGACCCCACCTCTCAGGATGCTGCATTAGTCAGGGTGGGATGCTGGGCACCCAGGAAGCAGAGCGTGCCACTCTAAGAATTCCAGGCACCTGCAGTAGTTCTGGCATAGGAAGAACTGTGCGTCCTTCAACAGTCACAAAGGGTCACAGAGTGCTCAGCATGTGCTGCATTTTATCAGTGCTACTAGTATGTACATCTTCAAGAAATAGCTGCTGAATGAATGATTGGAGAAACAAAGGATGTGACCCTCCAAATCGGGAAAAAGCTTCAAGAGATTGTAAAGGGAAGAAAGCATGGTACAGGCAGCGTGCAGCATGTGCAACTGCTTCTGTAGGGAAAAAGGGGGAGGAGACACACAGAAGCAAGCACAGATAAGTAAGTGCAGATGAACAACCTGAAGAGACTCAAAGGAACTAGTAACAGAGGCAGCCTCTAGAGAATGTGCAGTTGCAGACAGACAGGGAATTTTTCACTTTTTTATTTTTGGTATGTACAGCTTTTAAAAAGCAAAAGTGGTGGGGCTGGAGCCGGGGCTCAGGAGTTAGAGCGCTTGCCTGGCATGTGCAAAGACCTGAGTTCAAATCCCAGCACAACATACACAACAAAGTGGCAGAGAAACCAGAACCAGATGAAAAATAAAAATTGATCTTTTCACTCTCTCTTAAAAAAATGAAACACAAAAACATAAAACAAAACATGGGAAGCCAGGCATGGTGGTGCACGCCTGTAATCTCAGTGACTTGGGAGGCTAAGTCCCTCAGCAACTTAGGGAGACCCTGTCTCAAAATATAAAATAAAAGGGCTGGGGATGTAGCTTAGTGGTAAAGTATCCCTGGTCAATCCCCAGTACCAAACTAACTAACAAACAATACACACACACACACACAGAGGAAATCTTTTTCTGACAGGGTGTGATGAAAACAGATATAAGAATGGGAGAAAACCCCAGGCTGGCCTCTGAGGCTGATTCTTATCCACCTCTGAAGGCCACCTTCACCACTTCCAGGCCTCCTAGCTCCAGGGAGAAGGAAAGATGAGATGTGTAATAATCTTTCTTAGCCTATAATTAGGGAATAAGAGCCAGGAAAAACAACCCTCAAGATACTGACCCAGCTGGGAGGAACTTGAACTAAGGCACTCCAAGAGTGACAGAAATCCCCTGCACTTATATAAATGTTGCTATAAAATATGTAAAGATGTAAAAAGCAAAGCACTCCATGCCAGGGGTTTTACAGGAAGTGCACTGAGATAATTTGGTTCGCCTCTGCCTGACCGAGAGAGAAGTGGCACATGTGACACTCCGCAATGTGCTTTCGCAGGGAACACTGACACATTTATGCAACAAGTATTCTGTAAAGGTAGATGCTAAAGGACAGCCTCTAAGTTAAGGTAAAAACACTACAGATATGAGTGTTATAGATATGAGTGCCCAATAATGAGAGATACATGCAGTAGGCAGGAGAAACACACACCTAAAACTGGTGGGAACCTTGTCGATTCCTTCGGTGGAACAGAGAATGCAAGACACTCTCATTTGCTCTGTCTCTGAAATCCAATCAGGTTCTAGAAGTATAGCTCAACGACCAGGTTGGCACTGGTGCTCTATTTTATGCTGAGGTTTCTCTTGCCCAGGAATGGCCTCTGCCATTCTGCCTGTGAGACCTGCTCCCATTGGACGGTCTGCCTCTGCTAATACTCCCACCCGTGAGCTTGGTGTTCTGCCAGCTGCAGTTCTGCCCATTCTGACTGAACATACTGTGCTGCTGGAAACTTTTGACTGCACTGAAACATGAGCTGCAATCACATGCTAGCAAGGCGTCTCTGGGCTCCAGAGGAAGCCACCGCCACCTTGCTGGCAGGCCAGTGGAGGGCAGCTCTAATAAGGCTGTCCCAAAGACAGCATGTGAGCTCTGCTAGGGCTGCTCCAGTATTTAAAAGCCGAAACAAGCAGCAAATAAAGGGTAACTAAAGTGCCATTCTCCAAAACTGTTAGCGGAACTTGGCATCTACTGAGCACTGGAGGCTCTCAGGTCTCCCTGTTCCACAAAGCTAATATTACAGACAACTGAAGAATATGATAAAATATCCTAATTATGGTAATCTACCCAAATCTGAAAGTAAAAAATACCTCCCTCTAGGAGTCTGCAACAGACAACTGAGACAGGCAACACCAAACACCTAATTATGTAATATGTTCGTGCCAGATTTGAAGATGGCAGAAATAATCACTTTATCTTAATTTGGCCTTAAGACCTGGCTGAACAAAAGCTGGTAAGTAAAAAAGACAGACAAAAAGGCACTTGCTAGAATGCTTGTATGTTTACAAAACGTTCATTACCCATTTATGAATTGTCAATGTTTGTCCCAGATCCCACCAGTTTGTTACACAGTGAAATCTGAAACTATCTTAGCCTTACTACAATCTAAGAAAAGATAAACTGTGAACGCTAACTCAAAAAAATTACAATTGTCCTGGAAGGTTTTTGACACTTTAAAAATGAATTGAGAGGGGCTAGAGTAGTGGCTCAGCAGTAAAGGCGCTTGCCTGGCATTCGCAAGTCCAGTGAGTACAAACCCCAGCACCACATACACAACCAAGTCTCAGAGCACTGAAAGGCACATGAAAAACTAAATAAAAATTGATTTTCTCTCTCTCTCACTGGTCTATTTAAAAAAAAAAATGAACTCAGAGAAGATGTCAGAAAGAAAAAGAGAGCACACCTCAATGACATTATCACAGACCATACGCAAGACAAGACCACTTCTGATTCTGTTTCCTGCAGTTCTATTGGATGCATGTAGAAGGCCTGAGAATCAGGAGGTTATGCTGACAGGTGAAGCATGTATGCCTGGGAGCTTCCCTAACAGTGTATGCAAAACCTTGTACAGGGAGTGGCATGCACGAACAATGACTCATTTCTCCAGCACATTTTAACAGCACACTGCACGTGTTATCTACGTGGAGCTGGTATTAAGACTTGATACCTGAAACAGTCTTGTCAAGTTACTGGATATCTATCAGAATTCAACTTGGCTGTAATAACCGGTTAAAACAAAATACCTTTCAAAGTCCAACTAAAGGGTTGTCATCATGAAAGCATTCTTACTGAGTCTTCTTTTTTCACAGGAAAGTGGAAAATGAGGGAGGAAACCTGTGGGGGAGCCACATCCTACTCAGTGGCTGAGGGGAGATTACCTGTCACTCAAGACAACGCCCTCGGCTTCTGGGGGAGCGATCGAGAGCTGGAATGGAGTGTTGAAGTAGTGCTGCTGCTCATCTGATCGGTGCACAACTTCGCCGCCCCTGACAACCAGAAAGCCTGAGTCACCCAGGTTCGCGGTGTGTAAGCGGTGGCTAGTTCTGTCCAGCACCACGATGCAGGCGGTGCTGCTACCTAGAAACAAAATGGATACCCATTTATTTTCTTTCCTTAGGCTGCCTCTGCACACAGATGTTTATCACAGGACTCTGAAGAATAACATGCCATAATTTGGATCCCTTGGCTAAACAGGACTGTTTTCTCTTTTTGTGGCGTGAGGAAGCAATCTAGGTCCTCATGCATTCTAGCCAAGCACTCTATCACTAAACTATAACCCTAGCCCAGGTCTTCTCTCAGTTGTGCTCCACACTCTTATGAATGTGAACAACAATCTCATCAGAGTCAACATGGGAGGAAAAGAATGGATGACAGGGCTGAGGTGTGGCTCAGTGGCAAGAGTGCTAGCCTAGCATGTGAGAGGCTCTGGGTTCCACTCCAGCTGTACCACTGCAACAAGAAAGCATGGATTACATCATACCCAGCAAGCAGGCCTGAGGATCTCACTTCTTCCTTCTGCAGAGGTGGCAAAGTAAAAAATGACTGGCATTCAGTCACAATATCTCATTTCACTAGTGCCATCTATCCTCTATGCCAAATGCTCAAATGGGTGTTGTTGTTAAGTTTTAATGCTCAAATGCCAGATTCAGAATGTTACATTTTCCTGACACTTCTCATTAGTCACTCAGGAAGGTTTCTCCACAAAATGTACTAACATTTAAGATAGGGGACATAACAATTTTCGGTCAGATTTCCATCTGTTGCAGTCATGGAGAACTTTTATTGGAGACTAATGACTCACTATGAAGTAAAAAGGCCAATTTTCCCAGGTAGCTTGTAGAATCAACCTGTTCACTTTATAGAGGTTGACATTCATCGGAAAGAAGCCATGTTCCAAGCAGCTCCCACAAAGCACAGTTCACCTCTGCTGCACACAGCATGTCTAACCCTCTGTAGATGGGAAAGCTGACCGTGCAACTAGAAGGGATCACTTTCGACTACTAAAACTTAAACCTACCAGAAAAAAATAGCAATTCACCAAGAAATAAATATAAATGGTCTGTAATATATGAAAAAACAATCACTTCATCAGCATATTAGTTTAACAAAAGTTAAAAGAAGGTATTGCAGAGACTGGAGCGGTGGCTCAGCGTTTACAGCGCTTGTGTAAGGATGCAGGTTCGAACCCCAGCACCACATACACAACAAAGTGTTGGAGCATCAAAAGCCACATGAAAAACTAAATACAACTGATCCCCCGCCACTGGCCCTCTCTCTTTAAAAAAAAAAAAAAAAGTAGTTATTGCACAGTATTGGTGCAAGTGTAGGGAGCATGACCACTCTTTTTTTTTTTTTTAAAAGAGAGAAGGACAGTGAGAGAGAAAGAATTGATTTTTATTGAGTTTTTCATGTGGCTTTCGTTGCTCTAACACTTAGTTGTTTACGTGGGTGCTGGGGTTTGAACTCGTGTACTTGTGCATGCCAGGCAAGCACCATAACTGCCGAGCCACCACTCCAGCCCCCACCATGATCACTCTTATCTTGTAGTGATAAAGAGTAAAATTAAACCACCTTTCTGAGGGCAATACAGCCCTGAAAAATGTATATGGCCTTTGATCTAGCAATTCCACCTGTGAGAATTTATCCCAAGAAAATAATAAGAGGCACAAGGAAGACTTAAGTATAAAAACAATGCTTAAGATCAGAAAGAACTAGAGGGGCACAGTGGCACATATCTGTAATCCCGGCTACTTTGGAGGCTGAGGCTGGAAGACTGCAAGTTTGAGGCCATTCTTAGCAATTTAGCAAGACCCTGTCTTGAAAAAAACAAAAAACAATGAACGAATGAACAAACAAACTGCAAATAACCTAAAGATGTAACATTAAGAGACTGGTTAAGGGGCTGGAGCGGTGGCTCAGTGGTTTCTACGCTTGCCTGGCAAGCACGAGGACCGGGGTTCAAACCCCAGCACCACGTACACAACTAAGTGTTAGAGCAACTAAGGCCATGTGAAAAACTAAATAAAGATGTTTCTCCCTTTCTCCGTGTCTCTCACTGTCCCTCTCTCTTAAAAAAAAAAAAAAAAGGAGAGAGAGAGACTGGTTAAGGGGGCTGCAGCAGTGGCTCAGCAGTTATGGCACTTGCCTGAAATGCACAAGTACATGGGTTCTAACCCCAGCACCACATACACAACGAAGTGTCAGAGCAACAAAGGCCATATGAGGAACTAAATAAAGTTGATTCTCTCTCTCCCTGTCCCTCTTTCTTTAAAAAAAAAAAAGAGAGAGAGAGAGACTGGTTAAGTAAGTAACAGTACATTCAAGGCTACATACTATCCTGTAATACTTAAGAGGAACAGATTATGGAGTTGGCCTGCAGACATCTGAATCCTGCCACTTACCAGCTATGTGACCTGGGGCAAATTACTTACACTTTCTATGCTTCAGTAGCCTCACTTACAAAATAATAATAGTAATAACCACCTTATTAGCTATAGAGTTGTCTCAAAGGATTAAAATCAGTTAAGTCATGCCAAACACTTAAAACAGTTATGTGATAGCCATTAAATTTATGTTAAAGAAATATTTGTGAAAAGGAAAGGATTAGGTAAAGTAAGTAGATTACAAATTACTAAAGTTGCCTTTTAAAAAGGGGGGGTTTGATCTCAAAACTTAAAGAATTATAACAAAAGGTAAAACTTACTATAAGTAAGTTTAAAAAAGAAAAGCAACAGTGGGCAAAGTCCAAACTACTAAGATGATAGAGGCTGGAGCAGTGTGGCTCAGTGTGAACAGTGCCTGCCTGACATGTGTGAGGACCCAGGCTTGAACCCCAGCACCACGTACACAATTAAGTATCAGAGCAACGAAAACCAGTTGAAAAAATAAAAATAAAATTGATTCTCTGTCTCTCACCTTCCTCTTAAAGAAAAAAAAAAAAAAGACGATAATTAAAGAGAAAAACAAGGCAAACAGTCTATGAAAGCCTCTGAGGGAAATCCCAGGGTGCCATCGTCTTCCAGCTGCATGCCCAAGGGCAAGCCACACTCTCAGCACTCTCCGCAGGCCTGTTCCTTCCTAACAAAATGCGGAACAAAGCACTTCTGCACCTGCCTCATGGGGCTCTGTGAGCACAAAGTAGACTCATCCACACTTAGCCTTATTCTCTGCATAAACATGAAGAAAAAGATCTGGACACACGATCAGCATTATAATACATTTCCGTACTGGCATTATGGGTATATAATTTTTGTTATTAATTTTGTCTTAAATGAAAATATATAAAAATGTAAAAACCTTAAAATATAAGCATCATGCTCACACTTAATGTTCAGAAATTCCATTTCCTTATTATCTACAGGACATGCATTGGAACTAACCTGTCATGAAAGCTAAGCCCCAAGTCACTGTTCCTTAAACTTCAAAGAAAAGAAAAACATGGGTGCTATAATGTAATGAACTAGCAGTGTTATCAAGACCTGATCCATAGCTTACAGTGGAGCAAGATCACCAATTAGTTTTCTTTCCTAACCTCATTAACAAAAACGCCATTTATAATTAATACAATGCTACACTAAAGATTTTCTGAAAGCTGACAGAATTAAATCCTGAGAATGAAAACAGGTGGATGAGCAGCACAGCCCTGGAAATTTTACTGTAGGAAGGACTCATGTTGACTCACCATTACTCACTGACAAACACGGGCTATCATTTTGCTACCCCTGTGGCAGTAGCCCGAGAGGTTGGAATCAAACAGTCCTCCTGAGCAGTGCAGCGTTAGTGTCTAAAGCAACAGCAAGGAGCCCGAGCCAGCCTTGCAGAATCATCTGAGTCTGCCTCCTCCAATTAGTGATATGCCCACGTGGCTGGGCCTTGACAGCCTACTACTGGGAGAAGAACTCATCATCATTCTTATGTGTTTGGGGAAAAAAACAGCAAAAAAACGGGGTGCTGAGAATGAGTGCTGGATGTTCAGACAACTGACCCACAGAGACAGGGACCCAGGCAAACCTCAGGCTAAAATGGAAACATTTTTATCACTCAGCCCCTTATTTTGTAATCTACTACCAAGCCTTTGTGCAGCAGAGAAAGGGATAACCTTATTAGGACTGACCCCTCACATTCTTAGGATATGTTGGTTTCTTAAGATCTTATGAATGGGGGCTGGAGTGTGGCTCAGCGGTTCCAGTGCTTGGCTGGCATGCACAAGACCACAGGTTCGATGGAATCCCAGCACCACATTCACTACAAAGGGTTGGAGCAATGAAAGCCACATGAAAAACTAAACAAAATTTGATTCTTTCTCTCTTAAAAAAAAAAAAAATCTTGAATGCACTTAAGGTTTCTGAGGAAATACAACAAACAGCCTGTAATGCCAACCCAGACCCAAAAGCAGTTAGAAACTCAAATAAGTGGTACAGCTACTGGCTTGCTCTTTATGCTGGATTTTGTAGAGTTTTGTTGTTGTTTCTTTTTTTTTTTTTTTAAATATAATAGCAATTGCTGGATTAAGAAAATGTACTTAACCTTGTAAAGTTGTCATTATTTACAAGTATATCCGAGACTCAGCAGCTGGTCTTTGCCAAATTTTGCTTGAGTTTAGTTACAAACAGCCCACAGATTAGGTGGGGGAGGTGTGTGTACGACAAAAATGACAACACAGGATTATTTCAATGAGTCTTTTAGGGAAAAAAAGTAATCACAATATCCAATGTAAATAAACCACTAAGATGTCCTTGTATTTATTTTACTAGTATGTCCAAGTTATATGAAGGTGAACAGGAGGGAAGCAGAGATAGAGAAACAACAGAAAAACCCTAAAGCTTTTAAAGTACACAAACACACACATACAAAAGCAAAATAGATAGTTATTTTGTTTGTAATTGGCTGTCCCAAAGCAAAGTGAAGGATGGGGGTGTGGGGTGGCACTCATGGGAACATGCAGGAGTTAGCCTCCTGGAATCTGACTGAGAGGTCTCTCTACATTTAAATTTTGGAAGCAGTGGGTCACAGTTAAGTGCTCTACCCAAAGTCATTTTTGCAAATTGACAAAGAAGTACCAGAAATAGAATCTAAAATGTTGCACTGTGCCAGGCAATCTCCAGATTGCATGTTCAAAAGAAGCGATATTAAGAAAAGCAGTGTATGTTGAAACCACAAGACGCGGTTTCTCTTCAATTAGTAGGAGAACAAGCTGTTTAATCCACAGCATGGAGAAGACTGAAGATGGCAGAGTGATAAAAAGAATCCCTCCTAAGAAGGATTTAAACTGAAGGCAAATTCTACAACATGGCAATCTCTGGAACAGCGAACAGAGCCTAATTTTAAAAGTGGATGGTGACTGGGTGGGAGGTCTTCTAATAACCAGAAAGTGCTGGCAATTAACAGAAACTTAATAACACCCTTTCTGAGAGCCTGCTTCAAAGGCTGGGTAAGTTCTCAGGAAACCATTTAACAGACAAATGAAGAAGTCTGGCCAAAAGATGCTACATTAGCATGCCAGATATTTGGTTTTAAGTTTCCTAATACAAGATCAACAGTCTAGGGAAATCACAGATATGTATCGGGAAGGACTGGGGAGGGGGCGGGGGGGAACAGAGTATAGGGAAGGATCAAAGGGGTAAATTTGACTTAAAAATATATACATATCATATTGTTACTTTGGATGCATTTTTTATTGTACAACAACTAAGTTTCTTACTAAAAAGAAAAAAAAAGATTAACAGGGATCTACTCTGTGCAAACTTTTTCATGAACTGATCAACTACTGGGAGTCTGCAGTGTCTGTCTGCAACTCCACACAGGTAATCACCTGAACTCTGCAGGTCAGATCCCAGCCCCTTTTTCCCACCCTGGGAGTGAATTATATTCTGAATCTTACAATTTCTTTCTTCTTTTACTTTATTTTAGAGTTCATAAACAATACAGTTTTAATGTTTTGTGTCTGTGTGCATGAAAACATAGAATAAGACTGTCAGGTAGTAATCTGCAAAGTTCTCTTTAAACTTTACATGTGTCTGAGTACTGCAAGCAGCTTTAAATTGCTCCTTTTCACAATGTGCCTTTCTACTGATGATGCATTTTTAGGCTGTTCCCAGGTTTCTGCTATTACGACAATGTTGCTAGAAGATTCCTGTATCTAGCTCTTGGTATACAGCTGTGCAAGTTTCTCTAGTCTAGCATAAATACCTAAAAGTAGAATTGCAGGGGCATACTGTATGTTCATGATTAATTTTATCTGATAATACTAAATGGTTTTTAGTAAAGTTGCAATACCTATTTACACAACCTCCAAGCAGTATTTTGAATTTTGGTTATCCCACAGATTTTCCATCAAACCCAGCTTGGTAGGAACAGCTCAGAATAAAGATAGACAGGTAAATTACCCTCTTTGTTTTTAACCATGTAATGGCTTCTTTTTAAAGAGGAATTCACAAAGGGCATATACTTACCAAGCAAAGGTACTTTATTTTGCAGCAGCTCACAGTAGCTTGTGGTGAGAATTCCAATGGGATTACTTGGTACGAACCTTCCTTCTTTTACTAAACGTTCACATGTTCGCATTAAAGTCCCTGAGAACTGAGATGGGTCAACTCCATAGTCTCTCCATCCTCCTACACCATCTGCAACACCTAAAAAAAATTACATTTAAAGAGTATTGTCACCAGCTTCTCAGGAACTTTTACTCCATCTCCTCCTAACAGTTAATTTGTGCTAGTGCATGTTTACCCCAAATTCAGAATAAGGTGCTCAAATTTAGTGTATTATATACTAATACTCCTAAGTCATATTCTCTGCTTAGAATTTGGTCTTTCATAATACTGATGAATAGACTTTTGAGCTACCACAGGATGGCAATGCCTACCTACCAGGAGTTCAATTTCAGCAGGATTACCATAACTTTGTATCTGAGTTATTAGTACTGTTGATTTTTAAAAGAAGTGCTGATGTTGGTAATAATACAATTGAATCGGAGCTGGCAATTATTAAGAATACCAAAAGCAGGGCTCAAGAATAGCTTAATACTAAAGCATGTGCTTAGCATGTGCCCTTAAGGTTCTGGGTTCAATCTCCAGGACCAAAAACAAACAACAATTAATAATATACACACACCAAAAGCAGGAAACTTTGAATGTCAGACACTGGTCAATAACTGTGAAATAAAGAACAAAACGAAAAACGAATTCTATCTCTGTTCCTCCTCCAAAAAGACACCACTACCCTGTATGTGGGCTGTGCTGTCCAAGACAACAGCCATTACCACATGTGCCTATGGGAACACTTAAAATGAGTCTGATTCACAATGCAATGAAAACTTAGGATGAAAAATAAGAGTGAAATTTCTCATCAATTTTATATTGATTACATACCAAAATAATAACATTTTTATACGATGCACTAAAGAATACGTTATAAAAATCTCACCTTTTTAGTTTAATGTAAATACTAAGACATTTAATATTACATATGTGGCTCACATATTTTGACAGGACAGCACTAGTATAGATTTTTTTTTTTGAGGCTTTACAGCAAATGATCCTATTTGTAGTTTCTAACCCTCCCCAGCCTCCCCCCAAAAAAAACTGTACATGAGTTTACAAACATATTAACATATAAATAATGAGAAAGGTCCTAGGGAGCCTCCCCGTTGTCTCTGCTGGACATTCCACTCTGGAAGAGCACTGTCCCCATAGACTACATGTGCCATGGGGTCTCATGGTGGCTGCTGGATTCTTCGGCACCTCCAGGTTCAAGCGCCTGTCTCTGCTGTGCCCACAGAACCCGAAGCCACAGGCCTGCAGCAGTGGCAGCTCTGCTGCCAGTCATCGCTCCGGCTCAAGCTCATGCTGGAAGGGACGCTTCCTCTCCCGACAGTGCTTCTTGTGGGCAGGCCAGTCTTTCTGCTGGCACTGGGAGCCGCAGTACCGGGCCACCTGGCAGCGCCCACAGATGTTGAACTCCCGGAGCTGCTTCTCAATCACTGTGCAGGGAGGGTAATGACACTCATAGTAGGTACAGGAATTTTCCTCCTCTTCCACCACATCCCCGTTGGCATTGTAATACCGGGTAACGTTCAGGACAGTGAACTGTTCTT
Source organism: Aplodontia rufa (assembly GCA_004027875.1). Classification (NCBI taxonomy): domain Eukaryota; kingdom Metazoa; phylum Chordata; class Mammalia; order Rodentia; family Aplodontiidae; genus Aplodontia; species Aplodontia rufa. Next base: position 271,285 of record PVKS010000017.1, read on the forward strand.
CTATGGGGTCCGTAGGAAGCTGCTGGATTGCGAGCCAGTATAAGCTTTGCTCCCTCTGTTTGCTGGAGGTCTCTTCAGCTTTGGGCCGCCAGCCCCGAGGCACTAGCTGCAGGTTGTCTAGGCGGTTGTCCACGGTCACAGCATTGAGGTGCACCACCTGGAACCCGGGAGCAACACCGCCTCTGTGCCTCTCCCACAGCAGCTCATGAAGGAGTCTGCCTGATCCCCTTCCTCGATTTTTATCAAAGGCATATGCAAATATCTTAGCACCATTTCCATCTGCATCTACGTCCACTCGGGCCTCAAAGGAGTAGCTCTCCACCAGCGGGATGTCTTGTTCATCTATCAGTGTGTATTTGGTCTTCCCGGCCACCTGGCCGAGCCGCACGATGCCCAATTTGAAGTCGGTCATGGCCGGGCCGGCGCTCTCGGCCGGCAGCGCCGCTCCTTCGGGAGACGCCGGGCCGGGACGAGGCCGCGGCGCTCCGGGCGGGCCGAGGTCGGGCCGGGCGGGCCCAGGGCGGACGAGGCTGGGCCGCGCTCGGGCCGCCACCGCCGCCTCGCGCCCGCCCTAGATTTTTTTTTTTAAGAGACAGAGTGAGAGAAAAAGAATTCATTTTATTTGGTTTTTCTTGTGGCTTTCATTGCTCCAACACTAAGTTGTGTACATGGTTCTCGGGTTTAAACCAGGGTCCTCGTGCATGGCACTGGTCCACAGTGCTATTGATGAGTTCTGAGTTTGCTTACTGGTCCTTAATCAAGAGGAACTTGTGTTCAAGTCAATCGATAAAACATCCAAGCCAGTATCATACTATCTCCTCTTCAACTCCTTGAAAAACACTAAGTTAGGGGCTAGAGTGGTGGCTCAGTGGTTACAGTGCTTGCCTGGCATGCGTGAGTACACGGATTCAAACCCTAGCACCACGTACACAACTGAGTGTTGGAGCAACAAAGGCCACATGAAAAACTAAACTAAATTGATTCTTTCTCTCTTTCCCTCACTGTCTCTTCTCTCTTAAAAAAAAAAAAAAGGTTAGCTGTTATTCTTAACATGAAAATCAATTCTCACCTACTAAATTCAAAGGAACCTAGAGAAAATATCAAACATAATATTATTAAGGCCTTAAATAGTCTTCCTGGAGTAACTAAGAAACATTAATAAAGTTGATTTAGAAATAAGGGCATGAAAGCAATCAACAAACAAAAGGAGAATATCTGCCTTTATTTCATGCCATTCTGTATTGTTTGAAATTTATTTTTACCATATGCGCATATGATTCTGTTTTTAAAAATTAGAAAAAGAATTAGGATTTTCTTTTTTCTTCATTTTTTTACAGTGCTATGGGATCAAACCCAGGGCCTCACACATGCTAGGCCAAGTACTCCACCCCCAGCAGGAATTTAACAAATTTTAAAGACTTTCTGAGCATGAAACTCCTTTCCCACATAAACAACTGGAAGACAAAAAAATAGGATGGCAAAGAACTTATTATCAAGCTTCCCAGCCATGTGTGACCAACCAGTAAGCAAACGTTCACCATGAGGCAATTCCAAAGTAGCTGATTAAAATGATGTGAAGCTCAGGATTTGTTTCAAAATAACTCCAGGGCTGTGGGGGCTGGAGGAGGAGATGAGACAAGCTGGCACTACTGCTGAAGCTGAATGAGATACCCTCACCTCTCTACTTTGATATACATTTGAAATTTTCTACAATATAAAATTCAGATAATAAAGTATAAAAAGATCCTTGTGATTGCTGTGTGGAGAGTAAGAGCCAAAACAGGAGGGACCAGCAGTCAGTCAGTTTCCTTCTAACTCCCAGGACCTGGTGAGTGGCCTGCTGACATCTGGGATCCACGAAATCCACAGTAGACTGGGGCACTGGAGGTAAGGGAAGAAAGCATCAGGGACAGCTAGAAATCTACATTGTCAGGAAAAGTATCACATTTTACTTTGCTTTTCAAGCAGTTGTATGGAGATTTGGATGACCTTTTTTTTTTTTTTTTTAGAGAGAGAGAGACAGAGAGAAACAACTTAAGTTTTTCACATGGCCTTCGTTGCTCCACCACTTAATTGTATACGTGGTGCGGGGGGTTTGAACTCGGGTCCTCATGCTTGCCTGGCAAGTACTGAAACTGATAAGCCACCGCTCCAGCCCCTTGGATGAACTATTAAGAGAACTTAAGGTACTTCACTGGGAAGTTCTTTTGAGGAATTCTTATTTTACTTGGGTTGATTTCATTACAATTTAAAATGTAACAATTTATGCTAAAACAAGGATTACAATTATAGTCCTTGCAACATCATCTGATGAATCACTCACTCTTTTTAAACTACTGCCTGCTCAAGGGAAGAAATTTCTTCTCAGCCTGTCTCTAGTCCAATAGTCGCAATTAACTTTTAAATACAATTTGATCTCATCTACAAATGCCCTTCACGAGAAAACCTTTAACATCTGAGATAGCTTTTAGAGTCGATTCTGGCACTCCCTAAATAATCTGTCAGCAGGTTGAGTCTGACCTGACACAGCTCTTCAACATTAATCAGATTTCTCCCAAAATAGAGCACAACCTTTCAGGCACCTGTTTGCTTTTTATAGGGGCAAAGGATCCCGGGCAAAATGCCACTGGCCAAATCTCTAGGAGAATAGAAACTCAAAAAGCATATAAACTTTCTAAAAAAGCTATTGGGGGTGGGGGGCAGGAGAAGCTCAGTATATATCTGTAATTTACTTACAAATAACAAGTTATATAACCAGAAGAATCATATTTAGGATCAGAATCTGGTGAAAGAATAATACACAGCACATATATATTTGCAACCCAGTTTTATCTATATCCGTCAGTTAGTTCTACACAGACATTAATGTGTCCTTTGTTACATGAGCAAAAGCTTTAGTCCACAAAGAGCAAGAACACTTTTTAAACAGGAGAAATGATCAGATGTAAAGAAAATTTCATTCACAATACACTTCAAGGACAAAGAAAACAACTTAATGAACAGATTACTTAAGATTCCAAACAAGTCAGCATAACACCCATCCAACAGCAAAAGAATTCCCCTCAGAGCAAACGGAGGCTACATGTGTGCATGCTGTGCCCAGAGGACTGGGGGACTCAGCTTGCCTGAGCTACTCCCCTCCTAGTGGGGAGCCTGATTACTCACAGGACTAAACCAATGGCTCCCACAAATGTTGCCCCAGGAAGGTAAAGAACAAGTGGTAAGCGCAAACAGACACCATGAGAATGAAGCAAGCCTTCTGACAAGTGGCATTCAGTAGGCCTTGGAGGTCAGTCAGATTTCCACAGGCAGGGACAGTAATGAGAGGGAAAGAATGGCAGACAACTAGATGTGGCTGGGGTGTGGGTGAGCCAGAAAGCACTGAAAAATGCAGGGCAGCGAGTGATGTAGGAGAGGGCCCGGAATGCCAGTCCAAGAGCTTCACATCTTATGCTACAGACCTGTACCGTCTAATAGGGAACTGCGGCTGTTTGAGTGTGAAGTATGTCTGGGATATGCTTGCTGTTAAGCGTAAAATACTCTTTGGATTCCAAATAGCACCACCAACAACAAAAAAATTGTACAGTATCTTAGTAATAGTTTTATACTCAACATATTGAGTATTTTAAAATATACTGCATCAGTTTCAATTTTTTTTTTAAGAGAGAGGGACAGTGAAAGAGAGAAAGAGAATCAATTTTATTTAGTTTTTCATGTGGCGTTCATTGCTGGGACGCTTCGTTGTGTATGTGGTGCTGGGATTTGAACTCGCATACTTGCACATGCCAGGCAAGCACTGCAACCGCTGAGCCACTGCTCCAGCCCCTTGTGTTACCTTTTTAATTATACCTTCTAGGAAATGTAAGATTACATATGTAGTTTGTAATACACTTCTACTAAACAGTGCTGCTACAGACAATAGAAGGCCATCAAGCTTTCCGGGTAGGAGTGGATATAAACCAATCTATATTTTAGAAAAATAATCCTGGTAGCAGTTGCAAAGGATAGGTTGGGAGAAGAGGAGAGGTTAAAAGTCAGGTATCCAATGTTGGATTTTTGGGTTAAAGGTAAAAAGAAAAGCAAAATAGTCAATCATTGGAAATACAACAGAAAAAATGAGTTTTAAAAAATACTTATTTAATGTGCCCTATATCAACAGGATTCTGGATTGGGGGAACCTGAAAGTATTGATTAGATTTGGAAATGCCTTTAGAAAAGATACTGAATGGTCTTGGGTATATTAAGTTCCAGGTGTCAGTGGGAAATTTTGGTGGAAACGGTCTATATGAAGTCAGGAACTCCTCAGTCTGCAGCTGGCAAAGCAAGCCAGGGCCAGATCTGGATCTGAGAAATGATACCGTAGTGGTAGATGAAATGCTCAGGGAGGATATAAAGAAAAATGAATGTTGGGTGTGCAATGCATGTGTGTGCCGATTTTTATTTTAGGAATGAGAATTCTGGTCAAACAGCTATTTGTGAATTTTATCGTGCTCTAGGCTTCAAATTAAAATCATAGATATGGTAACAGATTAAGTTTAAGGAACAGCCAAGTAACTCATTTATCATAACATAATCTCTACAGAGGAAGAGAAGTTGAAAAGGTGAGCTGAATTAATAATTAAAGAGGCCTTGAATGCCAAGATAAAAAGCTAGCAATGAACGTAGAAACTACTTCCTTTAATTCACTATAATCTTCTCATGTCTCCATTAATAACATTCTGTGAGCATACATCTAGCTTAAGTGTTTCCTCTGACCCAAAATCTAATTATAATTATTAGATTAAAATAATGGTTACATATTCAAAATAGCTGAGCAAAGGACTAAAAAGAAACTACAGGGCAAGAAAATTTCTTTAGTTGTATTTGTTTAAGTAGAAATGTCAGTTTTTCAAAGTAGGAAATGATCAACTAGCAAATACTTACATTTATAAGTTTTTTTTATATAGAACATTATTAAGTTTTTCACAGGCTGCTTTTCAAAAGTGAAGAGTTAAGAGAGTTCTAATTCTGGCATGTTTCCCATCATCGATAAATACATCGCTTTATCAGAAGAAAATTCTAAGTAACAACCAATTTTAATTTTTCTAATTATCTTGCTTTTGTTTTGTCATAGTTATAACCATATAAAAACAAAGTTTTAGGGCTGTGGGTATTTATAGCTCAGTAGTAGAATACAAGCCTAGAATGTATGAGGCACTGGGTTAGATTCTCAGCACCACAAACTCAACCAATCAACCAACCAAAGTTGTGCTGTACCTAAAAAAATCACTTAGCTTTTTATTAATTTCAGAATTTTACTTAATAGCTTTGTTCTAGGAAAAAAGGTTTGACTGTAAAACACTCCTTGAGAAAGACTTGTGAACTAGGTCAATGTTAGCACTGTCGTCCGTGACAAGCCATTAGCTGATGTTGCCATTCTTCTCAAGCCCAACGTCCTACACTCATCTCCAGATGGACATGCAATTGCTTACAAAACATTTTCCAAAAGAAACTGATGCTTGGAGAATACTAAATTTCAATTTTGGGGGTGGGTACCAGAGGTTAACCACTTAACCACTGAGCCACATTCTCCAACCCATTTTTTTCATTTTTAATTTTGAGATAGGGTCTCGCTAAATTGCTTAGGGTCTTGCTAAGTCACTGAGGCTGGCTTTGGACTTGCAATCCTCCTGCCTCAGTCTCCCAAACTGTTGGGATTATAGGCATGTGCCACGATGCCCAGCCTAAATTTCAATTTTAATATAAATATCAATGAAGAAACCTTGGTGCTTTTATTTTGTCTAAGCATATTTAATACAGATTCCAGCAGAATTTCAAATATTAAGTAGCACCTGAGGTACTATTTCTATTCCTTGTATCTTGAAGTATTTCACATGGAGCCTCACACTTCAATTAAACAAGCTGGTTCTACAGGGATTATTTTTCTGTTAGTAAAATACATCTCTTGTCTGTTAGGATGAGTACTTGATAGTGAGCTGAAAATCCAGAGGACCAACTGGGTCAGAATCTGGCTAGATCAAGAGAGTTTAATAGTGGAAAGAGCAGGAGCCACTCTGCAGCAAGGCTCCATCTAATGAGAAGCTAGTTACCAAGACTCTTCTTTAAATACTGCCATCCAGTGTTCTCAGAGTAAGCCTTGGTTGTCTAAAGGGATCACAACATACGAAGCATTATAAACCAGAGAAAAATAATACCTGAGGATAAATGCCATTTTCTATCATACGGAACAGATCACATTTACATTAACATTTCTTAAGCCTCAGCACCTGGGGTATTTAAGAACACTCCTCTGTGACTGCAGACTGAAATGTTTCTGCAAATGGTTATCCCAAAGAGAACAAAAAGCAGGGATGCTAAAGAATTTCGACAGTCAAGTTATTCAGAAGCGCCAAGTGCTTTCACTAGCAGTCCTTTCAGTCCTCCAGAGATGAAATCACATTCTTCTGTTTTGCCTGCTTTAACAAGCAAGCCATGTGTTTACCCCAAAGCAAGTCCTCTGTGTCTCGATCTTGATTCTCCAGAGACGGAGTCTATGTCAAGGTCTCCAGATCACTAAGCAGAACAGTTAATTCAAATGAAGCTAAAAGGATGGAGAGGAAGAAAGGCTCACCTCTATAATAAAATGTGTGAAAATGGAACCTACCTATAAGCAAAACTCTAAAGAAAGAGAACTGCTAAGGACAAATGAAGAAAAATAAAGATGTTAAAGTGGGAACAAATTGTCTATTTTACGTTTTAGAATTCCACAAAAAGTATGAGTTCTTTACAAGCTTAGTAAACATGCATTACTTAATAATTAAGCAAATTAAAGAACCTATACACATACACTATCACAGCTATTATCCAGAACACTTTACCTTTTTTTCTTCTTTTTAAAGAGACAGGGACAGTGAGAGAGAGAATCAATTTTATTTAGTTTTTCATGTGGCCTTTGTTGCGCCAACACTTTGTTGTGTGCATGGCACTGGGGTTTGAACCCTCGTCCATGTGCATGCTAGGCAAGCGCTGTAACCAGAGCCATCCCAGAATACTTTAACCTGAGAAGATAATTTCCAGACTGTTCTGCTGTTCTGTGCAGTTGCTTTGTCTTAAAAAGCAGTGAAAAGAGCTGGGCATGGTAGTGCACATCTGTAATTCCAGTGGCTCATGAGGCTGAGGCAGGAATATTGCCAATTTCAAAGCCAACCTCAGCAACTTAGATTTAGGAAGACCCTGTCTCAAAAAAAAAAAAAAGGGCTGGGGATATGGCTCAATGATTGTGTCCCTTTTCAATCCCTGGTACTGCCTTCCCCTCCCCTCCAAAACAAAAACCAGTAGTGAACAGGCCTGAAACAAGGATTAGGAAACAAAAGTATCAAAGAAACTTAAAGTCAACTTAAAAAAAAAAAGTTCTTCTTATAACTTTACCTCTTCTAATACCAAAGCCTTAATGTGGAATTATCTATTCTGGCTTAACTGTGGCTTGGGGAACTTGTAGCTTACAGACTTGGCTCATACCACTAGCTTTCCCTCCAAACTGCAGAGTTGAAGGTTAAGTCACTGAAAAGGTCACTTCATTCCTTTCTGGCCTGCAACAGTATCATCCTCACAGGGCAAATGCTGTCAGCAATGCTTTCTGGATAGGAGTAAGTAACACAAATCATCCAGGAAGGGGCTGGGTGTCATGCGGTACTGAAGTTATGAAGAGTACAGGAGGGCGACACAAATATTCCCAAATTAAGGGCCTCCATTAAAGCCACAGCTTCTGTTAGTTTCTAGGTATTAGGGAATGGTATACAAAACCAAGTACTTTAACATTTAAGTAAGGAAATTATAAGCAATTAATGACCAGCTATCTGATGTGTGCCTACCTATACTGGCCCTTTAGATTGAAAGAAAAGTTTTCCCTCTCTTTTTAATTTATGAGATTAGATCAAGAATTCTGATCCTTATGATTAACCTAATATTAGTGTATAACATTTTTCTTTTTTAAGACAAGGTCACCCAGGCTCACTCCAAACTCCCTACACTCAAACTACCCTCCTGCCTCAGCCACTGGAGAACCTGAGATGACAGGTGCACACCACCACACCTAAACGGTACGTCCTTAACCTAACCCCAAAGAGGCCATTATTTACCCCATTTTCTTCACCTCTCTGTGAAAGGGCTAGCCTTGACTGAAATTCACCATCCTCTCGGAGAGGCCAACAGTCACAGGCAGCCCTGGCATAAGTTGGGTTGTTTTTTTTCCTTTTAAATTAGAACATCATTCATTTGAATAAGGCTGCCAAGTGGAGAACTGTCTCAATTTCTGAACACAAATTATACTTTTACTCTACATATTCAATTAAATCATGATCTTTGACGGGTAGGACAATGAATAATTTGCTTCTTTTCAGGCCTCATACTTTCTGATTTTTCAGAATGAATACCTTTTACTTTTATGAGATGGGTAACAAAAACTACATAAATCCAGTTAAAACTACATTCTAGGAGCTGGAACAGTGGCTCAGCAGTTGCGGTGCTTGCCTGGCACGTGTGAGGATGCAGGTTGGAAATCCAGGACCACGTACACAACTAAGTGGCAGAGCCACAAAAGCCACGTGAAAAACTGAATAAAAATCGATTCTCTACGCGTTAACATTTATTATGTGCAAGACACTGTGGTTAAAGAGAGATAAAAGAATCTAAATGTTCTAAGAGTTCTGTTCATGGGAACTTAAAATCAAGCGGTTGTATTTGTGGTAGGAGGTTGGAGAAATTTAGGATCAATGAGTATACTAAAATAATAAATATGAAACAATAAAAACAAAAAAAATCAAATCATATCTAGCAGAAGGAATCAAAAGAATTCATGAAGAAGTAAAGGGTCTGAAATGAGCCTTACAGGATGCAAATTTGAGCTGAAGGAGCATATGTAAGAGGGAAGCATTTTTTAGTATTTCCTTATGATTTCTACTAGTAAGGATGAAGCACAAGTCAAAAAGGTTAGGCGAGAGTCCCAGGCAGAGAAACCTGACCTCCAGGTAAATGACTACTAAACCCAGGCCAGGAACCTCTCATAACCAGCCTAAACAATGCAATGCAAGAGTTAGGGCATTTGGGAGGTCCCTTGGAAAGAAAGGCAGGCCTGAGGCCATCAAAGTCAACAAGGTTTCCAGAGGTTTTTATTTGTCTTAATTAAGGGGTTTTGCTCCACTGTTACCTTAGGTACAGCTCATAACAAAGTAGTATTAAGACTCAGCAAAAATCACCTTGGTAAAAGGAAGTTTAAAGATCGCTTCTGATTGAAAGGCAGTGTGCCCACAGTTCAAGTGCACAGGCTCTGGATGCAGATCTGAGCTCCAACTCCACTGGAGCTCTAACTCCAGGACTAGGATGAGGTGCATCCGCTTGTAAATTCGAATCTTATCCCTCACAGGGCTGGTGTGAGGAACAGCAGTGTTCAGCTCAGCAGACATTCTGTAAATAAGAGCTATGGTACTACTGAGGGAGTCCAACTAGCAGCACACAGGCAAGACTCGCCTGTAGCAATCAGGAAAAAGGATCCTTTGACCCATGCCTGTAGGCTGCCAGCTCTACACCACTGGTCTGTGGTCATAACCAAAAGACAACGACCACTTACAGATAATGTATAAAAGATGAGGGGTCCATTCAGCTTTTCCAGTCACACATCCACCCCTTCAATATTCCATTAAACATTCAAAAGTAACATTTTCAATTTCTAAAGAATAAACATGTACATTTGGCTGCAAAAAATGTAAGAAAAAAAAGATTCACCTGCACTTTAAAGAGAAGAATTTTTCTTTTTCCTGGAAAAAATGACCAAACATCTCTCTGGTGCATTCCACCTACTGTGCAGCAGGGTTCAAACTCATTTAAGATGGGAAATTTTAAAATAACTAGTAAAACATAAAGGGCTGACTAAACATTTTCTTTTGCCATACAATAATCCCAGCGGGGGGCTGGAGCGGTGGCTTGGCAGTTACGGTGCTTGCCCAGCATGTGCAAGTACACGGGTTCAAACCCCAGCACCCACATACACAACTAAGTGCTGGAGCAACGAAAGCCATGTGAAAAACTCAATAAAAATTGATTCTCTCTGTCTCTCACTCTCTCTCACTGTCCTTCTCTCTTAAAAAAAAAAAAAAAAAAAAAAGTAGATTTTAAATAATCCCAGCGGCTGGCCTAGTACCTGGCACAACAGTTCCCAACCTTGCCACATCAAAAGATGATGTGTGTAGCCTCAGGCCCAGCCTTAAGATGGCAAGCCTGGTGTGGGACTGGGTGTTCACAGGTGACTCTAACATGCTTCACTGCCCCAGTACTCAGAATTCAGTCAAGATTAGTTATATTCAAGCACCCCACAAGCCTGATGATTCTGCCCCCGAAATGCCTCTTGCACCAAATGATCCGCTGTCTTCTATTCCCAAACTTGATCTTTCCTCTTGCATTTCCTGGATTAATGCCAGCCCATTCTTCCAGGCAAGCAACCTTAAGGAATCTATCACGTGCAAACCTACAAAACCAACTTCAATCCCTCTTTCTCCTTCATCCTTGTGTCCTATTACCACTAAGTCCTGTTGATTCAGTCTGCAACATGTCTGGAGCCCAACTACTTTCCACGGCCACCTAAAACCCTTTCTAAATCAGACTATTTCAATAGGTCCTTCACTGGTCTTTGCCTCCTGTTCTCCCATTATACCTTCTACATCAGCTTGTCTTTTTACAACACTGCTATGTCCATGTTACTCCTCTAAGTTAAACATCTTGCATATATATGCTATACTTACTTGTATATGTTAAAAACATTCTCTCAATTGAAACTAATATTAGTTGTCTCCTGGATGAAGGACTTTGTAGCTAGAAGACAAGAGTGAGAAGGAGACACTTTTAAATTCTTTTGGCACCAGGGTTGAACCCAGGGGCACTTAACCACTAAGCCACATCCCCAGCGTTTTATATATATATGTGTGTGTGTGTGTGTGTATACGCACACATATTTTATTCTGAGACAGGGTCTCACTAAGTTGCTGAGGCCGGCTTTGAACTTGCAATCCTCCTGCCTTAGCCTCCCTAGCTGATTACAGGTATGTGCCACCAAGCCCAGCACTGTGTACTCTTTTGAACACTATTCTGTACCATTTGAATGTTTTGCCTCTTCAAAAAACACCAAACCAAAACCAACAAAAGCAAAAATATCTTCTGTAGCTTCATACAAAAAACAAAAAATACCCAACACTCCCTTAAAATAGCAATTATGGTCTTCAAAAATTTGGTCTAACCCTGTTTTTTTAACAGCAGTTGTCAATAGCCTTCCCCATCCCAACCTCAGCAGCCAAAAGCAGTTGTAGTTTGGAGAATCTTTGCCGCTTCCTCAATCTGGAGGGTTCTTCTTATTTACCTCAATTTACAGAAAAGCCTATTTCTCCAGACCTGACTCTGCTTCACACACCTAACACTTGTTCTTTCATACTGTTCTGCTGCATCTATTTGTCTTCCCGACCAGAACTTGAGGGTTGAAATTGTTTTGTTCATCTTGGTCTTTTCTTTCTTTTTTCTTTTTTTAAAGATATAGGGACGGTGGTGGGGGGCACGGAGACAGAGAGAATCAATTTTTTTTTAAAGAGAAGGACAGTGAGAGTGAGAGAAGAGAGAGAGAGAGAATCAATTTTTATTGAGTTTTTCACATGGCTTTTGTTGCTCTGACACTTAGTTGTGTACATGGTGCTGGGGTTTGAACCCATGTACTTGCGCATGCTGGCCAAGCACCATAATGGCCGAGTCACCACTCCAGCACTGAGAGAATCGATTTTATTTAGTTTTTTATGTCGCCTTAGTTGCTCCAACACTTTGCTGTGCATATGGTGTATGTGGTGCTGGGGTTCCAACTCGCGTACTTAAGCTTGCCAGGCCAGTGGCGTAACACTGAGCTACTTACTGCTCCAGCCCCCATCTTGGTCTTTTCATAGCACCTGTCAAGGACTAATAGGAAGCTACCAGTAAACCATGAATTCAGTTGACTGCACAGAAAAGTTATAAAACATTTAGCTTTATGAATACCAATGCACTGGTATACAAATAGTCACCCAAGAACTCCAAAGAGAAGGAACCCAGCATCAAATTCTGGTGTTGCACAAAGTACTGAGCCTGGGGTAGGAGCTCACTGCAAGATGCTCCACACATGGACTATGAAAGGAGAAGGCTGAAAAACAGAACACTGAAGTCTGGAGATAGCCACTAACTAAAAGTCAGGTAAACCATTTTCCAATCTGAAATCTTGATAAAAGAATAAGATGGTTACAGTTTAGTATTAATTGACTTCACTGAATTCAAATGATTTGTAAATAAATGAATATATGTGCACAGAACAAATATACTAACCCTGTCATTCAAAGGTCTCTGTGCAGTGATTTCAGTATACATTAACAAGAAAAACAGTAAGATCAAAGTGGCAGGTCAAGAACCAAGAGAAATAGTTCTAAAAACAATGCACGCATAAGACCATCCCCATTTAGACTTTATCACTATGTAGAAAAATCACCGATGACAGAATTACCTATTAGTGTTCAATCTAGCCATCATAAACCGTTTTCCAGCTGTTTTGGAAATAGCTCAAACCTGTTTTCTTATCCAACACTGCTATCCAGATGATGAAGTTAAAACTGAAGCACTTTTTGTTTGCTTCATTCAGAACAGCCAACCTTTTGCATCAACCTCAAATGACAGCAGAAGTTAAAAACTACCAATCAAAACACTTGTTAGGTGACAGGTATCCTTGAAAGATCAAAATGTACAGTCACAGCAGTTCAAAAGGAGATAAATTCTCTTTATTTTCAAAATAGTCTGTTAATGAGTAAAAGAAAAATCAGAGCAAAAATGTGCAGGAATTGGCCTGAGTAAAAACAGGACTGGGTCCTTCAACAGAAAGCACTCTTTGTAGGAAGTCACTTTTGTAGTCCCTGGCAAAGTTTTTGCAGTCATTTAGTAGTCCTTGGGATTCATACCAACAATTCAATCAATTCTAGAACTGTTCACCAAAAACAAATTATTCACCTCAAAAAAACTGTTCAAGAACCTGGAAAATTTATAAAAGTAAATGTGACAAATTCAAGATGAACAATAAGCTTATAATGAGAACAATCTCACAGCAGTTGAAAACACATAAAATAGTCTAAAGTTTTCTGGAGGGCAGTATGTGTATCAGAGGGTCCCAAATGCTCATGGCCTTTCACCCAGACTCCTTTTCAAGGAATTAACCCTAAGGAAATATTCAATTTTAAAGAGATATTCACTCTAGTGTTATTTATGACAGAAAATTGGAAATAATCTAAACAACTAAAAATAGAGGACTGATTATTGATGATACATGCAGGAGAAAATTATCCAATTATGCTTGTCAGTATGGAGACATGGTCAATTTACATTAAAAACACACTACAGAGCATAATACACATCAACCCAATCTTGTTTAAAAGCATGTGTACAATTACATACAAAAGCTGGAAGAAGCCACACTGACTACAGCTGATTTATGAGTTGCAGGTGTTTTATATAATACTTTTCTGAACAGGTGTTACTTTTATAAGCACAAAAATGAACTGTTTATTTAAAAGCACTGGACATGCAAGCAAGAGACCTAAGTTCAAGTCCAAACTACGATACTAGCTATACCAATCTTACAGACCAGTCAACTTTATAGATGAGGAAACATTCAAATTAAGCAAAGAGCAGCTACTTGAAAGAGTTCTAAAGAATTAAAAAGGTACAACACAAAATCTAAGACAAAATCTACAGCATTACATACCAAATAGATAAGATGGTAGACTTGTGTTTTGTATTTTGAGATATTTAATAGCTGGCTTAGAAGAAATGGAGTGAAGTACTTTTACTCCTTAAAGTACCTCCTCAATCTGCCCCCAAATCCTGTTTGAGATCTTATTCAAAAGTACTTAGCATCCGTCTTTTAAAAAATTTTTAAACTAAATTTAAAGAGCTATGTCAAATGGCAACTGTAGTTTAAATGTTCATTATCAGTCTAATACCTCAGACTTTGCTAAAATATCTGAATTTATGTTGTGATTTTGTGAAACATTCAGCAAGAAGAAAAACTTAATAACTCCCAAGTAAGACAGATCCATAAACTACTACCAACAACAAAAAAAACTAGGATCCAGGACATTGCTTCTTAAAATAAGAAGTATCAACCAATTTTGAAAAGCAAACACAAGGCACACTATTTCAACTGACTAATGTTAAATTTCATTAGAAATAAAATATTGATAACTTACTTTTCTCCAAAAGATTTTTCTGAAAACTCTGAACCTCAGGCCCCAGATAAGGCCTCTTCTAAAAGGCATGGAAACATATATAAAATCAATTTGACATTTTGCTTGAACTTGACATAGCATTTGATCTATTCAAAGGACATGGCTGTAGATCATTTGCGGACCTGGTGTTGTGTTTCTGGAGTCACATACTAGTACAAATTCCACTTGCACAATGTTAAAACCATTCCGGTTATGGACTGCTCAGTTTCACGAAGCCATGCTAAAGTTCAGGAGGAAACAGCCTCCTCTCACCCAGCACTCCTCCCCACAGAACCCCTCCACAACCAGCTTCCATCTGTATCCTACCTTCTGTAACTATTTAAAACCTCTTTACAAAAATGTATCTTCTAAACATATATAAACAGTTACAGTTCTAAAACTCAATTGCTTGCTCTGCAAAATGATGCATCGAGAATCCTCTAGAGATTAATAACAAATTAAAAGAGAAGCTGTAAATTTGGAAAATTTAAAATAAAGAATCTCTAGATTATACATTGGTGAAGAAAAAGTAGCTCTAACACTAAAACAAATGAGAAAATTTAAAAATAAAGGTGACTTTTAAGTATTTTATTAAAATTGTAATATACCCAGATAGCAAAATTGAAAAAAATATCAAGGAGCAGGAGTTTATCAAACCCAGAACCTTATGCATGCTGGGCAAGTGCTCTACCACTGAGCTATATCCCCAGTCCAAGCATTAGGAGTTTAAAAAACAAGCAGCCAACTTCTCTATCCATCAATCCCATGATTTTATTACAAAATGAAAGAACAGAAGTTGGACAGCATCTAGTCAGGGGCTTCCTAAGTCCTTCTACTGGTCCTACATGATTCTTTCATTGAACACACAATTCTCACACTTCCATAACATTCCAGTTTTCTCTTGAAAACACTAGATTCTTAGAAAATCAGGCATATTAAAGGCACTGACTTATCTCAGAATGTACATATTTGATTGTTGCAAATTTTTTTTAAGAGAGGGAGGGAGAGAATGAGAAAGAATCAATTTTGTTTTTTTCAACCTGGGTTTTGCTTTTCCGACACTCAGCTGTGAATGTGGTGCTGGGCTCTGAATCTGGGTCCTCCCACATGCCAGGCAAGCGCTCCAATCGCTGAGCCACTGCACCAGCCTGATAGTTGCAATTTTAAAAATAATTTCCCTTATGTAAAATAATTATAATTAAAATTATATGCCTTGCAAAATTAAGCAGAATTACAATATGTCCCAGTAATATCATTCCTAACCTGAGGAAGTTAAAAATTCATCCAAAGCTTGTACACATGTGTACAGCACAATAGCCAAAATGTGAAACTACCCAATGGCTATCAATGAATGAATGGATCAACAAAATGCAATACATTCATATAATGTGATTTATTTAGGGGGTAAAAAAGATGAACTATGGGACACATGCTCCAATGTGAACCTTGAAAACATTATGCTATGAGAAAGAAAACAGTCACAAAAAGTCACACATTGTATGATTCCATTCACATGAAATGTCCAGCATAGGCAAATCCAGAAACAGAATCTACTTTGTTAGCAAGGACTGGGAGAGCAACTGCTAATGGGTAGTGGGTTTCTTCTGTGTATACGAAAATGTTCTGAAACTAGATTGCATAGTGACTGTACACCTTGGTGAACGTAAAAACTATTGAACTGTACACTTTAAATGGTTAAATGTTATGGCATGTGAATTATACAGCTTAATGTTTTAACTAATCACTTAAGGCCAGGCTTGCTTTCAGAAGTTACATTAAGTTGAAATTAAACTTTAAGAAAAATATGACTATGTAATGGTTTCCTGCCATGACTGAATTCCAAAGAGGATCCTCTTCAAACACTGAAATAAGTGTGCACACTCTCCCCCAAAGTGGTCGCTTTTATGAAAGGACAACTTACTCTCAGATATAGAGTTTCTATTAAGTATATTACAATTAACAAGTTGTCTAGAAACACCAAATTCTACCTCATCCAGTCACATCCTAAATGAAATTTAGATCTGTTCATTGCTTACATAATTTCACATAATCTTTTATACTTTAAGATTATTTTTAAGACTGGCAAGATTAAAACAAAAAAAAAATCAAAATGCTGGCCATAGTCAAAACTGACTGAAAAAGCTGGAATATGAAATTATTTTCATGGTTGGATTCCAAGTTAAATCAAGCTTAAACAAACATCCCACAGTTTTATAAGAACTGCTTTATAACTCAATATTCAGAGGTCAGATTTTACATGGCCTAGACCATGCTGCCATTTTTAAATAAGTGGTTTCTGTAAGTTTAGCATGCAGAGGAGGAGTTGTTGCATCTCAGTGAGAGTGAATAAAGTAGTTACAAACACACACATACACACGCACTCAAGCGGGAAAAGTAGTAAGGACAAACAGCACCAGGATACAGACTGGTTCATAATTCACACATCTCAAGAAAACTTGACCAGTGGTGTAACGGAAGGAGAACTGGAATGGGAAGAATAAGGTGCCATCCTAGTTCTGACAGTAACTAGTATGATACCTTTAGAGTCATTTTGGCCCTCTGTAGGCCATTTTCTCACCCGTAACATGAAAGAACTGGATTCCAACGTTTCTAAGTCTTGCAATTCTCCACAGTCTTAGATTCTACTGTTAAGTAGCTTAGGCCTGTGGGAAGTCCAGAGATTACACGAGGCAGCTCTAGTATTTCTGTATACCTAGGAAGCCATGCCTTATAGAATAAGAGAACTCAGGTCTTCCTACAGGGAAAAAGGAACAAGAAAAGTGTACACAGCTCCTGCTGGTACTGATTTACTCCTGTTGGACCTCATAGAGAGAAAGAACCTTTGCCAATTTTCCAGGGGATAGGAGTGGTCCTTATGTCTCACCACACCCACCATAGTTGGTTTTTCCTAAAAGAAATCCAGTGGGAACTACAAAAATGTTGTGAAGCACCAAATACTTTTAGTCACTGCATGACTAATAGGACAGATCAATTTTAAATTAAAGAAACAAAACAGCATTTTCTTTCTCACACAAATAACTTTCATTCCTAACAATCAAGGAGTCCTAGATAACCACAATGAATAATAATCCGAATTGTAGATAATTAGCAATAAATAGTTAGTCAAAAGAACATGAATTATCTATACGACTTGGAAGGTTTAAAAGCACTGAAGTTCAACGTAACTCTACGATATTATTCAAGATAGTCTTTAATGCTATTCAGTTTATATTTCCAACTTCTGGAGTAGCTAACAGCAGTCTCACTGAGGCCAGTGGCTGGCTGCAAATGCCCATAATCCCAGCCATTCAGGATGTTGAAGCAGGAGAAGTAGAAGTTCCAGACCTCCTGGGCAACTTAGTGAGACCCTCTCTCAAAATAAAATAAAAAGGGCCTGGGGCATAGCTCAGTGCTAGAACACTTGCCTAGCATGTGCAAGGCCCTCAGTTCAATTCACAGTACCACACACAAAAATTTTTTTTAAAAAAATAATACAGAATTCACCATCACGGGGGCTGGAATAGTGGCTGAGCCGTTACAGTGCTTGCCTGGCATGCGAGAGGACACAGGTTCACATACATAGAACGATGTGTCAGAGCAATGAAAGCCACATGAAAAACTAAATAAAATTGTTTCTTTCTCTCACTGTCCCTTCTCTCTTTAAAAAAAAAAAAAAGGATTCACCATCATCATGAACTGGTTCATGGCAGTCAAGGATCAAATGAGGTCAACTTAGGAAGTTGTTTCGGTGACTCCCAAGATGGCTTTCCAGAAGAGCTCCACCACAACAGGACAGTCCTGGAGAACCTGTCCCTTACTGTCGTCCCCCACCCCAACTCATTTGCACTTGTGTACGCATGATCTTTGTCAAATCTGGGTGATGACCACTGCTTGGTCACATAAGAAACCATTTGTCTGGTTGTGCCTTCCTGGCATTCCTTTTATGAAAGGTATACAGCTGGGGATCTCAATTTGATACTCATTCACAAACCTGTAGGCAGCACATGGACAGACTACATGCAGTTAATGAAGCTGTGGAAAACGGCTGGAAACCAGTATCTCTGTGAACATTTTTCTGGGGAGAGTCTTTGGACAGTCGAAGATCTTCAGAGGCTATAAATCAAGGAAATTTAGGAACTACTAATTTAGTGCTAGATACAAAATGGAATAAATCAATTAAAGGTGTTCATGTGAATGAGATAGGAAGTAATGCATATTATTAAGAGTTGCAAAATTATACAGGGTGCCATCTTTTCAAAACAAAGGAAAATACGATCTGAAGGTCTACATGGTCAGGTAGTTCACTCCCTTTATCCTCAAGTCTAGATAAGATGAGACTAGAAAGGCTCCACCCAAGACCACAAATCACAGTTACTAAGTGGCAAAGCTGAACCTCAAACTAGGCCTGGTTTCTGCCAGAATGCTAGAACATGAAATTATGTTTAGACTTTTTTAGAATGGGTTTAACCAAAATTTCCCATATCCTTGTAAATAGGGCACTCTATTAAAAAGGTAGCATTCTAATATTTTAAAATCAATCTTCTGCATAGGAATTTGATACACTTATATACAGTAGTCTCCCCTTCTCCTTGGGGAGTACATTCCAAGGCCCTCAGTGGATGCAAGAAACCACAGATGTGACTAAGTCACTCCCTCTCTTTCATCTGAGAACCAAGATGGCTACTAAGTGATTAACGGGTGGGTAGTGTATATAGTGTGGATACAATCAGTACAAAAAAATCTCTGGGTTGGATGTACAAGATTTCATCCTGTTTCTCAGAATGGCCTGTGATTTAAAATTTATTAACTGTTTATTTCTGAAATTTTCCATTTGATATTCAGTTAACTGAAACCATGGAAAATGAAACCATACATTCAGGGGGATACTGTAACCCAAACCATTAACGAAATCACAGACCTTTCACAAAAGCCTATTTTATAAGCAGATTTATAAGGCGAACCTTAGTGCCCCATTATCTCCTCGTTATCCTATTGCATTATGACTTCAACTTTATGCATTTTTTTGTCGTTCCTGTGCTAGGAATCCAACGAAGGGCCTCATGCTTGCCAGGCAAGCACTCTACTACAGAGTTAAACCCCCTATTCCAACTGCAAAGTTAAAAGCACAGGTGAGGGGCTGGAGCAGCGGTTTCGGTGCTTGCCTGGCAAGTACAAGGACCCGGGTTCAAACCCCAGCACCACGTACACAACTGAGTGTTGGAGCAAC
This sequence comes from Aplodontia rufa, assembly GCA_004027875.1. Lineage (NCBI taxonomy): Eukaryota > Metazoa > Chordata > Mammalia > Rodentia > Aplodontiidae > Aplodontia > Aplodontia rufa. The sequence goes on from PVKS010000017.1 coordinate 290,800, forward strand.
TAAGGCCATGTGAAAAACTAAAATAAAGGTTGTTTCTCTCTTTCTCTCTCACTGTCCCTCTCTCTTAAAAAAAAAAAAAAAAAAAAAGCACAGCTATAGCTCAGTGGTAGAGCACTTCCCTACACGTGGAACGCCCTAGGTTCCATCTCCAGCAACAAGACCCTCACCCAAAAAAAAAAAGGAAGCACAGATCACAAGCTCATTTCATGAAGCACTTCTAGGGGGAATGGGGAAAGATAGATATTGACAGCCTTTGAAAAAAGATCCTGAGTTCCTCAAGCTGCCTTCAGAGTGGATTTGTACAATTTCAATCTGTAAGATCCCAAACTTTCTCTAGAGTCTTTCTCTCTCCCAAAGCTTAACACTGAGGTCTGGAGCCTGGCACCACGAGGACAGGGATTGGAGCCCCAGCACCACTTACACAACTAACTGTTGGAGCAATGAAAGTCACATGAAAAACGAAGATTGATTCTCTCTCTTTGTGGGGCACGGAAGGTTAACATTGAGTGTTGCCTAAATACTAGGTGATTTTATTCAATCCAGGTAATGGGGTCATTCATAAGTTAAACTGGAAACCTTGCCAGTGTCCCATTCACAAACACTATGTGTGGTAGAACCAAAACTACTAGGCAGTTACTCTGAGACAGGATTAAAAAATAATTGCCGTCATAAAAAATTTATAGAACTATTTGTTCCAATGCCAAACCTTGTCTTAACGTATGAAATTTAAAGTAACCAAAGGTTGTGGCTCAGTGCGAGACAGCTTGCTTGCCATGAGCAAGGACTCAGGTTGGAACCCCAGCACCATTTATCACAACTAATTGTCACTAAAACTAAAACCAGATGAAAAACTTCAAAAATAAAAATAAAAAACAGATTCTCTCACTCTCTCAAAAAAGTAAAAAAAGTAACCAAAAACTCAATCTCACCTGAAAAACAAAACGAAAGTGACATCTGAACCTAAATCCAATGACAGAATGTCCTTCAATTTCAAAGGAAATGCTTTATTTTCTAAAAGAGCTTAAATGGCCCACAATTCTGTGGCATACACAAAATCTCCACTGACAGACATCACAGTAGTTTCTTATTGCTTGTGAGTTTCTTAGCTCTTCCTGCACCCTCTCCCCCTAATCTCCCACTTCCCAAAGGTGAAACGGCCTTAAGAAGCACCTGTGGCCTGAAAAGGCTGTGTCCAATTCTCAAAGCCTTCTTGGCTGCAGGTTCAACCATTCTATTTTGGGTCAAGGAGACTGTCTGCCACCCCAAGTGACCTCAAGTGGACAAGATCAGATTGAGAGAATTTTTTTCACCAGGCCAGCGGCCCCCACTACAAGACTCTGGAAAGAACGGGTATCTGGTCCGGCTCGATCCAGACGGCCAAAGAATGCGGCTGAGCGGTCGGCGGCTCGTGACAGGGCTCGGGATCCCGCAGCTGGTGGCCAGGCCGTGGTGTGTGGAGCATGCGAAGCAGCAGGGATCCGCAGGGCACGCAGAGGGAAGTAACAGAGCAAGGTTAGGAGCCTGCAGGTGTCCCCGAGATAGGACGAGGTCGCCTAGGGCGGGCAGAGCCAAGTGACTAAGAGTGCCCGCTCTGGACTGGAACAGACTGGTCACATTCTCTGGCGGTGACCTTGAGCACGTGGCTCGACCGCTCCGCGCCTCAGTTTCCTCTTCTCTAAAATGGGGGGGGGGTGTTTGAAAGGAAAACGCGCCTCGGAGCGCTTGGCACGGCGCCGGGCTGCTAGTGAGCGCTCCCTGCATGCGAGCTCTCCGGCTGCTCCGCCGCCCGGAGGAACTGGGGAAGCCCGGTGCAAGGGAGTCCCCAGGAGGCGGAGCCCGGGCCGGGACAGCGGGGACCCCCGCTCGACTCACCGAGCACATCGGCCGAGCGGTGCCGCGCCACGAAGCACGCGTCGTCCCCGTAGCACGCGCCCTTCTTGAGGAGGCCCTTACGGAAGTCCTTGCCGAAGCCGCAGCCCGCCGTCACCAGCCCGTAGTCGCCGCCGCCACCGCCGCCGGCCCTGGGGTCGGTCTGCGAGAGGCCGCCGAGCACGGCGCGGGCCACCAGCCGCCCGTACGAGAGGACCGAGAACATCGCCGCCGCCGCCCCCCCGAGGAGGCGGGGGGTCGGGGGAGCAGGAGGACGCGGAGGCCCGGAGCCGGCTCTCTCCTCAGCCGCAGCCCCGCCGCCGCCGGGGCGCTCCTCCAGGCGGAGCGCAGTGGCTGCTGCCGCCCCTGCCCGCCGCGCGGGGCCTCGCACACGCTCCGCCGCGCGCACCGGAGCCAGAGCGAGGTCAGAGCCGGCAGCTCCTCCGCCTCAGCCCAAGTGGGGTCCTGGCAGCAGCCGCCGCTGCCGCCGCCATCTTCCGCTCCACTAGCGTGTTCCGGGCCCCGCCGGCAGCTCCGCCCCCTCTCCTGCCCCGCCTCCAGCCCCGCCCCAGAACCGCGCTCCAAGTCTAAACCCCGCCCCCTCGGGCTCGCTGCCCTATGCAGTCACCGAGGTGGAGCGTGCGCGGAGGATGTGGACGCAGAGTCTCCTGGGAGTTGTAGTCTTGGAGCTGTAGTCGCGCAGCACTTGGCTGCATGGGGTCCAGCACCTAGGACAACTCCCCAGGATGTGGCACCTGGGTTAAGTTATTGAAAATTATTGGAGGGCTGCTTTGGCGTTTTCTTCCGCTATAATAATAGCTTTTTAAAAGCTATTTTAAAAGATAACAGTACCATCCCTTTCAACGAAAACCTGAAGGAAACCAGAATTGGGGTCACATATTGCCTTGTAGAATACATTTTGAAAAACAGAGGTACACAAATGTGATGACACTTTCACAATGAATATGCTGTAAGGGTTTAGGGTGACAGTCTATTTAAAAAGAAGAGACTTTTTGCATAGTTTGCCATTTTTTATTTATTTATTTATTTTAGGACGTACTGAGAAAACGTTAAACATCCCTATCAGAGTAGCCAAGATGCTGACAGAGAAAGAAGCACTGCCACTGTGGGTATGTCATCCATAAACATTTCAAATTTCAAAGATGGTTCTGCCAAACCAGAGGAAAAAATTCTATCCTTCAACTTTCTTTACCCCAGGTATTAATTTTCTTGACAGTTTCTCTGGCCAAGCAGGTCTTTCCCCAGCCTAGGGGAAAGATGGATGCCTAGGGAGAAGATGGCGGGCCAAAGACTGGGAAAATGGGACCTCTTTTTCTGTCCTTCCACAGCTGCTGCCATTTCTCATAAAGAGGGCAGCCCTAACCAAGAAAGGCAGCTCTACTACTTTTAAATTCTCAGCTCAGCTGTAACAAAGATATCTTGTAGCCCTCCCCTGATGCTGACTATTGTAAATACATTTCTCCTGAAGTTTTTTAGGTTGAATAACAGTTAAGTCTAAAAGGAAGTTTGTAATCTAATGGGAAGATACAATATATTTTCAGTGTACATGAATTTATAAACATTCAGGTTAGGTACATGCCCTGCAGGGTGGCACCCTAATCCAGCCCCGCACTTTTGCTACCACTTTAGTGCCATGTCCTTTTAGCTGACTGGACTCCAGCCATACTCACAGCTGTCTGAAGACCTTTACCCTTACTCTTCCTTCTATCCATTGTGGGAATAATTCCATTATCTCAGGGTTTTGTGCTTTTGTTGCCGTATTCCCAGAACATCTGAGCACACAGTAAATACCCCTTTCAACAAGTGAAAGAATGAATAAATATTTCACTAGAGCCTAAGTTCCCAAAGGATAAGAATCATTTGCCATTGTAGTATAAGAATCAAATGCAATGCCTGGCACATAGTGAGGAAGTTTGTAATGTTTATTAACTAAAAGAAGGAATAATGGAACAGGAACCATAATAATAAAAGAAAGTAATATTGGTTGAATAATGGAATATTTGAATGAATGGGGTTTACAAACAAAAAAATTAGCTTTGGGGCAAATAATGCAATTTGGAGCAATTTTTAGTTTAATTCAAACATAAATTTGTATCACCCAGGCACATTGGTCCTGTACCAGTTCACTTTTTTTTAAAGAGAGGGATAGTAAGAGAAAGAGAGAAAGAGAGAATCAACTTTATTTAGTTTTTCATGTTTTTCATTGCTCCAAACTTAGTTGTGTACATGGTGCTGGGGTTTGAACCTGCATCCTTACACATGCCAGGCAAGCGCCATAACTGCCAAGCCACCACTCCAGCCCCTCCAGTTCACTTTTGACAGGATTGTACTTACTTTGGGGATTCCTGTATGGCTTCTTTAAATGATTCCTTTTTATATTTTCTTAAAACACCTAAAATCCTGCCAACCATCTACTCAACATGCATTATTCTGTTATCCAATTTCTATCATCATTGAACACTTTTGCAGCTCACAGTGTGCCCAGGGCTCTATATGCCTCTGTGCTCAAAGGTTTTCTTCAAAATAGAACCCAACATTCAATTTGCATAGTGAGTGGCATTTTGTCAAATATATAGACTCCCCCAAAAAGTTCATTTACTAGATAAAAGATATAGCAATTCCATAAGGGAATCACACCTTGCTATTTTTTATGGCACAAGAATTGGAGCTTGCCCAGCACCTCTTGGACTCCACTGCTAGATCATTTCCGTCTCTGCCAGCTACGCTAAAGGTTGTCCTTTGAAGTATGCACACCACTACTAAGTCCCAGCCGGACTGTCAGGTAATTCTACCCCAAGGACAAGCTTTTCTCAAATAATACGTCAACCCCTATTCCTTGCCTTGTCAAACTCCTCCAGACCAATCCCACCTTTAGTTTTCAGGGCAGGTATTACCCAATTTCCATGTCAGTCACAAGAACCGGTTGGATTGGATGAGTGGGAACTTAAGATGTGACTGGAAACTGGTAACCTCTGCTCTGATGGGGCTGCCGTTTTCAGTCAAGTGATCCGAGTGCCTGGAGTTTCCAGCAAATGAGATTCTTGCTAATGGGTTGCTCACTGAAGCCCGCGGCAAACAATCTTTCTCAAAGCTCCCTTGCTCTTTTTTGGAAAGGAGAGGAGACAGGGCTCAGATTCCCTTGAATCATTGATTCCAGAGCCAGCTCTGAAGTTTCAACAGGGTGAGGTAGCCAGAAGAGGGGACTTTTTAAAAAACACCTCCTCTGCTCTACCCTGAAAGCACAATTCATCTTTGACATTTTGCTGAACTTAAGAAGCCCTGAGTTTTCTTCCTTAACGGAGTTACATTCCTAGCACTTCAAGGATTCCTGGGAGGTCAGATGCCACTTTCAGAGGAGAACAAATGAAGAAAATACCATCTGTGCTCCCAGGGCACCTCTATGACATTAGGAAAGAGCTTTGCACTAGAGTCACCACAACCTCAGCTCCTAAAAAAAGAAAGGGGGGCGGGGGAAGGCACCAATTTGCGAGTGAGAATTTCCTACCAGACTGATCTCTTCTGAATTTTTTGCTAACCTAATCAAACTCATTAGTTTATGGCAAGGTTTCTCAACCTTGACACCACTGGATAAAGGGTAGGATAAAGTCTCTTATGGGAAGCTGCCCAGTGCCGGGAAGGGGCACTGCCCTCTACCCACTAGATGCCAGTAGCACCCCTTCTCTCCCATATACCTACCACCTCAGGACAACCAAAATGTCTTCAGACGTTGCCAAATTCCTGGGGTACAAAAATGGACCCTGGTTCAGAACCACTGGGTTAAGGCAATACCAGGCAAGTAAAAACAAACAAAAAAACTTACGGCACTCTTCTTAGGTTTGAGGCATTTGGTGAAGAATAAAATAACATTGGGTGACTGTTTCAGCTACAGTGTAGTAGGAATAGTAAGAGGTTTAAAATTAAGTAAATATAGAGAAGAAAATAAGTGCTACCAGGTGAAATAAAAGGAGGTATTTGGGAAAGAGAACTTGGGCTCACTGGGGTAGAGAGCACAGGGACACTTCGTGAAGAGGAAGCGTTTGTGAGAGGCTGAATGGACATCCAGAGGTCTCAGATAGGGGTATTACCATTCCAGAAGGAGGAAATGTAAGTCCAAAGAACACAGAGCGAGATTGGAGAAGGGCAGGCAGTGTAGTACAGCCAACCTTTGGATCTGAAAGAGGAATAATGAAAAACGGGACTAGGAAAATAGGGTAGGAATTATTTGGCCCTAAAAAGGAATAAGGTACGAATCCATGGTTAAACCTCAGAATCAACATGCTAAGAGAAAGAAGCCAGATGCCACATATCATATATGGTTCCATATACATGAGATGCCCAGAATAGGCAGATCTAAACCGACACAGAGCAGACTAGTGTTTGCCAGGGGCCAGGAGGAGGGGAAGTTGGGGCGTGACTCCTAATGAGTTTCTTTCAGGGTGATGAACATGTCCTGGAATTAGTGCTAAAGTTTGCATAACCTTGTAAATAGTAAACACCAATGAACTGTACACTTAGGGTGAATATTATGGTATGTGAATTCGATCTCATTTAAAAAGAGCAGCAAGGGCTGCAGCATTGGCTCCGCTGTTATAGCACTTGCCCGGCAGGCACAAGGACGTGGGTTCGAATCCCAGCACCATGTACACAACAAAGTGTTGGAGCAACAAAAGTCACATGAAAAACTAAATAAAATTGATTTCCTCTTTCTCTCTCACTGTCCCTCTTTTTAAGGAAAAAAAAGATAGCAGAGAGTCTTATATGTCAAGTTGAGGGTACTTAATGCTGGAGACCCCAATGGATCACCAAATGTTTTTAATGTGCCTGATAATAACAGTGATGAAAATAGTATTGAGCGATCAAGAGAAATCACAGGTTGAGTGCTTTCACATGCTTTGCCTACATCATCTTCTCTGATTAAGCCACTCAACAGTGCTGTCTGGGTTTTTCTTCATAACACATAGCATTTTATGTATTTTGTTGATGCTGTCTCCTCCCTGACTAAAATGCAAGTTCTATGAGAAAAGGAAATACTGTCCATCTTATTTATTATAGTACTTTATCTCTGGAAGAGGGCATAATCATTCCAATAGGAAGAAATGTAAATTCTGATGCCCAGAAGAGTGCCTGGCATATAACGGATACTAAATAAAGAAATAAATACTGTTGAATAAAATAACCTTAGTGACCACACAGAGTGAGCCACTTTACAGCTGGGGGGAAAAAAGAGGTCAGACTGAAGTGAAGTGGTGTCCTGGGGACCTTTAACACCACCTTGCAAAAAAACAAAAACAAAAACAAAAAAAAACAAAAATAACCTCTTTTGAAGAACTAGATAGGCATTTCTTGCATCAGGGGTGATGTTCATGTTTTCCCCACCCAGAACCCACTGCCCAGCAGATCACAGTATTTTGATTTTCCTTGAAGGACTATTCTAACCCTCCCTAAAATGCACACGGTCTGGGTGGAACTCTAGCAGGGTGCCAAGAGTGACCACGTGACCCAGGACTGGCCAATCACAGCATTTGCATTCTCCTGGTCATAGTGATTGGTCCAGAGAGAAAGCAATCGGCCCAAGACAGACCAATGAAAGTCAAATATGAGATCTTTTTCCCTTTTTTTTTTTTTTTTTTTGAGCCGGTCTAGATAAACTGCCAGCGCCAGCCACTAGCTGCGAACTTGCAATCCTCCTGCCTCAGCCTCCCTAGTCTCTGGGATCACAGGCGGGTGCCACACCCGGCTATGAGATTTTGCTGAAAGAATTAGGCAGGAGAACTTCTCACTAGGGTTCCTAAAACGGTGGAATGCCACCCGGAACGCCTGATAAGTCATCTTTGAGCTCTCTGGGGAAGAATCAGTCTGAAAAAGCAGCAGACGAGAGCGGCCTGGGGACGTCGACAGCCCCTGAATTCAGCTGTGAGCGAGGATCAGTCCCCTATTGTGTCTAAGCCTCTTTGATTTTGGCTTGCAAAGCGCCGAATCATGTGACCCAGGTGCCATGGCTACCATTATTGAATCAAGAATAAGTTCCCTAACGGAAGGCAACGGCTAGAAGGGAACTTACTCTCGTCCAGTTCACGTGGAGGAGAGGGAAACTCCATTTCGCAACAGAAAAGTGACCGAAGGGAACTTCTAACCGCTTTCTTTTGTCCCTCCATAACAGGAGGAGTGATTTGTCAGGCTGGTGGCTTTGGGAGGAGACGCCCAGCGATGTCTCTCCCTTTCTCCTTTCTCCTTTTCGCTGTAGCCTGGCTGTTGGACACGCGTGCCGCTTCCTCCACCGTGGAGCCTGCCCTGGGGAAGGCTTGCAGTAACGCGGCCTGTGACTGAGTGAAGGAGCCTGAGCCAGAGGGCGACTGTGCACAACCAGGCCCTGGGCTCCGATGTTAATTCTTTGGCGCAATGGGCTGTCTGCTTCCTGCATCTACTTCTTAGTGGGAGAGTATAATTAACAATCACCCCATAAAACTCCAACATGTTAGTATAAATTTTCTCTTCAGAAAAGTCGAGAGAGGCAGACACAAGGACTGACATTTGGGGGCTAAAGCAACACGCAGAGATCAGGTTTCTGGTGCGCTTGGTGTTCTGAGCTTAAAATTGTGTGGGTTAAGTGGATTCTTGACCTGGGCAGTTTGTGATAGCCAGAGTAGTTCAACAGGATTTTAACTGGCAAGGGCCTCTGGGGCTGGCCTTGACCTAACCTAACTGCTGTGAGCACAGCTTTGACCTCAGCAGGCAGCTGACACACGGATTAGATCATTGGGGGAAAAGCCTTTCTGTCCCAGAGAAGGCTTACCTTAAAGCGGGTAGGATGAGAGCATCAGCTAACAGACTGTTAGGCCCTGGTGGGAGGAGGCTTTTGCTTCTCATACACTTCTTTTTTTTAAAAGAGAGAAGGACAGTGAGAGAGAGAGACAATAAATTTTTATTGAGTTTTTCAGGTGGCTTTGGTTGCTCCAACACTTAGTTGTGCACCTGGGTGCTGGGGTTTGAACCCAGGTAGTTACTTATGCCAGGCAAGCGCCGTTACCACAGAGCCACCGCTCCAGCCCCTCGTATACTTCTTCCAGCAAATCTTTGGCTGGGCAAGTTGACTCTGATTTATTTATTGCTTAGGCAATAACCAAATTGCTTTGCACTTGTGAAAACCGGACTCTAACTTTACCCATAGAACGGGAGTATATTTTACTAATGAAAAGGGATGGTAGGGGGGACACAGGGCCCTTATCATATAGGAAATATGCACCTTTATGACTGGAGGTAGGGAAAATGAAAGAGCTGAGAAGACAGCTCATTGGACTTGTAGTTGTTAAGCAGTTTTATCTGGAGTAAACAGGTTTGCTCAAGGAAATCAAAGAGGACCTGGATTGCTTTTTAAAATATGCTTCCGTCATCATGCTACCAGAACAAAACTGGTAGCAGAGTGAAAGACAGAGGAAGATCAGCTGCCTCAACTGGAGGAAGGCAGATTTATTTAGAGGCTAAAATTGTGACCTTACTAGATAGACCAGACAGATTTGAAAGGGAAATGAGCTTGTGAGGTTCAGCGAGGTAGATAGTAGGAGGAAGAAGAGATCCATAAACAGACGAACCAAGAGGAAGCTGAGATAATATAAGTGGGAAAATTATTTTCAAAATGATGTGAGATTATTATTTATCCCTCTTTGGGGATGGTAGTGGTGGTAGAATTACCTTGAATCCCTAACTTATACCATGTACCAAGTACATTCTGAAAAATAAAACAGCAAGAGGTGAGGGGTGAGGGGGCAGGGAGAGCAAATTCCAGGAGCTAAGAGCAAATCTTTAAAACTTTGAGAAGAGGGGCTGGAGTGGTGGCTCAGCGGTTGCAGGGCTTGCCTGGCATGCATGAGGACACAGGTTCAAACCCCAGCACCACATACACAATGTAGTGTCGAAGCAATGAAGGCCACATGAAAAAAATTAAATAAAATCGATTCTCTTTTTCTCTCTCTCACTTAAAAAAAAACTTTAAGAAAACACAAACTATTAGGATAAGCAATAATGGATTCAGTAATATAAAAATGCACAAGCTGTTAAGGAAAATTAGGACAAAAATAACAACATATGAAATATAAGTTTCTCAAAAGGGATCAAAGACCTATTGTAAAAGCTAAAACTATAAAACTCTTAAGAGGAAAACATTAGGAGGGAGCTTCATGACATTCATTTTGGCCATGATTTCTTGATGTGATGCCAAAACCACACGCAGCAAAAAAAAAAAAGCAGATAATCTGGAAAACATCAACATTTAAAACTTCTCTGTGCGTCGAGGAGCACGACCAGTGGAAAAGACAAGCCACAGAATGGGAGAAAAATGTTTGCAAATCGTGTATGTGATAGGGGTTAATATCCAGAACATACAAGGAATTCCTACAATTCAACATCAGCCGCAAAACAACAAAAACAAAAAGCAGACAAAGAACTGGAATGGATATTTCTCCAAACAAGATGAACAAATGATTAATAAAAGATGCCTAATATCACTAGTCACTGGGGAATTGCAAATCAAACTCATGGTGAGCCCTCACCTCACACCTGTTAGGATAACTGTTATCAAAAAACAAAATCAGCCGAGTGCAGTGGCTCAGGCCTATAGTCCCAGTAACTGGGGAGGCTGAGGCCGGAGGATTGCAAGTTCAAGGCCAACCTCAGTAATTTAGTGAGACCCAGTCTCAAAAGATAAATGTTGACAACGGGTCAGAGGTTCTGGAAGCCTTGCGCTCTGTTGGTGATATGAAATGGTGCGGTTGCCACGGAAAACAAAAATTAAACACCGAATTACCATATGATCCAGCAGTTCCGCTTCTTAGAGGGTACACAAAAGAACTGAAAGCAGGGACTCAAAGCATAACCGCACACCCGTGTTCCCAGCATTAGGCACAATAGCTAAAAAGTAGATGCAATCCAAGTATCCGTTGGCAGGAGAAAGGATAGGGAAATGAAGTCTGTATGCAGCACGTGTCAGTGTCCTGGGGCAGGAATAAGTTTGGCTTGGTCAAGGACATCGTGGGCTCAAGCACGGCAGGAGTGAGGGGAAGGTAGAGCTGAAGTTAGGTGCAGAAAGCACGTCGTGTAGGGGGCTGGAGTGGTGGCTCGGCAGTTACGGCCTTTGCCCAGCATGCGTGAGTACCCGGGTTCAAACCCCAGCACCCACGTACACAACTAAGCGTCCGAGCAATGAGAAACTCAATAAAAATTAATTCTGTCTCTCTCTCTCACTGTCTCCTTCTCTCTTTAAAAAAAAAAAAGAAAGAAAGAAAAGAAAGCAAGTCATTTAGGGTCCTGGAAGTCATGCTTAGGTTTTGGGGTTTTATGCTAAGGCAATGAAAGGCCATTAGTGTGCTTTATCAGAAGAATGATGTAATTGAAGAAAAAGAGAAGTCTGTTTCTTATCAATGAAGAAGTGAACATATATTTGCTCAGTGCACCCAAGACTTACACCTCTGTGTGGGACTTGCTTGAAAACGTGAATTTGAGCCAGGTGCAGTGGCGCACACCTGTAATTCCAGCGACTCAGGAGGCTGAGGCAGGAGGACTGCAAGTTCAAAGCCAGTCTCAGCAACTTTGCGAGGCCCTAAGCACCTTAGGGAGACCCTGTCTCAAAATATAAAAAGGGCTGGGGATGTGGCTCAATGGTTAAGTGCCTCTGGGTTCAATCCTGGTGTTTTTGTTTTTTGGTTTTTGTTTGTTTTTTTTTTTTTAAAGGATTTGAGGAGGCCAGGAGTTCAGGACAGCAATGAGGAAGTGAAATCCTAGAGATTAAATCTGAGATTGGATAAAACAGAAAGACTCCTTCCATGAGCCATTTTTGGAAATATAAAGAATCATGCCTTATTTGGGGTGGGGAGAAATCAGGCGGGTTTTTCTTTTTAGTCATTGCCTAGGCACAAAAACTCTGTCCCCACCACAGAAGGTTTCTCTATTCCTCGCCTCTGAGTTTAACTACAGAGTGGGAAGTAGTTCCTAATCCCCCCTTTCTTTTCCACTTTCCATAACACAGAGCTCTTTGTCAGTTAATAGGTCTTACTGCTAATTACTAGGGAACAACGACAGGGCTAACCAAAGTATAACAAAGAATATACAAAAGCGTAACAAACCTGAACGTTGAAAATTAAAACCTGACTCATCCAAATAGAGAATAAATGCATGTCAAACATTCATTCAATTTATCAAAGAATTAAACAGTAAGATCATGAGGTTGGGTCCAAAAGCATTCTGAGGAAGTAGGAAACTTAATTAGATACAAAACTGGTTAATCTCTTGGAGGACAATAAAAAACTATAAGTCTATTGGATTTTTTTCCTTTGTATTGGAGAGAAGGAATCCAAAACACTATTGGACGAGAATCTGAGCTTCTAATCAGTGGTAAATAGCAAGGAAAACACAGGTACATGTCCTTGTTTATAGGTGGCTGGTGGGTGGAATCTAGCCCTGCTGTTTGTATTTTTAATAAAGTTTTATTGGAACACAGTTATATCCATTTCTTTATGAATCTTGTAAAGTTGCTTTTGCTCTCCAGCCACTGAGTTCTAGAACAGTAGAGCTGGCTGTCAACAGATAGCATATTGCTTGCGAAGTCTAAAATATTTACTCTCTGGTCCTTTACAGAAAGTTTGCAGATTCCTGTTACAGAATTAAACAGTTCTGGGCGAGCTTGTTGAAAGATGTTGTAGATGATGTCAAAAGGACTATGCAGCCCTGTCTTGGTTTTATTTCCAAATTTAGAATAATTCTTCCTAAAAAGGAAATGTTTGGATGAGTAATTTGGCAGCATCTTGAGAGTGTTATCTCTGGCCTATAAGTCCTACGTCCTCCCAAACATTCCCCCACCTCCTTTCTGTATTGGTGACAGTCTCACAGACCTTACCACCCCAAACCTTTTCTCTGAGGGTGTAGCTTATGAACCTCTTTTCTTTGTTTTTTAAAGAGAGAGTGTGAAAGAGTCAATTTTATTTATTCATCTGGTTTTTGTTTCTCTGACACTTAGTTGTGCATGTGGTGCTGGGATTTGAACCTGGGTCCTTGTGCATGCCAGGCAGGTGATCCAATAGCTGAACCATTGCTCCAGCTTCTGAACTCTTTATAAGTGCAAGGAGGCCTGAACAAACCCATCAGCAGTAAGTAATCCAGTATTGCTTTTGAAACTGGCTGTTGCTGAGTGCGGATTCCGCTTAGGGCTCTTCACACTAACACACTTTTGGGGAAAGGTTTTCTTGGGTGGGTCCTACAGCTTCTCTGAAGTTCTAGAGCCGTTGTCAACTGTAAGGTTGTGTGTCTGCTGACTACTGCTGCTTCCCAGGTTCCTGGCACATAATAGTTGCTCTACAAATATTTGTTGAGCCAAATGGAGCCACTGAAAGAATAGTTTTGCTTTCAAAGTCAGCCCCTGTGAGAGGAACCAACTTTTGGTGATAAAGGCTGCCATCTGCAGGTAGAAAGTGGAACTACAGGATTCAGAACTGCTGAGACCTGGAAAACAGCCAACCAACCTCAAGGCCAAGATTGGCACAGAATGTATTCAGCTTTACATGGCTTCATGCACCTTATCTTGTCCTTTTAAACTACGGTACTCTGCACCCTTTCTCTAGTATAATTTTTAATTATTTTGAGAGCTTATGAAGTGCATAATGTCACGTCTCTCTCCCCTCCCACTACCACGCCACTATAATACCATTTTTTTTTGAGAAGGACAGTGAGACACAGAGAGAGAGAGAGAGAAAAAGAGAGAGAGAGAGAGAGAGAAAAGAGAGAATCAACTTTTATTTATTTCGCCATCTGGCCTTCGTTTCTGCGACATGTTGTACGTGGTGCTAGTGTTTGAACTCAGGTCCATGAAAGTGCCAGGCAAGCACATTGACCACTGAGCTGCTGCTCCAGCCCCACTTTAATCCCATTTTGAGGAATCTGAACACAAAAAGCACACCTTACATACACAGCTAGCAAGTGGCAGAACAAGAGGTCTTGATCTAAACACCGTAGCTCCAGAATTGCCCCCCCCCACCGTGTCCCCACCCCATAGATTTCTTTTGCCCTTAGGTTCAAAGCAAAACTGAAAAGATACATAGATTTCCAACATACCCCCACCCCACATGTGCATAGCCCTCCCCCCATTATAGAATGCATTATTTTGATCTGTCACTGTACCACCTCTCTGTGCCCTGATAGGAAAATGTTTACATAAAACACAGAAACACGGCAAATGCAGCCAACCGGGTATCTCTATTGTCTCTGCAAACACTCTGAAAATGAAAGTAAAGTGAATCGAAAAGGTGTCTGCTCATGAGAGATCACAAATACTTTTGGGAAGACAGGATGCGGATGGTTGAGTTGGTTGAGCAGAGAAACCCCAGTGCTTGCCAGAGGAGATACCACGCAGCATGAGGAGCACCAGAAAGGCTCAGACCTTGAAGATCCTAGGACCCTGGGGTGAGAGGCGGAACTGGAAATAGTGATTGATTGAATGTAACTAAAATCTGATCCCCTCTCCCCAATCTCTGCAGAAGATCAGATATCTATTCTCCGAAGAACTTGAACCAGAGAAATTCTGGGTCCAGAGACAGCCGGGATATTAATATTAACCTGTTTGATTATGTCATATGATTGGCGGTAGGATTAATATTGTTATTGTACCATAGCACTATGCTAAATGTGTATTTTGGGGTAAAATAACACATTTAGTTGGCATTGCTCAGAACCTAGCTTTATGACACAGCAGAAAAGAGACATGTAGGTAAGACCGACATGGTTAAGGAAAACCCTGTAGTATTGATTTTAATTAGAAACATCTGTAGGTTGGGCCTACAGGTGGCACACACCTGTGATCCCAGCTACTGGGGTGGCTGAGGCAGGAGAAACCCCAGTGTTTTAGTCAGCTTTTTCTGTTGCTGTGACTACAAGAGCCAAGAAGAACAATTTTAGGAGGAAAAGTTTATTTGAGGGGTCAAAGTTTTAGAGGTCTTAGTCCATAGAAAACCAGTTCCATTCCTTGGGACTCAAAGTGAGGCTGAACATCATGGTGGAAGAGTGTGGCAGAGGGAAGCAGCTCACATGGTGATCTGGAAGCAGAGGGAGACTCCACTTGCCAGATACAAAATGTGTACCCCAAAGACAGTGAGATATATTTTCAGTAATTCCTCAAAGTAAACATTCTTCTTACTGAGCAGCTATACAGAAAATTATTTGAATCTAATTTTCTTTTTTTTTTAAGAGAGGGAGACAGAGAGAGAAAGAGAATCAGTTTTATTTATTTTTCCATCTGGCTTTTGTTTCTCTGACACTTAGTTGTGTGTGTGGTGCTGGGGTTCAAACCCAGGTCTTTGCGAATGCCAGGTAAGTGCTCCAACCACTGAGCCACCGCTCCAGCCCGAGTCTAATTTTCTTTTAAAGACTTGAAAGCAGCTCACAAATATTTGTTTTATTTTTACTTTTTCTTTCAAACTTAGTTTAAGCAGTGACATTGGGCAAGGCAGGGAGTGGGTAGAGAGGCATTTTGGCCTGTTTTCAAGTGTTGCCCCTAATGGTACCTGGGGAGTGCTATCACGCAAGGGAGAGAAGATGGGTTTTAAATTTTATTTTATTGCTGTGCTTATTTAACTTAAAAATTAACTAGTTTTCAATTGAATAGTGCTACATCCACAATAGATGAAAGAATGGCGCCCCTTTCTCCTCCCCAGAAAATGTTACAATTACCAGCATGTTGTGTGTTACAGAGATCATTTTAGGAGGAAACTCTCAGATAGATCACACTGGGAAAGGACAGGAGGCTGATGCTTTGTCCCCCTATAGTAAGCTGCTGCACTCTGCAGGAGAGCCTGAGACTGGGGTGGCATGGGAAGGGCTCCCCTCCTTTGTTTTGCGGAGTTCACGAAAGATTTCTGCATGAAGGAAATAGCAATTTGAGTCTTTGAACAGACCAAGCTAAAATTCATCTTTTCTCATTGATCCATCTGTTTACCTTCTTATAAATTGGCAATAATGTAGGGATTTAGGGGCTGGAGCGGTGGCTCAGAGGTTCAAGTGTTTGCCTGGCATGGGTGAGGACCCAGATTCAAACCCTAGCACCACATACACAACTAAGTGTCGGAGGAAATGAAGGCCAGATGAAAAACTAAAGCAAAAGTTATAAAAAAAAAGAAATATAGGGATTTAGAGAGTTTAGAGGCTTGGAATTAGGGTTCACTCTGTTCAGATTTCTCATAACTGTGGCCACAATAACTCTGAAGTGTCCAGGACATTCCAAATGTCTTACTGTCTTGATAAATACAGCACACTTGTCAGACCATGGGGCTGAGTTTTGGGTCTGGAGAACATTCTCAAAAACTGAGGTATTGGAGGCTGGAGTGGTGGCTCAGCGGTTACGGTGCTTGCCCGCATGTGTGAGATCGCGGGTTCAAACCCCAGCACCACGTACATAACGAAATATCTGAGCAATGAAAACCACATGGAAAACTAAATAAAGTTAATTCTCTCTCTCTCTCTCACTGTTCCCCTGTCTCTTAAAAACAAACAACAACAATAAAAAACGGAGGTTTCTGACCTATGTCCAAAGATAGTTGTTACTTTGTCCTATTTCTTCCCCTCCGTCTTTGCATTCTTTTGAACAAATTGGAGTTCACGAAAGATCTGAGCTTTAAAACAGAAATGCCTTGCCCCATGACACAGGTTCTGAGCTCAAGAAGAATTCACTAGCAGTTGCTGGTAGGAGGAGAATGAAAGAGGAACTCCTGGTGCAGAAGACAGGGATGAAAACATGTTTACAACACAGACTGAAAGGCAAGTGGGGAAGGACAGCCTCCTACGTCACAGTGAGACCTAGAGGTCAGTGCACTTCCATTTTTAAAGGTTCCTAATGTACAGAAAAATGATTTCTTTTCTTCATTTAACATGTGGCAAATACTTTTAGTACCCCCAAATTAAAATACACTGCACATGTGCCATTGCGAGGTGACCGGACTTACTAAAAGCCGAAGAAACTGTGATAGGTACCATCACACAGCTATTGGGATAGCTAAAAACAAAACTGAAAATAAAACTCACCAGACCGAGTGCTCACGAGCATGTGAAACAACCGGAGTTTTTATACACTGTCGGTAGGAATGGAATGCAAAAGGACACAGTGATGAGGCAGGAGGACCGCAAGTTCAAAGCCAGCTTCAGCAACTTAGCGAGACCCTGTCTAAAGAAAAAAAGAAGCAGTCACTCTGGAAAAAACCCGCAGGGACCATGCAATCCATAAATCTCATTCTTAGAGATATACCCAAGGGGACGGATATAAATATTTTCACAGAAAGTTTCTACACAATAATGGCTTTATTTGTAACCACCCCAAACTGGGAGAATGAAAATTCCCCAAGTGGAGAATGGATGAACAAATCTCAGCACATCCATTTTTGGAATACTTGTCAGCAATAAAGAAGAGATTGACTGAAAGAAGGCACAGCAAATGTGGCTAAATGATTGTCAACAAGGGTGCTGAGACTATGCACGGGAAAGGACTGCCTCTTCAACAAATGGTGTTGGGAAAACGTGGGAAAATGAAGGTGGACCCTAACCTTAGAGTATGTGGAAAAATTAACTCAAAATAGAAAAGTCCTAAGTAAGAGACTTAAAACTACTAAACTCTTGGAAGAAAACATAGATAGAAAACTTCAGAATGTTGGGTTTAGCAATGATTTCTTGGATACTACTACATCACAAGCACAGGCAACAAAAGAAACATACTCCATCAAACTTAAAAAAGTCTGTATATCAGAGGAAACAACAGACGGACGAGCAATCCTTGGAAAAGGAGAACATATGTGCAAATCATATCTGACAGGAAGCTAATATGTGGAGTATATAATGAACTTCCATGGCTCAACAATGAAACCAAATAACCCAGTTTAGAAATGGGTAATGGGAGCTGGGCGTGGTGGTGTATACCAGTGATCCCAGTGCCCCAGGAGGCTGAGGCAGGAGGATCACAAGTTCAAAGCCAGCCTCCCCAACTTACGGAGGCCCTAAGTAACTTAGTGAGACTCTGTCTCAAAATAAAACATAAAAAGGGTTGGGATGTGGCTTGGTGGTTGAGTGCCCCTGAATTCAATCTCTGGTGAAAGAAAAAGAAAAAAAAAAGAAAGAAAGAAAAAAGAAAAAAGGAGAAAGAAGCAATAGGCTTAAAGAGAAATATGTAAGTGGCCAATTAACATATGAAAAGATGTGCAACCTCACTAATCAGGGAAATGAAATCAAAACCACATTGAAATATCACTTCATACTTCCTAGGACAGCCACTATCAGAAGAACAGGAAATTACAGGTATGAATCACAAGTAGGGACAAGAATTTGAAGAGGTTGGGACTCTGCGCACCATTGGTGGGAATGTGAAATGGTGCGCCCATGCTAGAAAACAGGATAGAACTTCCTCAAAACATTAGACACAGAATTACCATGTGATTCAGCAGAAACACTCTGGGTAGATACTCAAAAGAATTCAAAGTGGATATTGAAGACACCCATGTTCATGAAAGCCTTATTCACAATAGCCAAGAGGTGGAAGCAACCCAGATGTCCACCGACAGATGAATGGGCATAGAAATATGCACACAGTGGACTATTATGCAGCCTTAAAAACAAGGAAACTGGGCCACACACCACAACATGGATGTAGAACATTGTACTACAATGTTCTACACAAAAGGGTAAAAGTGGTGTGATTCCACCTATCTGAAGTATCTAAAGTAGTCAGAATCATAGACTGCGCAACATTGTAAATCTATGTAACACTACTGAAATATCCAGTTAATAATGGTGAAGATGCTAAATTTACAGCTCTGTGGGTTTGTTTGTTTTTTTATAATAATGATAGTAAAAAGGAATGGGCTTGTTGATTAAATACAACAAGGATGAATTTCAAAGGCTAAGTGAAAGAAGATAGGCTAAAAAAAAAAGCTACATACCATTAATGTGACATTCTGGGAAAGGGAAAACTGTGGGGACAGAAAATGGATCAATGTACTCAGGAGCTGGGACAGCAGATGAGAGAGATTATAACAAGCTTGTTTTTATTTATTTATTTACTTCTTTTTTAAGTTGTTATTGGGGGGGCAGAGGGTCTCTAAGTTGCTAAAGCTGACGTTGAACTTGGGATCCTCCAGCCTCAGACTCCAGAGTAGGTGGAGTTACAGGTATATATCACCATACTCAGCTAGAGGAGAGGCTCATTATAAAGGGGCATGGGAGAACTTTTTTGGGGTAGTGAAATTGTTCCATACCCTGATTGTGGTTGTGGTTATAGGACTGCATGTGTTTGTTAAAACTCATAAAATTGTATGCCAAAAAAATCTATACATTGATGTAAAAGAAAAAATCTGCCCATTAAAAATTATACACACAAACATTATACTGCATATGATCTATCCCTCAATGAATCTGACCTGAAAAGGAACGTGGAGGCGGAGTGACAAAATATCAATCAATATCTGAATGACCCATGTCTAGTGTGTTCTTTCTGTACCTTTCATTGTGTTTGGAATGTTTCCATGTGATAATATTAAAAATGATTTTTTTTTAAAGAGAGAGGGACAGTGAGAGAGACAAAGAGAGAAACAACTTTATTGAGTTTTTCACATGGCCTTAGTTGCTCCAACACTCAGTTGTGTACACGGTGCTGGGGTTTGAACCCGGGTCCTCGCGCCTGCCAGACAAGCGCCGAAACCGCTGAGCCACCGCTCCAGCCCCCTAAAAATGATTTTTTAAAAAAACAAAACCAACAGGTTTAACCGAACTGCAATTTGGTTCAACAACCGCAAGCAGGCTTAAAGTTGTATGAACAAAGAATTCTTATTTCAGTTCCGTCAGTGGATGTAGTTGTGTGTGTGAGAAAAGGTCAAATGTAAATTTGAGACCTTTCAAAAATGTGGATTCTGTGCAAATAGCCCTTCTGTTCCCATAACATTTCAGAAAACACTAGAATAAGATTGGTCCCTGGTGGTTGATGAGGAATTTGAGAGGGGAAGAGGGAGAGTAGCTAAGGATTGCTTTCTTCCTGGTGTTCCAGGAAATCAACCAGTTACTTTAGTCAAATGGTCTCGACCTCCCTGTAGCTCTAAACAACCCCTTTACAAAGTTCGAGGATTCTACTTTCCATTTGTAAAGTATTTGGGGAAGATGAATAAAGATGGCCAGGCGTAGTGGGGCACGCCTATAAACCCAGCTACCTGGGAGGCTGAGGCAGGAGGATCACAAGTTTGAAGCCAGCCTGGGCAATTGAGTGAGATTCTGTCTCAAAATCAAAATGAAAAAGGGCTGGGGGTATACCTCAGTGGTAGAGTACCCCTGGGTTCAATCCACAGTATTGGAAAAACCCCGTGACTATAACAACAAGAACAACATTAATAAGAACCGTTTCATCTCAGACCACATGAAAAAGCTAAAGAGAGTGGTTGACACCTGCCTTATGAAGTCTGTCTTTATTTTTTTTTTCTGCCAGGCTACTTTTCCTATCTGATTTTTCAGGCTTCTCATATGTGACAGCTTCCAAGAGCAGAATTCCAAAAAGCTGTATTGTTTTGTTTCTTCCCAGTGTTGGCACAGACTGTAAGGAATTGTGAATGCCAAAAATCCTGGAGTAACAGATGGACATTTTAAATTACAAACATTTGTGCACAACCCAAATGCTGAGGCTTTGGGCAAAATATGGGACCAAGTCTTAGCAACTCGTTGTGTCCTTCCATGCTAAGGAGGGGACTCATGAAAAGCCAGGGCAAAGGAAGAGAGAAAATACACTTTCATCTGAAGGATGAGAAAAGCGTGGCAGAAATGGGTCACCTGTGACATGAATGTTCCAATGTTCCTAAGATTTGGAAAATATGTCTGAGCTGATAGAATTTGCGTTTGACTTTGTAAGAGGTCAACTCTCCTGAAATTACTTTTCGACCATCCACTAAGAGTTCGAAGTTGGACAAAAGAGGGTAGTGAGGTAATTTCCCTACTCTTGTCATACAAGAGTATGTATGGTTGGAATCATGGGGAGGTAGACTGGAAAAGGATCTTAGAAATCACATAAACGTAAAGACAAAAAAAAAAATAGTTGAGCTGCAGGGCACTTTATCAAAATATTAATCCAGCCTGAAATAAGCCTAATTTAATTTTTAAGCTTAAACTTTCAAAACAGAAAATAGTACAAAGTGAATCACAGACATTAAGGAATAGGAAAAAAAAAAAGTAGAGGGGCTGGAACAGTGGCTCGTCGGTTGTGGCGCTGGCCCGGCATGTGCGAGTATGCAAGTTCGAACCCCAGCACCACGAAGTCTTGGAGCAATGAAGGCCACCTGAAGAACTAAATAAAAATTGTTTCTCTCTCTTTCTCTCACCATCCATCTCTCTTAAAAAGAAAAGAAAAGAAAAAAGTAGAGGACTGGAAGTAAAGAGAAGCTTTCAAAAACAAAACAAACAGGTCCTGGATTTAGAAGTCATGAGATGAGGGTTTGGAAAATATAGTGGTTTTTTTTTTTTTTTTAAGAAAAAGAGAAATGTCTCATTAATTGTTAAAAGAAGTCCAAAATTTCAGTCAGATGCTGATGCAAGCCTTTAAAGAAAAAAAATTGGAAATATGTAATATACATTTATACATTTAATATAACATAATATACAATTATATTTTTATACCCTGTCTCTGGAAGCCATTGGAAGGTGCTAAATTTGTCCCTTCATCATACAAATTCAATAAAGTAGGTATATATACTGTTTGGCATCTTCTGAATGGGTAAATGAGTTTCTTGAATAAATACCTTGAAAGGTTTAAGTATTTTGACATCTGCTTTTGAATTGTAAAGAAACTGTCAAAGGTACACCCAACAGGGGACTTCACAAATAAGTCATTTAAAGATGGAGCAGCTTTCCTTAATCTTGTGGACTCCAGGTCATTTTGTAGAGTTATAGATTGACTTTGATTTTCCCTTTAAAATTTACAAACGATTCCACTTTATTTTTGGTTTTTCAAAGACTGTTATTTATTTATTTTAAAGAGAGAGGGACAGTGAGAGAGAGAAGGAGAGAAAGAACTTTAGTTTTTCACATGGCCTTAGTTGCTCCAACACTCAGTTGTGTACGTGGTGCTGGGGTTTGAACCCGGGTCCTCGAGCTTGCCAGGCAAGCGCCGAAACCGCTGCGCCACCGCTCCAGCCCCTCTGCTTTATTTTTGTAAAAAAGTTGTGTTCATTTATCACCTTTATCACAACACAGAGACAGAGGCTATCCGGTGACCCCTGAGGTGCATCTAAAACAAAGAAGGCAAAGCCGGTGCGGACAGAGAATTCACCGGTGCGGATGAGACTGAGCCCCACGCTCTTTGAAAAGACCCCGAGTCGCGCCAGGACGGTGGTGCTTAAATTCTGTCCCCCACCGGCTGCGTCAGGACATTTATTAGACGTTCTGATTCCTGGGGCCTGTCCTGGCGTATTGATTTAGGATTTCCTGAGGTTGCAGCTGGAAGCCCGGACTTTTTTTAAGCAAGTGAGGAAGACGGACTGCGAACTGAGGCTGGGATTTGCACGCCGCTCACCTCCGCCGACCTCACTCGGCCACCGCCCCTCCGCCAGGCCCCGCCCCAGTCTCGCCAGGCCCCGCCCTCTCCCCGCCCACTCTCGCGGCCTTGCGGACCTCTTCCCGTGATCCCTCGCGCCCGGCGGTCGCGGTTGCTGGGCAACGCACAGTCCCGGGCGCTGGCGGCGCGGGGTTCTCCCCAGCCATGGGCCCGCCGGGCCTCCAGCCGCTCCTGCTGGTGCTCCTGGGCTGCTGGACCTCGGTGAGCGCCCAGGGAAGAACCACCCGGGCGGTGACTACGGAGGACCTCAACTCCACCGAGGCGGCCCCGACCACTCTTGGACCCTCGCTGACGCCTAGGACCCCGGGGACTCCCAGAACCCCGGAGACCCTCAGAACCCCGGAGCCCTCCTCCGGCCCCAGGCCCACCCCGGTTACGGACGGTGGGTACCAAGTGCTAACTCTTGGGGGTTCGCAGTGATGCGATCTGGGAGGGGTGGCGCGGGAGAGAAGGTGACCATGGTAGCTGACGCCGATGTGGGCTGACCTTGCTGAATGCCCCCAGCAGTAACCTTGAGAGGTAGATCTTACCGCTGTGGCACAAATGAGGAGACCGAGGCTGAGAGAGCACAAGCGGGACAGTGTCTGAGCTTTGAAAGTCCATGCATGGTCCTGGACCTCGACAATGCACAGGACAAGAACGAATGCATCCGAGCAGCCCGAGATGAAATTACTCAGAACGTTTTTAGACAGTGGTGGACACAAACGCAGAGGCTGCAAGGAACTGTTCACTTGCGTTAAAAACACGCCACCGTTCTAGCTCAAGTGTGACTAGGTGAAGGCCCTTGTCAGTTGATTCCAATTACAAACTCTCAGGATTCCTCCTGTATTGAGTTGGAGGTGAGAAGGCGTGGGATGAACCTGATGCCCACTTAGGATTTATATCTATGGATAACTAAAATATCTCTGAGAAGGTGATCTAATCCTGGAATTACTAGTTTAGAGAATATTTTTATAATCTGATTCGACACAGATGTTTTCAGGGGATGTCTGTGATCCCTTGAGATTCAGGGCAAAATTTTGGGAGTATGCATTTTTCTGGGGTGAAGTTTCATAGCAATCAGATTCTCACAGGGGGTTGGGAATCAAAAATTTTTGAAAATCCTTTGGATTGAGAGCACTTTTTATATATATAAATATAAATAAATCTTTTTTTTTCTTTAAAGAGAGAGGGACAGTGAGAGAGACAGAGAAAGGGAGAAACAACTTTATTTAGTTTTTCATATGGTCTTAGTTGCTCTAACACTTAGTTGTGTATGTGGTGCTGGGGTTTGAACCCAGGTCCTTTTGCTTGCCAGGCAAGCGCTGAAACCACTGAGCCACAGCTCCAGCCCATAAATAAATCTTTTTGAGATCTTTAAGGATGGATATTAGTAAATACAAAAGTTATCATGGCTGATATCCTGAACACTAGGACTTACTTAATTTCAGTTACTCAACCATTATTTCTCCAAAGAGCCTCTTTTGTAAAATAATGAGTAGTCTGTAAGAAAAAGTACAAGGGCCTAGGGATGTATAGCTCAGTAGTAGAGGACTTACTTAGCAGGCATGAGGCCCTCAGTTCAATCTCCAGCACGGAAAGAAGTATAGAAAAATAGATTTGCTACTTCAGTATATAAACACGGCTCTGCTTTACTTTTTTTTTTTTTGTAAGAGAGAAGGACAGTGAGACAGAGAATCAATTTTTATTGGTCTTTCACATGGCTTTCGTTGCTCTGACACTTAGTTGTATATGTGGGTGCTGGGGTTTAAACCCGTGTACTTGCGCATGCCGAGCAAGTGCTGTAACCACCAGCCACCGCTCCAGCCCCTGATGTATCTTATTCAATCCTCATAAGAGCCTACATGTGGGCACCTAACCCCATTTTTCAGGTAGTGAATTGCTTAATTTTAGGTTGCACAGCTGGTAAGTGTTAGAGCAGGAGGCTGACTCTGAGTAGCTGGCCAGATGGAAGTTTGCGGAATGGGTCACAGGCAGAGTTGGTAGAAGAGTGATAACTGTTCACCTTAGTACCCTGCTCTCCAAGCAAGCATGCAGATGGTAAGAGGCATGGAGGAGCTACTTGGAGCGTGACTTAGATCCAGTGAGTGCTCGGCAGATACTTGTTGGATGATTAAGTGCACTCGAATCTTGGATGTGGACTTTTTTTTTCTAAGTAGAGTCATTAAACACTATTGCTTTATCCTTAGTAGTCTTATAGCTACCTACAAGGGTTTTAAGTTTTGAAAACAAATCAGGAGTGTAATTTTAAACACCTAAGGCAGGGAGCTTTACTGCTTTATTTCTTACATTAGTGATCACAGGTGGCACCATTATTTTTCTCTGCACATACAGGAGTCCTTGTCTAGAGATGAGCCTGTCACCTTAGGGGGAAAGCGTTTGTAAGGAAGCATGGTATGTTTACTTGTGAAACCTTTCCCTCATACTTTTCTCCAGCGTATACTTTTTGGAGGGCTACATTTTCCTAAAGCTCATTTTTATCAAGAAATAATTCATATATACATATAAGATAATAATTCATATATACATATAAGATAATAATTCATATATACATATATACATATAAGAACACTGTATCGACTTTCAACCAGCATTTGCTTAAGGTCCTTTTTGATTGTTTAGTTTTTTTAGACTTGAGATCCTTTTCCGAAAAAAAGAAGCAAAATGTGATGGATAAGATGAAACCCTGGTTTTATTCCTCATATTTCTTCTCTTCCAGCAGTAATCTCTGCCACAAACTTAGTGCTTTTATTCTAATGCTCTATTTCTTTGGGAGAGAATTTTTCCCTGTTTGAAAGAATGAATTGCTCAGCATGGTGGATCACATCAGATCCCAGTGACTCGGGAGGCTGAGGCAGGAGGATCACAAGTTCAAAGCCAGCCTCAGCAACTTAGTGAGGCCCTAAGAAACTTAGCAAGACCCTGTCTCTCAAAATAAAATATTAAAAAAGGGCTGGGATCTGGCTCAGTGGTTAAGCACTCCTGGGTCAATCCCTGGTACCAAAAAGAGAGGAGAAAATAAATTAAAAGAGAAGTTAAATCAGTGATACAGTGATAAATTAGGACAGAATATAACAGAATTCTGAAGAGTTTTGGATGGGGTTTTATATCCACATAAATACTTTGTTAAAAATAGACATAAAAATGGAGTAATTAAAAATCTGGATAAACAGCTGGAGTGGTGGCTTGGTAGTTATGGTGCTTGCCTGGCATGCACAAGTACACAGGTTCAAACCCCAGCACCCACGTGCACAGCTAAGTGTCAGAGCAACGAAAGCCATGTGAAAAACAATAAAAACTTGATTCTTCATCTCTTTCTCATTTGACTCTTTAAAAAAAATCTGGATAATCATCAATTATTAATATTTAAAAGATGCTAAGTGGTGAGATTCCTAACCTTCCCCGTTATCGTTTCATTTACCAAAGCTATTCTAAGCACCTGAGCCAGTCTGAGCCTTGGACAAGAGCCTATGCATATGTGTTTACCTTCAAAGCTGCAAATTATATACAAGGAGAGGGACAAGCCTGGAAGTGGTCTTTCTTGGAGGCCTTAAGTAGGCCCTTTCTCAGAATTATGATCTGTAGAGGAAGGGCTTGGGAATCTTCGACTGCACCTGTAGGCCTGTGGTCAGGTAGGTGATGCTGGTTCTTAGATTTGCAGATCAGCATCACCTGAAAAATTTTGAAAACTGCTGGTGTCCAGATTTCGCGTTCAGCTTGCCAAATCAGAGTCCTTGCAGCTAGAGAACAAACAACAGGACTTTCCAGGTGAGTCAGACACTTAGCCACGTGGGGGAACCTCTGATGTGGCACGCTGACTGATTTCCACTTCACAGATTTCACCCCAAAGTGCAATAGGAAAAGTAACGCAGACCTTTTGCATGAAAGTGATTTATGGCACATTGTGATGGCAGGGGGCAGTCGCTACCTGCTGATTGTGGTGCTCTGAATGCTTCCCCTCTTATTTCTGTAGTTGCTGCTCTGTGTGTTTGTGACTTGTCCCCAGCACAGTGTGACGTCAACTGCTGCTGTGATCCTGATTGCAGCTCCATGGATTTCAGTGTCTTTTCTGCCTGCTCAGTTCCAGTTGTCACGTAAGTATGTGACAGGTGGTTGTGATAAAATTTGACCAGGGTAGTAAAATTTGGGGAAAGAAAGTGAAAACGTGCCCAGGCTGAAAACCCCAAAGCTGATTTCCTGTGTTTTGCATCGTTCAGAAAGGATACTGTGCAAAGCAGTATGTAAGCCAGTAGCTTTCCCTCCTTTGCACCCCACCAAGTGATCGTGCAGGCAAAAGAGGGTGCACGTTGCTGCCAGCGTGCGGTGAAATCCGCACGGTTTGGAGACTGGATTACGTTTCAGTCCGAGTTGTGAACGGATAATCGTGTCACGCTTTTTGTGTCAGTGACTATCTCGTGCATACCTCACTAAAGAATTCAGTTTAATTTTACATCTTTTGTTGTGGATAGAACTTGTAACATTCCCTATGGGTTACAAGATAAAGAAATAACTTGTTCTCAAGGATTCATTCTCATATTTCAGATTTCAGGCCTGTTTGGAAAAAAAAAACAACCCAGCATTTCCAAAAAGGTACATGTATTCAGGATGGAACCAGCTTACTATTCAAAGAGAATTAATTTAAATTTAGTCTTATAGCACATTTTAGTAATTGAAACATGAGAGGTTAAATCCTTTTTGGAAATCCAATGGATTTTTCCCATGAGAAAACATTTTGTCAACCCAATGAGAAATCAAATCAATTTCTAATATTATAAAAAAAGATGGAAGCCAAGTGTGTTGGTACATGCCTGTAATCCCAGCAATATGGGAGGCTGAGGCAGAAAGATTGCAAGTTCAAAGCCAGCCTCAGTAACTTAGTGACACCCTGTCTCATAATAAAAATATAACATGGGCTGGGGATGTGGCCCATTGGTAAAGTGCCCCCTTGTTTCAATCCCCAGTACAAAAAACAACAAAACAAAACAAAACAAAAAAACCCACCCCCCCCAAAAAAAAA
This sequence comes from Aplodontia rufa, assembly GCA_004027875.1. Taxonomy (NCBI): domain Eukaryota; kingdom Metazoa; phylum Chordata; class Mammalia; order Rodentia; family Aplodontiidae; genus Aplodontia; species Aplodontia rufa. The sequence goes on from PVKS010000017.1 coordinate 318,309, forward strand.
AAAAAACCAGGGAGAATAGGGTTTGTAGTCTGATTAAGTTTCTGGCTGATCGTTGTCATCTGCTCTCCTTCCTTATTAAGTACAGGAGCCCATGGGTGAGATTTCTGCTCTAACATAGTACCATTTTTTAGAATGAAATTTTTTTTAGTAACCAATATGGTGATTTTAGATATAGACTATAGTATTTAGGATAGGAGTCGGCAATTTTTTTCTGAAAGGGCCAGGTAGTAAATATTTTAATCTTCACAGGTCATGAGTCTCTGTTGCAGCTTCTCTACTTCACCTTGGTTGCTCAAAAGCAGCCAAAGATAAGCAAATGAATGGGTATGAAATTAGAAATTCGTGTGCTTTGTGGACCCTCTAGTATAGAAGTCAAGACTAAATCTCTAATACCCTCAGAAAAGAACCTCAATTGTTTTAGTTTTGTTTATGATTTTCTCCTAAATATGAAATATAGAAATAGTGAAACCAAAAGTTGTAATACTAATTAACTAATTAACTGAGCAATCTCGTTATTCAATTAATAAAAGGCTTACTTACATCTGTTAAACTATCAACAACTAATCCTGTCATCTAATAACTTAAAAATTCATTGGTAAGCTGATTTGAGAGCACAAGAAAAATATATTTTTTAATCTATCACCAGTCCTCAGCCCAGTTCCTACCACACAGCTGACTCTTATTAAAAATGAGTTAACTAGGGGCTGGAGCGGTGGCTCAGCAGTAGAGCACTTACCTGGCATGCATGAGGACCCGGGTTTGAACCCCAGCACCATGCACACAACTAAGTGTCGGAGAAATAAAGGCCAGATGAAAAAAACAAATATTGACTCTTAAAAGAAAAGTGAGTTGAGGGGCTGGAGCAGTGGCTCAGTAGTTATGGCGCTTGCCTGGCATGCATCAGAACGATGGTTCAGACCCCAGCACCATGTAACAACGAAGTGTTGGAGCAACAAAAGCCATATGAGAAACTAAATAAAATTCTCTCTCTCGCTCTCTCACTGTCCCTTTCTTTCTTTGAAAAAAAAAAATGAGTTGATGGGTTGGGGAAGTGGCAGAACACTTGCCTCTAGGCCCTAGCTTTGGAGGAAAAAAAAGTGGACTGGACCAATGAATTTCTCCATGCTGTCCTAATCATATCCACTCTTGACTACTGCCTCGGCCTTTCAGACACCAGGGCAGAAACCTGGAGGATTCCTGCCGCTTTGCCCTCGCTCTCTGCACTAAGCACTCTTTCACTTTTTTTTTTTTTTCATACTGGGGTTTGAACCCAGGGGCGCTTTACCACTGAGCCACATGTCCAGCCCCTTTTTATTTTTTTCTTTTGAGACAGGGTCTTGCTAAGTTGCTGAGGCTGGCTTTGAACTTGCGATCCTCCTGCCTCAGCCTCCTGAGTCTGCGGTAACAGTATGCGCCAGCACTCCCAGCTTTACCACATCTTTCTTGAGCACTCCTGAGTGCCAGAACTAGGGACATAAAGACAAGTTGAGCCTGATCTGCCCTCTGAGGGTTTCTCATTGAGCGAAGGAGAAGGACGAGAACATGGCAGTTTCCTCACCCGAGTCTGGGGATAACACAGGCGTGGCATCTAACTCAGACCAGAGTAGGCTTTCTAGAAAAGACAATGGGAGCTGAGCTGGGTCCTGAAGGATGAGTAAAATTTGGCCACCATGGAGTAAGGGGAAGGACGTTCCAGTTCAGGGAGCAGCCTGAGCAGAGTTCTGGAGTAGAAGAAGATGGTCTTTGCAGTTATCTGCAGGCAGCTAGAGGGTGAGGCACAAGAAGGGGAAAGGGGCTCGGTTCCCAGGAGCTTGTGTGTTCTGAGGGGTCCGGATGTCCTGAAGTCCCGTCTTGGGTAATTCAGCAGTATTGTGTGAAGTGGTCACCAAGGCCACCCCTGGAGGCGGAGAACCCAGGCAGACGCTATCGCAGGTGAGGGTTACTGGCTCCCCTTTCCTACCTGGAGGCCGTGACGGTGGGGTCAGAGAGAAGTGTCGGGTGTTTACCGTGCTACTTACTGCCCAGGATGGGAGGTGGCCGGCTGGAGGGGCACCATCACCCCTGTGTTTGCTCATTCTGTCTGCCTTCCACTTTGTAAGCTCCCGCCTGGTCTTATCTCGTGCTAAAAACCCTTCAGAAGCTCTGGTTACCTACAGACTCCTTCCCTACCTTCTTCCAGACCCCATTTCCTCCATCCCCCATCTCAAACCCTCTGCTCCGGCCAGCCTTCATACTCCAGGTTCCCAGAGACCATCAGTTTCCTGACTTGCCCAAGGCTGCCCTAGCACTGGACTTAGCTTCCCATTCCGTTAGTCTGTCTGATTCCTAAGACAAAAAAGTGAATGACAATATCCGGTCTTGACAAGGCTACAGGTACTCTTGCTATAGTGCTGGTAAAGACCGATGTTTTACCTCTCTGGGGGGCAGTCTGGCAGGGTCGCAGGAACCTTGAATAACGTACCTTCTTTTAACTCAGTAGTTCCACTCCCAGGAACATAGCCCAAGGAAATAACTGGAAACATTTATGAAGATGTTTGTATAAGGATGTCACTGTAGCTTCATAAGAAATTGGGGAAAATTAGAAACAACCTAAACAACTGTGGAGGATTGGTTAAACAAATTGGAGTTCATTTAGAAGCTGATACAGGACAAAGTCATTTAGTGTGATGCAAACGCATATTTGGTGACATGGGAAATATTAGGCATTATATGTTATTGAGAAAGGCCTTAAGGCGGGAGGTAGAGTAAGATCTCATTTTTATTGTAACTCCCTTGTCACATCATCTGTGTTTCAATTTGATTTGGTTTGTCAATCTGGGATTGACAGAAGACTTGGCTGTAGTTTAACGGCTAAGCTTCAAACCATCCAGATGATTCACACTTATTTGTTCTCATCCTTTGAAGACGACTTCACTCTGAAGACAAGGAATTTTGGATGCGTCCTTGGTACTTATAAACAATCTGAAGTTCTATAAAATTTTATATAATTTATGCTTTGAGGCTTTGTAACGTTCTTTGTCATCAAAATTATTCCTTGATTTGTTATCCATACTTTACAAAATTTTCTTAAAGGTTATTGCACTTGTCTTAATTTTTTCCATTAGAGGAAAAAGTTTCAAATGCCAGACATAAACTAAATAACAATGGATTCAGTGCTAACATCATGGCTTCATAATGTCTTCCCTATAGCTGCTAATATAGTTTAGTAAAAGTATCTGACAGGCTTTTTTTTAATGGTACAGCAGGATTGAACCTATGGGTACTGTACCACTGAGCTGGATCCCCAGCCTTTTTATTTTGAGACAGGGTCTTGCTAAGTTCCTGAGATTAGCCTCAAACTTGAGGTCCTCCGTCCTCAGCCTCTGAGTTGCTAAGATTATAGGCCTATATTATGCTGCCCAGTAAGCATCTGACAGTTGTGAAGTAGTCTAAGATTGTTTGGTGATGCCCTAAAATGTATGTATTAATATTTTTTAACTTTCAGGGGTGATAGCCAGTTTTGTAGTCAAAAAGCAGCCGTCTATACATTGAATTTCACAGCACACCCACCTCAAAGGGTCTTTAAACTTGTTGACCGCATCAATCCATCTATTTTCTGCATTCAAGTCACAAATTGTAAGTATTCAACGTTGATATGTTTTGTGAAACCCTAAAAAGTTTTTAAGATTTAATTTATGGAAAAATATTCAGTTGGATTTGAAGTAGTCATTCTGTTTTGGCTGTATAACGTGTATCTCCTGAGCCCATAGCCCTGTGGTCTGAACATTTTCTTTTCTTTTTTTAAAAGAGGGACAGTGAGAGAGAGAGAGGGAGGGAGAGAGAGAAACAACTTTATTTAGTTTTTCATGTGGCCTTTGTTGCTGCAACACTCAGTTGTGTACGTGGTGCTGGGGTTCGAACTCGGGTCCTCGCGCATGTCAGGCAAGCGCCGTAACCGCTGAGCCACCGCTCCAGCCCCTGAACATTTTCTTTAAAAGTGATTGGGCTTGTGTAATTGCCCTTTCCATTCCTATTCTTGATTTCAGAGGTGTTTATATTATGTAGACATGCTTAGGAGTCCAGATGTATATAACGTACATGTGACTTTTTCACTTTATTTCCTCCTGGCGTAATGTTGAAAATCAGCTTCAGTTTTGAACATTACCTGTGGTTTCTATTTCCTTTTTCTTTTTTATTTTTGCTAAGAATATTTGCATGAAAACAGGATCTTTATTTTTATCCGAGCACGTAGCTCAAGTGTCTCTATCCAAAGTACACGTGAGTGTGAAATGTTATCAAGGTGTCAAAGATCAGGGACAAGTTTATGGTTTTGTCAGTTAAACTTCATCATCTTGCTGAAATGTCTTTGTATATATTTTGGTTTTATTCCCTTGTGACTGAAAACTTAGGTGGATGTACTGCAGTTTGCTATCTGAATTGGTGACTGACTAGCGAGTGTCACTTTCTCTGCCAAAACATGAGACCAGTGAACACGCCAGCCCCTCTCTCCCCTTTCTCTGTATACAGCATGACTTTCTCTGAGCTTTGGAGGTGGCTGCGTGAGAGTGTAGCCACAGGGAGTGAGTCACCCTTCCCAGGTTGAAGGCAGACTCTGCAGTCCCTGGGCTGAGGGAGGATTCTTCTGGGCTTCTGCTGTGCTGTTCATGTGTATTCTGGGGAAGCCATTACTTCCCTACCGTTAGAGGAGGCTGAGCCAAGGGACCCTGCTCTTTTTAACAAGCCTCAAGGAATCCTGGGGGAAGTGAACATGTAAAAAGACACAGTTTTTTTTCCAAATCAGCCTTAATATTTCTAAAATCTGTTTCCAAAATACTGTTGATGTTGTATATATATACATTTTATGCTGATTTGAATTTTTTTCTAAAAAACAGATAAACCTGCATTATCCTTTATTAATCCAGAAGTGCCTGATGAAAACAATTTTGACAGATTAATGAAAACATCGGATGGTTTTAAGTTGAATGCAGAATCAGATGTTTCTTTTTCAACCAAATTGGATGCTCCAAACACTACTAAATATGAGGTGAGCCAAGAATTTGATTGATCTTGATTGTCACAAATTCCCTGTCATTATAAGTTCATTTTTTTTCTTTTTTTTACAGGTCCAATATGTTTTAATGTTATACAAATTATACAAACAGCTGTGCAAACATAAAACACTGATGAAGTTTTACAATATGTAGTATTTGAAACACGTGGGTTCTCTACACAAACTTTTAGATAAGTAAGAATCATAATCCCAGATCTGGTAAGGCCAGGAATTAACTGTTTTCCTATTACTGCTTCAAGGCTTTAGCTGGTAAATAGAAGTATCTCCCCACCAAGGCAGACATAGTCTTGAGTTAGGCAAGGTGTTCAGGAAGTCATCTCGAAAAGTGTGAACCACCCTTTCTGAATGACCTGTATTATAAAAATCATGATCTGTGCCCTATGGTCATTAAGACTTGGGTAAAGAATAATTTCATGTTCAGCATCTCCTGTAAAATATAAGCCATTTTCTAGCAGCAAGTAAATGATCCTCAGGCCCATAAGCACTTCAGATCCTATATGGTGATCTTCACACAGAACCAAAGCATTTGTTTAAAAAAATCTCAGCTATCAAATCATTTTACGTTAACATACCAAATGTTTTTGTAAGTGCCTGAACTTGTCATAGATTGTGACTTCATGTCAGAAGAGAAAAATTCTTTAAAAAACAAAACAGTTTGGCATTTTAAGACATTCTTCTGCTCCTTATCTCCCTCCCAATGCCCAACTTGTCTTTGTTTAACTCGACTTAGACACACTTCACTTTTTTGTGAAGTGCATAGCAGTCAGAATGAAGTGTGACCAAAGTCTATTATCTTACAGAAAGAATTCGATTTCCTTGTGTAATTAGAAAGCCCTAGTAACCCTGTAGAATGCAACTGCTAAATCCGTTACCCAACTCATTTTTTTTTAAAGAAAGAGGGACAGTGAGAGAGAGAGAAAGAGAGAATCAATTTTATTTAGTCTTTCATGTGGTGGCCTTTTTTCTCCAACACTTCATTTTGTACGTGGTGCTGGGGTTCGAACTCGCATTCTTGCACATGCTAGGCAAGTGCCGTAACTGCTGAGCCATCGCTCCAGCCCCTACCCAACTCATTTTTAAATGTTATATTTCCAGTTTCAAAATTGCAAAACTTGATAATAGTGTGGCAAGCATCTTCCCTCTTTTTGCTTAAAGCAACTTAAACATTGATCTACAATTAAATTTTTTTTTTTTAAAAGCTTTATTTTTTATTTTTTAAAGAGAGAGGGACAGTGAGAGAGACAGAGGAAGAGAGAAACAACTTTATTTAGTTTTTCACATGGCCTTTGTTGCTCCAACACTCAGTTTTGTATGTGGTGCTGGAGTTTGAACCAGGGTCCTTGCGCTTGCCAGGCAAGTGCCGAAACCACTGAGCCACTGCTCCAGCCCCTACAATTAAATTTTAATGGACATCTCTAAGAACTACTACAAGACTTTGGTTATGGAAGAAGATGAAAAATGGCTGTAATCAACTATGGAATTAACCTGCTTTTACCTCCTACCAAAAATAAGAATTCACAAAGTTATCCTGAAAATCTAGATTAAAAAATGTATTACTCAGGAAAGAGTTTAAATGTCAATGTAAACATTTTTTTTAAGATGTGAGAAGTGAATGGTCATTAGGCTTAGGTGCACAAGACAGAATTTGTGAGTATCTTTTTTTTTTTTTTTTAAAGAGAGAGGGACAGTGAGAGAGACAGAGAAACAATTTTATTTAGTTTTTCACATGGCTTTAGTTGCTCCAACACTTAGTTGTATACGTGGTGCTGGGGTTTGAACCCGGGTCCTCGTGCTTGCCAGGCAAGCGCTGAAACCGCTGAGCCACCGCTCCAGCCCGTGAGTATCTTTCTTGTTCAAGGGAAATTAAATTTTCGTGGCATAAAGAAAATGGCAGTGAGCCTTCTTCGTCTTGCTACACATGCAGGAGATTCTCAAAACTAATGAGGATGCACCGTTCTTGTTTTTTTTGTTTTTTTTTTTTTGTTTTTTTTTTTTAAATAGGGACGGTGAGAAAGAATCAATTTTTATTTAGCTTTTCATGTGGCTTTTGTTGCTCTGTAACTTCACTGTGTATGTGGTGCTGGGGTTTGAACCTGCATATTCATGCATGCTGGGCAAGCGCTATAACCACTGAGCCACCAGTTCTTGGTATTTTAAAAAGCTGCTTCTTTGCTGTAAAGTCACATTCCATAGATTCTAGTTTGGAAATTTGTCACTTTTTCTACAGATTTGAAGGATATCCTACATCTGAAATGTAATTTAGCACAAAAAGTATGACTAGAAAGGTAAGAGGCTGGAGGGAGGAAGGCCCTGCTGAGAGTGCTTCTCCGGCAGGTTTAGCCAGTCAGCACAACGGGGCAGCAGTGACCTAATGAATTCCCCTGGATATAGAATTTTGCTTGAAAAGCCATCCCAAAACTTGCCTCAGGGACCTCATAAAGTAACACGAAGGATGACCTTTGCAGATATATCAAAGTGCTATAATTTAGGGTGGAACTGTGTAAGATCCATTACCAAGATATTCATGGATAGGCTTCAGGGATCCATGAACCCCCTGAAATTGCACAGAGGCATTTTTGTGTCCGTCCATAAATGCACTTTTCTGAAAAAGGGTCACTAGCGCTCCTGAATTTCATGTAAGTATTCAAGATCCTTATGTCTACGAAATCATCGCTTTAGGTCATTGTGAACTACTAGGTATCCTTTTCTTTTCCTGGAAACGAAGGCTGAGTCTGTTCGAGAGAGATGATGGAAAAGCTTGATGTTACCTTATATTAGCAAGTTTAATTTATAACAAGTGTGGTATTTTTAGACATAGTTATTGGAGGTGGAGAATCAGACTAAGAAATTAAAAACGCTTTTATTTTAGGCTATAATAGCTGTTATTGTCTATGGAAAAAAAATTTCCATGTTTTAATCTTGAAGGAAATAGGAAAGAATTTGAGATTATAAAAATTCATTTAGAAGAGATACTTTCTCCAATTTTAATATTAATTTTGAGCTTTATATTAATAAATTTGCTTTAATTTTCCTAATTGATAATCAGTTTCATTCCAAGCACAGAAAATACTTTAATATTTCTAGAGACTAACTTTTTTTAAAATTTATTTTTGAACAACCATACAAGTTTTTAACAAAATAATATAAAATGTGTATATAAGTTCATTTTTAATGCTACCATCAAAACTGGCTTCTAGGGACGGAAAAATTGATATCATAAACTAAAAAATGTAATATTTGTTCCTCTAAGTCAAAGATCATGAAAATTAAAATTAAATAGTTAAATTCCGCACACAGTGCTTAAAGTTGCTTATTCTGTGATATGCTCGTGTTTGTCTATAGAATTTACAGAATTCTTTTTTCCTCAACGTTGGAAGAGGCAGCAAAGTGCTTGAGGCATGCTGCTGGAGCTTGAGGTGTGTTGGGATGCATGGTCCTCTTCCCAAAACTGAGTGGTGTATTTATAGACTTCAGCAAGATGCGTGCCATCCTGTAGCGGATCTTTCAAATGTGGCATGTATTAGCACTGAATGAACTTTCGCTTTTTCAGAAGCATATTTTTTTCTTTTTTTTAAAGAGAGGACAGTGAGAATCAGTTTTATTTAGTCTTTCATGTGGCTTTCATTGCTCTGACACTTCGTTGCGTACGTGGTGCTGGGGTTTGAACTTGCGTCCTTGCGTATGCCAGGCAGGCACTGTAACTGCTGAGCCACTGCTCCAGCATGCCATTCCACTCTTAACAGACATTTGTTTCCAGTCTTTGCTATAATAAACCATAATGAACATTTCCCTCTCTCTACGTATGTAGATATGTATACATGTATATAATATGTATATAATATACTTGTATCTTTGTTTACATTCTTAAGATATGTTTCTATAAATGGTTCAGCTTGGTTAAAGTAAGTGGAAATTTTAAGTATTGTTAAACAGATTGTCCTCCAGGAAGACTGCAGTAGTTTTCACTGCCAACTCCCTTGCTGGCACCAAGGCATTTGGGTAAACTTTTTTTTTTCCAGGGCTGAGGACTGAACTCAGGGTCTTGTGCATGCTAGGCAAGGGCTCTGCCTTGCCTTGAGCTAAATCCCCAACCCCATTAGGCAAACTTTTAAATACAAGAAATTTATGTGTATGTCCTTAGCTATAAATTTGAGTTTTGAATATTAGGGAAGAATTTCATGGGATATTTGGGGAAGGAAGGCATTCTTTCATAAAATTAATTGATAAAAATTTTTGTATGATTTTTTTTAAAGAGATGGAACAAATTAATTTTATTTTTTCATCTGGCCTTTGTTTCTCTGACACTTCGTTGAGTATGTGACGTTGGGGTTCGAACCTGGGTCCTTGTGCATGCCAGGCAAGCAGTCCAACCACTGAGCTACGGCTCCAACTGCTGAGCCACCACTCCAGCCCCTCTGATTTTAATGTACACCACAACTGTTGTTTAAATAATGGGGAAAATAATTCTCTCACCCTTATGCCCAGCCACCCAATTTCTGCATGCAGAGGCAAACACCATGTCAGAGTCTTGTGTGTCCTTCCAGAAGATTCCATAGTTCAAAAGCCTGCAAGTACAGTGACATGCACTCACAGAAGCACACGTCCTTTAAAAAGGACAAGGATCATGTTTGCCTTCTGTCCACCGCTGTGTCTGTGAGGCCTGCTGCCGATGGCTAGTGGGTGCCCCCTGAGAGCTGAATGAGCACCCCCATGACAGACGCTGGTTGTATGTTTGCAGTATGGGGCTCACCTGCAGACGGCCAATGACTCTTCAGGTTCGTTTCTGAGATTTCCCTCTCCGCTGATGTCATCTCTGTGCGCTGATGAGAACCCCGCAGGTAAGAGTGGCCGTTGCTCAGTCTGTTGGAGTCATGTGAAACAGCTTTCAGAACTGGCCTCGCAGCATCTGCAGTGTGATTTCCTACCCAGGGCTGCAGTCTTTTACTAATCTGGCTGCTGTGTGAGCAGTGAGATGAGCAGCTCATTCCACAGCAGCCCACTCAGGCAGGCGCTGGGAGGTTCTAGCACTTTCAGTGGCTAGCATTTATCAAGCACTTGCTGTTTGCTGGTTTCTGTGTTAAGTGATTGCGTGTTTTTTTTTGTTTGTGTGTGTGTAATCTGCCACAATCCCTTGAGATCAGGTTAATGTCTCCTATTATCATTATCATTATTATTATTATTTAGAGAGAAGGACAGTGAGAGAGAATCATTTTTATTGAGTTTTTTACATGGCTTTTGTTGCTCTGACACTCAGTTGTGTACTTGGGATCTGGGGTGTGAACCCTTGTACTTGTGCATGCTGGGCAAGCGCCGTAACCACTGAGCCACCACTCCAGCCTCTTTATTATTATTATTATTATTATTATTATTATTATTATTATAAGATCTTTAAGACTTCTTTTTTGAGAGAAAGAGAATGAGAGAATGTCTTATTTAGTTTTTCATCTAGTTTTCGTTGCTCCGACACTTAGTTGTGTAGATGGTGCTGGGGTTTGAACCCGGGTCTTCGTACATGTCAGGCAAGTGCCGAGCCACCGCTCCAGCCCCTGCAATTTTTATTCTTAAAATTTTCTTCCTATATTTTTTTGAATCAATTTTATTTATTTTTTCACCTGGCCTTTGTTTCTGTGACACTTAGCTGTGTATGTGGTGCTAGGGTTTGAAACCAGGTCGTCAGGCATGCCAGGCAAGCGCTCCAACCACTAAGCCACCGCTCCAGCCCAGTTTGTTTCATTTTTAAAGGTCATTCTCTATTTCCTTTTTCCTCCTATTTCTGTTGGTCATTATAATTACACATAACAGTGGGGCTTGTTACACATTCCCGCATTCACATGCTGTCGGTGTCTGATTTGGTCTATATAGTGTCTAGTTTTTGACAAGCAAGCAGAGGATGAGGGCTTCCTGGTTGGGCCCCCTCAGGCAGCAGGTGAGGTGGGGATGGACTGTGCACTTGGCCTGCAGCCGAGCCGCACTGTGCTCCCTGCCTCCGATGAGTCCAGCTTCTCCTTTTAGGAGCCAGGGAGACCCTAGGCAGTGGAGGACGGCAGCCATGGCGCTCTGAGCCTCCAGCTAGCCTCTCCAGGAGCTAGCCTCTCCATGGACGACAGGGAAATGTGTCCTGTTGAGAAGACACTTTACCCTGCACACTAGGAACAGTGTAAATTAAAACCAAATTGAGGGTTGGAGCCACGATTCAGCGATTGTGATGCTTGCCTGGCATGTGTGAGGACGAAGGTTCAAACTCCAGCACCACATACACAATGAAGTGTCGGAGCAACAAAAGCCACATGAAAGACTAAAAAAACTGATTCTCTCTCTCACCATCCCTCTCTCTTTTAAAAAAACAAAAACAAATTGAGACACTATTTTCACCTAACAGCTTGACAATGCTCAAAAAATGTGAAGCTGTGGGGAAATTGGCACTCACACAGCTGGTGGCACTATAAATTGCTACCATCCCCGTGACGGGCAATTCAGTACGTGTATCAAAATTACAGTGCCATGTTTGGCCCTTCACCCAGCTGTTAACCCCCTAGGAGTTGATCCTGCGGAAATGCTGGCCCACGTGCAAAATAACAGAGTGCAGCATTGTTTCTGATGGTGAGAGAGACAGCTTAAGGGTCCTTTAGTAGGGAGCAGAGGGAATAATTAGGCCTCATCTGTGAGAGAAGGCTAATTATAAAAGGAGGAGGGTGCTTCCTGTAGTGAGACGGCCTGATCCTCAAGACAGAGTCATTGTTCAGTGGAGGAAACAGGAGGGAGAGTAGCGCATCCATTGTGTATTTGTTTCCAAAAGGGGGAAATAATTTAAAAGTTTACGTACATCTTTTCTTTCATTTGCGTACATTGTTTCCAGAAAGTTACACCCGAAACTTCTTCGTGCTTGCCTCTGGGGAAGGGGACTGGTGGCAGGACAGGAGTTGGAGGGAGACTTTACTCAGTATTTTCTTGTGCCTTTTGAATTTCGTGCATTCATTACCTAAAAGTAATTTTTAAGCCTGATTTTCAGCATATTGTATATTTGTGTTGTAATTATTTTGCAGTTTTACCTAGATTACAGGGTTTTTTTCAATTACCATTGGACAGTTGGAAATCTTCTCTTCTTTTTTCCTCCTTGCGAATGTTACGATTTTCCAGCATTTCTGGTGAACCAGGCTGTAAAGTGTACCAGAAGGATAAATTTAGAACAGTGTGAAGAAATTGAAGCCCTCAGCATGGCTTATTACAGCAGCCCTACAGTTTTGAGGGTAAGAATCATTCTGATGTGGAACTAACTCATTATGCTTGTTTTCTGTTCTTTATGCTCTTAAGATATGAAAAGTATGCAGTCAGTACACGATCAACACAGAAGTTTAAATTTCTCTTCCCCAGTGCTTTGGTATCAACTATTATTGAAATAATCCTTTAAATAATTTTATTTTTATATAGTTTTCTTTCTTTCATTTTGATGACCAATAATACCTCTCTTGAATAAAACACAAATCTTTACCAATAACTAAAAACTTTAGAAATCATAAAAGTATCTTAAAAAAAAAACAAAAAGAGGTGAGAGATGGGTTGAAATGGTGGCTTGGTGGTTACGGCGCTTGCCCGGCATGCGCAAGTACCCGGGTTCAAACCCCAGCACCACATACGCAATTAAGTGTCAGAGCAACAAAAGCCACGTGAAAAACTCAATAAAAATTGATTCTCTCTCTCTCTCTCTCACTGTCCTTCTCTCTTTAAATGAAATTGACTCTCTTTTTTTATTTTTTTCATCTAGTTTTTGTTTTTCCAACACTTAGTTGTGTGCATGGTGCTGGGGTTTGAACCCAGGTCCTTGTGCACGCCAGGCAAGGGCCATAACCACTGAGCCACCACTCCAGCCCTCATAAAAGTATTTTAGTAGCTGTGACAGAAATACTCACATTAGCACCAAAAAGAGCTCTCTCTCTCCTAGGCAGACCATAAAGGAAGATAAAGTCCACTTTCTGGTTGGCAGATGAAACATGCAGGCAGGAGAGGATGGGAAGCAGGATTGGTCATGTGAGGCCCCTTCTCTCCGGTGGCAGGGACTGAAGCTAGAACTGAATGTGAGAGGGAGGTGGAAGGGGCAGGAGTCTGTGAAAGGAGAAGATCAATTAAGTGCTTCAGTGGAACTAATTCAAGGACAATAGGTATTTTCTTTCTTTCTTTCTTTTCTTTTTTTTTTTTTTTTTTTTTTAGAGAGGGAATGAGAGAAAGAGGGGCAGAGAGTGAGAAAGAGAATGTTTTATTTATTTTTCCATCTGGCCTTTTTTTTTCTCCGACACTTAGTTGCGTATGTGGTGCTGGGGTTTGAACCTGGGTCCTTGAGCATGCCAGGCAAGCACCATAACCACTAAGCCACTGTTCCAGCCCTGTAAATTTTTCAGTGGTAAAAAAAGATATGATTTTTATCCAAGGGCTCTGTTCCCAATTTCTTTTTTGGTGGGGGAAGCAAAGGTAGGGCAGTCCATGGCCCCATTATTCATCTGAGCTTCTGTATTCAGAATCAAGTTAAGTTGAACTTTTCCTTCTATTTGTTTGTTTATTATGTAACAAGAATTGAACCCAAGGGATACATCCCCAACCCTTTTTATTTTGGGACAGTCAACCTAGTAAGTTGCTTAGGGTCTCGCTGTGTTGCTGAGACTGGCCTCAACTTGTGATCCTCCTGCCTCAGCCTCCCAAGTTGCTGGGATTAGAGGTGTGTACCAGTGAGGTTTGACCTTTCTTCTGCCCTCCCTTTCCTCTCTCTCTCTTCTTGTGAGTCGGCCCTGTAGGCTTGTGAGTTCTTCTAGTTAGTTGACTTCTCAAGTTGTCATAAGTAGTTCAGGTACAGTTCTTTCAGCACAGGCCTCAAACATGTCTATTCATCCCGCTCCCAGAGGCCTAAGAGGTTGTCTGAGGATGAGGCTGGGAGACTGGGGGACAGGAAATAGAGGAAGGTAGAGGCCTTCAGGAGAGCTTCAGGTACGCGGGGGAGGCAGGAGCTGGCGTCAGGGGCTGGGGCTTGAGGCAGGAAGCCAGCAAAGAGGCCATGGAAATCTCCTGGGCCAGCCGTGGCTCCTTCCAGGGAGGACTTGTGTAGCAGGAGTGACCAGGAGGCCACTGCTGTGCCTTCCTTCTCCAGTGTCGTGGCCGCGATGGCCACGTGGAAACCTGCAGTGACCTCGAAGCCTGCAGGGCTCCTGACACGCGCTCAGTGAGCTGGCTTGTCACGCTTCCGGCCAGAAGGAAGTGACCACAGAAAGAGAATGTGGTCATTGTGACTTAGATGCAGACGTGCAGATGGGACGTTTGGATTAAAGAAATGGTTATGGTTATGGCCTTGATTACGGAAATGCTTCTCTTTGTTGTACTTAATAAAATTTCTTGTGTTTTCTTTTTATCTAGGTGCCTAATTCAGAAAAAAAGGTAAGAGGGATTTTTGTTTGTTTTGTGGTGCTGGGGATTGAACCCAAGGCCTCATATAGGCTAGGCAAGGACCATACCACTAATCTACACCCCCAGTACATTTTCTGTTTTGAGCCAGGATCTTGCTAAGTTGCCCAGGCTGGCCTGGAACTTGCAGTCCTGGCTCAGCCTCTCGAGTAGCTGGGACTACAGGAGTACAAAACCACGCCCAGCTGAGAGTAAGTGGAGTGGAAAGTAAGCTAGTTCATCATCCCTTACTTCTGCGCCCTTTGAGATGCGCATCGTGGTGAGTAAGTTTCCTCGTTGTTGCCAGTGAAAGCAAGCGCAGTGTGCGAACCAGGGAGACCTTCGTAGGCGGCCTTTTGAAATCACACTGCAAAGTTTTGGAATTCCTCTTGTTCTTGTTTTTGATCTTTTTCTTTTCCCTCCCTCCCTTCCTTTCTTTCTTTCTTTCTTCTTTCTTTTTTTTTTTTTTTTTTTTTTTTTTTTTTTTTTTTTCCAGTTCTGGGGCCGGAACCCAGGGCCTCCTGCCTGCTAGGCAAGCATTCTGCCTCTGAGCCTGCCCCAGCTCCTCCTCTTTCCTGCTTAGATGACAGTGGGTACAGTTGACTTTGGTGCTTTCAGGGCATCGTGCTGTCTTGGTCCCTTGTCGGGAAAGCCGGCTAGCTCCCTGATGCACACCTGGCTCCCTGGGTGCACACACCTGCGTCGGAGGCATCTGTGAACAGTTCCCAGAGGCCTGAGGCGATGGCCTTGTCGTGTCTCCCAAAGCCTATGGAATTAGCCAGCTGAGTTCTTGTTGTCTTGTCTGCTGTGTCCCTCCGTATCGCTGCGTTGATTGGCAGCCAGAGGCTGCACAGGGCCTGGTGCAGGGTAGAGTGAGCGTGGCACCTTTGTGGGCACAGCGTCAGCACACAGGAAGCTCTTGGGGTGCTCGTGCTGCCTGCAGCTGGTCTCCTTAGGTCTCTGGACACAGATGTGCTGGAGAGGAAATAGCCTGGCTGTGGGCTTCACACTACCTACCGCGTGTGGGCCTGGAGCGCCTCACCTGCGGGAGCTTGTTTCCCAAGTGCAGGACCCAGCGGAGCCCTGACTGCTGTGGGACACGATTGAACCTGGAGCCCTGTGGCTCCCAGAAGCCCAGCCAACCCCCTTCCTCTTTGGTTCCTCCAGGAAACCAGTTTGAAAGTCATGTAGAGGGCTTGCCTGTCACTCCAGTCACTAGAAAGTGCTGATTCTGCCGTTCTGAACTTGACCAGTCTTGGGTGAGTGGCCCTGCCCACCCTGCCTGTGCTGTGTCCTTGGTTCAGGGCAGCACCCAGTAGGTGCAGGACGCTCGGTGATCATGTGTGAAGTGATGCTGACCGACTAGGAGGGAACTGCCAGGAAGATGGCGAACGGTTCACAGAGAGAACTGGCCTGCTGACAGCCGCAAGACTGGGAAGAGCAGAGCTGGATGGGAGTCCAGGCTGGGCCTGCAGATCTCAGCTCCACCACACCACCAGGCCAGCTCGAACCTCACACCACCTTGCCTCCCCCTCCCCACCTTCCCTCTTAGCAGCCTGTAGCCAGACTGAGAGTCCCACCAGGTCTGAGTGAGAGCACATGTGCTCTGACGGATGGTCACGGGAACGAGCAGCAGAGATTTGTTTCAATTAAAAGGGAAAAGAAGCATCTTTCAGGGTCTGCAGTGGATCAGGAATGTGGAGATGGGAGCCGGTCCCCATCCCCTGTTATTCCCCAAACCCTTGCCACTTTCTACTGACCCAGCCACGGAAGGTGGAAGTTGGGCCCTGTGTTCCATTGGTAGTGAGCTATAGTTCTGTTCCCGTGGGGAGTCGGGGATGGCACGTGACCCAGGGGACACTGAGGCGATTAGGCCAGCCCTGCTGTTTTTGTTCTCAAGACTGTCCGCTGAGGTGCCGGTGCTAGTGCTCAGGTCTTCCCAGGGCACCACAGGGGCCACCATCAGAGGCTGGCGTGGTTGGGCATGCTCGCTGGGTTGGGGACCTGCGTGTTCAGACGCAGGAATCCAGGGTTGTCCTTTTGATGCCTTAAACAAGACCTAGTAAGTCATAGTTAGGACTCCCCTACCTGCCTGCCACCCGGCGGCGCCTGGCTTTGTCACACAACAGCCCCCCTCTGAATGGACCATGCATGTTTTCATAGGAGCTTTTGCCCCAGAAGCACAGTTGCAGATTTTCTTGGTCATGGCATCAAAACCTAAGGACAACTTATTTGTCTCTATGATGACAGCTTAAAAACTTAAAATTTATAATTATGAGCAGCTTGGCACATGAATGAGGGCAAAGTTCAAAACACTGTAAAAAACTGGATAATTAGGTTCCTTCCTAAATAGTGGTTTCCGAGAATCGAAAAGTAGAGCACATGTCAGATTTGCAGAGAGCCCCAGCTGTCTGTAGAGGACTGCTTGCCTGGATCTGCTGGTGATGGCGCCAAGTGACAAGTGTCCTGTAATAGCATTGGGATCACTAGGGCTTCTTCAATTTTGCTTAAAAGGTTTTTCTGCCTCTATTTTGTCTTGGCCACAATCCCACCACCTACTCAGAGATGATCACGTTGTGCGTAGAAGCTGTGTATCACTTGAGTTAGTATGTTCAGGCTTGGCCCAGTGGTGTACACCTATAATCCCAGCAACTCGAGAGGCTGAGGCTGGAGGATTGCAAGTTTAAAGCCAGCCTCAGCAACTTAGCAAGACCCTATCTCAAAGTAAGATATAAGGGCTGGGGAGGATTGGAGTGGTGGCTCAGTGTTTACAGCACTTGCTGGGCATATGCAAGGACATGGGTTCGAACCCCAGTACCACATACACAATTAAGTGTTGGAGCAACGAAATCCACATGAAAAACTAAACACTGATTCTCCCTCTCTCTCTCTTTTTTTTTTTAAGGGGGGCGGTGTCTAGGGATGTGGCTCAGTGGTTAAGAGCCCCTGAGTTCAATCCCTAGTCCAAAAAAGCAAAAAGTGCATTCAGGGAGGTTGTGTGGGTTTATGGATATGTATCTTGGGGCTGTGTGTAGAAACAGTAGATGTGGATTTGTCAGTAGGAGTTGTTCTGGGGTGAGGGTGTGTGTGTGCATTTGTGTTGGATGCTGTCGTGGGGGGTTGTGTTGTGTGTGTGAGATAATTCACACCTCACAGAACGTAGCTTCTGTGCGCGCGTGTGCTGGGGATTGAACCGGGGCCTCGTGTGTGTGTGTGTGTGTGAGCGGGGCTCCGCCACTTTAAAAGAGACTCTGGGTTCACTCGCAGTCACTCCCCATGCTCTCCCAGCTCCCCTTCCCCGGCAAGTGCTAATCTACTTTCTGTCTTCATGGATTTGCCTGTTGGGACTTTCCATGTGAAGGGAGTCACACGACATGCTCAGCTTCTGCTGTGTGGCTCTTTCCCTTAGCGTGTTTTCAGGATCCATCCATGCTGTAGCGTGTATTCATCCGCATTACAGCATGTATCTTTTTTTGGTACCAGGGATGGAACCCAGGGGCACTTAACCACTGAGCCAGAGCCCCAGCCCATTTTATGTTTTATTTTCACACAGAGTCTCACCAAGCTGCCTATAGCCTCACTAAGTTGCTGAGGCTGGCTTTGAACTTGGAATCCTCCTGCCTCAGCCTCCTGAGTTGCTGGGATTACAGTCATGCGCCACCACACCTAGCCACATGTATCATTTTTATGGATGAATAATATTCCCTTGAATAGACCACGTTTTTTAAATTAAGGAGTTGAGTTATTATACAATCATAAATGCATATAAAGTAACATGTGTTAGGCATCTGTTCTTTTTTTTTTTTTAAGAGAAAGGGACAGAGAGAGACAGAATTTTTATTTAATTTTTCATGTGGCTTTTGTTGCTCTGACACTTAGTTGTGTATGTGGTCCTGGGATTTGAACCTGTGTACTTGTGCATGCCGGACAAACGCCATAGCCGCCAAGCCACGGCTCCAACCCCAGGCATATGTTCTTAAACCCCCCATCACCCAACCCCCTTCTCTCGATTCTACTATATTTTACCCCTACAGGTGATATGAATGCTTAAATTGTGGCTACACCAGTCTGCAGTCCCACCAACAGTGTGCTAGTGTTCCTATCTCCTCCAACCCCTCCAGCATTTGTTACTGTTTTATATTCTTCATTTTTGCCAGTCTGACTGGAGTGAGGTGAAATCTTAATGTAGTTTTCATTTGCATTTCTCTGATCACTAGTGATTTAGAACACTTTCTCATGTATTCATTGACTTGCTCAATTTCCTCTGTTGAGAAGTTTCTGTTTAGTTCTTTGGTCCATTTATTGATTGGATTGTTTGTGTTTTTGGTATTAAATTTTTTTAGTAGTTTTTTTTTTTTTATAAATAACTTTATTTAGTTTTTCTTCTGGACTTTGCTGCTCCAACACTTAGTTGTGTACGTGGTGCTGGGATTTGAACTCGGGTCCTCGCGCTTGCTGGGCAAGCGGCGTAACCACTGAGCCACGGCTCCAGCCCTTTTTTAGTAGTTTGTAAATTTTGGATATTAATTCCCTGTTGGAGGGATCACAGGCTATGATTAACTTCCATTTTGTAGGTTGTCTCTTGACAAATTTCAACCAGTTCCTTCGCTGAGCAGAAGCGTTTTAGTTTAATGGCCTCCACTCATTGATTTTTGACATTGATTCTTTCACTTTTGGAGTCACGTCGGGAAGGTCTTTGCCTACTTCCAAATGCTGGAGCGTTTGTCCTAACTTTTCTTCTAGCAGTTGTATTACCATACAACTGGTTTAATTCCAAGTTCCTTGATCCATTTTGATTTGATTTCAGTGCAGGGTGAGAGATAAGGATCTAATTTTAACTTTTGCAAATGCCTGTCCAATTTGTCCAGCACCATTTGTTGAATAACTGTCTCTCCTCCATGTAATACTTTGACCCCCTTTGTCAAAGAGATGATTAAAGCTTTGGACCACATTTTATTTATCCATTCGTTAGTTGATGATCATTTGGGTTGTGTTCAATGTTTAGCTTTTATGAATAGGCAACTATGAACATTTATTTACAAGTTTTTTTGTGAACATGTTTTCAAAGGTAACTACTTATCAATCTGTAGAATTTTTCTTGTAAATATATAGATGCATCTATATGTAAATATCTTTTTTTTTTTAAAAGAGGAACAGTGAGAGAGAATTTTATTTAGTTTTTCATGCGACTTTGATTGCTCCAACGCTTTGTTGGGGTTTGAACCTCGTGCATGCCAGGCAAGTGCCACTGCTCCAGCCCCAAATAACCATATGTTTGCAGATGTGGAGTCACAATATGTATATCGCTCAGTGGCAGGCTTCCCCCGACTTCACTTCGCAGCCTAGGTCTTTGGCGGTTTCTTGTTGCTATTTTAACCCTCATTTACGGAGTGTGGTTTCTTTAACAATCCACTTCGTCTTCCCTTTGCAGGTGCCTCTCACTGTCCAATCCATTGTCATTCAGTCTCTAAATAAAACGCTGACCCGCCTGGAACACACGGGCATGCTCTGGCCGGCTCTCGCCCGCGTGGGGCAGGAAAGAATCTGCATTAACGTTGTTCTTGAGGTAGGCCCCATGCTTGGCTTTGATGGCTTTTTTTGCGTGTGGCAGGCTCCAGCTGCATGTCTTGGGTGGGGTAGGAACTTTGTCTGGCCCACCTGTGGAGGCGGTTTTCATGGCCTGTCCTCCAGCTTGCCTTTATGCCGTCACACAAGCCCAGCAGCTTGCAAGAACACATCAGAATTTGTTGCTGCTGTCGTATTTGGGCAAGTTTCCTCTGCGGAGATAGGCGAGTGTCAGTCAACTTGGAGCAGCTGATTTGACAGCTGTATAGAAATTGGGCACAGAGTGTCAGAGGACCACACCTGCTGGGGCAATATAGAGGGGACACCTCCTGTAATCCTAATGGACAACAGAAAAGTTGCAGGAAACAGGGAAGGATGTTCTGCAATGGGTGTTCCGAGTTACTAACTTAGCTGGTGTGGTATAACGGGGAAGGTGTATTCGGAGCGTCGTGTTTCAGGTGAAGTACAGCCTCACGTACTCGGATGCTGGCGAAATCACAAAAGCTGCGCTCTCGTTCCTTCTGGGGACAGTTAGCAGCACAGCGATTCCCCTGCAGCAGAAGTTTGAAATTCACTTTATTCAGGTAGGTGTGACCAATTTTGTTCCAGTATTTAAGTACCAAGTTTGAAATCCAAACTTCTTAGACGAATCACTGCATATAAGCCTCAGTCCTGAAGGGCTGGGTGGCACGTGAGGTTTGTCCTGAAGCTGAGCTGCCCTTGGGTGCTAGCTTGTTCTGCAGAACAGTGCACTCCCACACCCAGCAGATACATTTATAGTTCCGAGCAGGGGGAGAAATTCTTTATTTGGTCGGCAATTACAGAAAGCATTTCATTCTCTCTCTGTGGTTTCCTGATTAAAACGAGGATCATCTGGGGGCATTTCTGCATTGTCTTTCAGCAAGACACAAAGCCAATTCCTCTCAGTGGCAACCCTGGTTATGTCGTGGGGCTCCCGGTGGCTGCTGGGTTTCAGCCTCAGAAGGGATATCCTTTTTGGTTGTGTGGAGGTTGGTTTCCTGTCCACGTGCCTGGGCCACACTTCGCTTTTACAGCTGAGGTCCTGTGGGCCACCTGTGGGACAGAGAGACCAGGCAGGGCCTGCGCTTCCTCAGGACAGCTCTGTGTGTGTGTATCTGTCTGTCTGTCTGCCTGCATAGCCAGAGGGGCTAAGTGGAGACAGCGGGGCTTGGGGAAATGCCAGTGTTTTAAAACCAAAATCTTTAGACAGAAAAGTTAAGGCTTAGATGCATTTCATTTTACAGTTGAACAGACTCCTGAACAAATTTAGTGATTTTGGAAATTTGGAACTGATTTTGAAGGGCCAGTTTCCGAGGATTGTTTCTCCCTGAGGAGCACAGTTATAATTATTCTTTTTCCCCCTCCTGGGAAATAACTGTCAGCATCCCAGAGGCCGAGAGCAGGAGGTTTGGGGAACTCCCTTATGTCCCATGTCACAAGGGACACCATCTTCTGACTGGAAATCAGCTGCTCTAGCACTGGCGATTGTCCCTTAACTGTCTGTGAATGTCCGGGATCATTCGGACCATGAACAGGTTTGGACAACTCACTATTCTCCGTAGCACCGCTGACCAGGACTGCCTCGCCGTGGAGGGGCTCCGGACCCCCGTGTTGTTTGGTTACAATGTGCAGTCTGGCTGCAAACTAAGGTGAGAGAGTAAGCTATTTCTCTTTGAACTTGCTTGTGTTGATCAGAAAGCAGAACATTCCACCCTTCCCCATTTTAACCAAACCTTCTCCTCGGCGCACCAGCACATTGAAAGCCACGTGTAGTTTACTGTCATTAGTAATGAATAGTGGCCAAAGGATTACAACCATATTTCTTACCAAATATGGCAGACTAAAATCTGAGAGTCCTGTGTATTTCATGTTCAAGGGTACATAGCAATTTGGGTTCAGAGAAAGATGTTTCCCCATTAGTCCTTCCCATGTTTCTAAATTCTAATGTACACAGCACAGAAAAAAATAAAAAAATAAAAACACCAGTGAAAGGAAGGCTGGAGGTGATCTCTACTTTTATTTTTTATTTTGAAATATATGTACATAATATAAAATGTCAAACAGCTCCATACAGCATGCTATGAAACCAGCAGTTCTTACCCTTGATCACCCCGTCCCAGATGCAGTCATATTTTGGAAATCTGCCTTCAGATCTTTAAATAACCTGCATATGATGGCATTTCTTGAATTTTTTTTTTTTAGCTTTATAAAGGCTTTTAATCGAGTCCCCACTCTGGAAGAAGGAGGTTTGCTTCTTTCCCCTTCACCCCTTTCCCCGCCACCCACACACTTCCCATGTCCCCTCCGGGTAATTTTGTCATTTTTGTGGTTGGACCATCATTCATCATTTGCATTATTCCGATATCCTTAGACCAGATGTCTTAAAAGGGGTTCCATGGAATGCTTTTCTGTAAGTTGTCAGTAGGCCTGGGTCTGTGATTCCATATGGGAAACACCAGATTACAGTTAAGACCATGGATTCCTTCCTGTGGGACTTCTCAGAGCCTTGGAGGGTCTGCATGGTCAGGATTCTGAAGTTAGGGACACTTTAGCTTCTGCCAGATTATCTCCTGGGAGGTAAGAGAATAATGTCCCTGGAGAGGGATGCATCATTGAGGCGTCCCTCTCACCTCATTCAGTTGGCCTCTTTTTCCTTCCCAAAGACTGAGCAGCGCCATCCCGTGTCGGATAGTAGCACAGAAGGTGAACGACCTGCTCAAGGGCCAGGGCTTCCCAGATTATGTGGCCCCATTTGGAAATTCTCGGGCTCAGGACGTGCTGGACTGGGTGCCTGTCCACTTCATCACCCTGTCGTCTAACGTGAAGGTAAAGAGGGAGAAGTTGATGGCCACATGCGTGGAGTGTCTTGTACTGTGGCTGGGTGACAGTGGGGTGGCTTTGGTGGAGCCTGGCCTTTGTTTTCAGATTGGCCTGAATCCTGACTTGACCCTTGTTGGCAATGTGGCCTTCAGTCAGCAGTTTAATGGCCTTGAGCCTGTTTCCTCAATGTAGGATGAGGACGGTGGTACTGACCTCATGGGGTTGTTGAGAGGGTTATATGAGGTGACACTTGTTTGTCCCTTGTGAGGGTACCTAGTTGCCACTCCCTAAATTGGAACCTTTACAATCACCATCCTATACTACAGGTGGAGCATCCATGATTCAAAACTCAAATATCCAAAGTGCTCCAAAATCGGAAACATTTTGCAGGGCACAGTGACACACCCCTGTAATGCCAACGGCTCAGGAGACTGAGGCAGGTGGATCACAAGTTCAAAACCAGCCTCAGCAATTTAGCGAGGAATAAGCAACTTAGAATCTGTCTCAAAATAAAAATAAATAAATAAAAGGCTGGGGATGTGGCTCGGTGGTTGAATGCCCCTGGGTTCAATCCCTGGTACAAAACAACAACAACAAAAACCTGAACCATTTTGAGTCTCAACATTACACCACAAGTGGAAAATTCCACACCTGGCCTCATGTGGTGGTCACAGTCAAAGTGTAGCACATGAAAGATGTATTGCCAGATGTGGTGGAGCAGGCCTATAATCCCAGTGACTAGGGAGGTTGAGGCAGGAGGATAGAAAGTTCCAGGCCAGCCTCAGCAATTTATTGAGATCCTATTTCAAAAAAATTTTAAAAAGGGATGGGGGGATATCTCAGGTGTAGAGTGCCCCTGGATTACATCCCCAGTACTGATGATGATAGATAGATAGTCCCAGTCTATATATGTGTATATGAAACAAATGAATTTCACATCTGAACTTGGGCCCTGTCCCTAAGACATCTCACTCATGTATAAACAAATATTCCAAAATCTCCAAAACCCAAAATCCAAATTCTTCCGGTCCTAAGCATTTCAGATGAGGGGTGCTCAGCCTGCACTACTGTTGTCAACGCTGTGCAGGCCCCCCCCCCAGCACAAGGACCCTTCAGAGAGGGAGTCTTGCTCCTGTCTTCCCAGCCGACCCATCCACAATCCCTGGCCCACGTGAGTGCTTTCAATTCCAAAGTTCCCCAAGGCGTTTAATGGAAGCTGACATCCTACAAATAGGTTCTTGGTCTCGTGATTGTGATTCCGCCACCCACCTTTTCCTTTTGTCTTAGCTAAGTGTGGGCCCTCACTGGAGGCGTGTCTCCATCTTATCCCCTAATTGCCCAGCTATTTCTTGTCAGTTTCTTCAGGCCTCTCATTATCCGCTTTGCATATTTACAGCCTGGGCATAATGGGGTGAGGAAGCTCACCAGCTCTGATCCCGCCTCCCACTGCAGAGACCCGGGATGCTCTGCTCCTGCTGCTCAGCTGCGAAGTCTTGGCTAAGTTCTGCTGCCCCTCGAACCTTGCAGATTGCTGGCTTCTTGGCGTTGGGTGTAGACACCCAGTTATTCCTACCCCTCCAGAGGGAAGACCACCAGGAGCAGCTTAGCCCGGGCTGTGCTGGTCTGGAGCACACTGTAGCGACTGAGCAGGAACCGCAGGTGGAAGGAGCAGGGGTCATCTGTGGTGGCAGCCGCAGCCTCTCCCAGGAGCAGGATGTTCCTGAGGACGGGTCAGCCTGCAAGGTTTTTAAAAGGCAGTTCCAAGCCAAGCATTCCGTTGATAACGTCTGGCAGGTGCCGAATTTAGCAGGCCTAGCTTTCCAGGCCCTGAGAGATGTATTTAGAGAAGTGTTTTTATTATGGGACATTATCAAACACACAGGAAAAAATAGCACAGTGGGAGCCCCTTCCACCCCCTCACGCAGCTTCTGTAGTTATCACATTTGCCAACTGAAAGACTGAAGGCAGGAAAAGGTCTGCACAGCCCATTTCTCCCTGGAGACTGACCAAGCAAAGGCCCCGGGCAGAGGCGGCGTCCAGCCTGGGCTGGGGTGTCAGGAACTGTGGCCCCCAAGCGCTCAGTGCAGAGGAAGTGTTGCTGACGTTCCCTGCCCAAATACCCCAGTGTCGCCTGTTAATCACCAGGTGAATGTCAGTGCCTGCTCCCTGTGCTGGGGAGCAGACCTAGGGCCTAGTGCGCAGCTAGCAGCACGACCCCAGCCCTTTCTATTTTGAACAAGCTTGCACTAACTTGCCCAGGCTGCGCCTTGAACTCCTGATCTTCCTGCCTCAGCCTCCTGGGGAGCCTCTCAGTGCATTTTCTTTTAAGTGAGAGAGAAAGAATCGATTTATTTTTCCATCTGGCCTTTGTTTCTCTACACTTAGTTGTGTGCGTGGTGCTGGGGTTTGCACCCGGGTCCTAGTGCATGCCAGGCAAGCGCCATAACTGCTGAGCCACCGCGCCAGCCCCTCTCAGTGCATTTCAATGTGCTATGCAATGGAGCTTTCGTCTGGAATTCCCTTCTCTGCCCACTCCTTCCCTTCCTCTGGCTAGTTTCCTCTTTCTGTAGACAGAAAAGTCCAAACCCGTAAGTCCCTGAACATCCCACAGCTGGGGAGAAGGATGACCACAACTCCCAAGTGCTGCTGGCCTCTTTAGAAACAGCAGGAGATGGAAAAATTACGCTAGGTGTTACGGTATTTTGGGAACATTGAGTACTTAATAATACGTGCTTTTCAAAGCTGTTTTTATCTGAACTTCTAGTCTATTCATTCTCTTGTTCAGAACATTTTGTAATAATGTGGAACATTTTATAATTAAAACTCCGAGCTGCAGATTAAGTTTGACTTGAGGTTGTATAATACTCAAACTGATTAATGGCATTTTTTTGCAGGATTCTTGCCAGCTCCCAGTGGCTTTGGTTATAGAAGTGAAGTGGACCAAGTACGGATCCCTCCTGAACCCACAGGCCAAAATCGTCAATGTAACTGCAACGCTTATTCCCTCCTCATTTCCTGAGGTAGGCCTGACTGCAGTCTAAAGGTGTTGAGTCTGGGAAGTGTAGCTCAGTGGTAGAACACTTGCCTAGCATGATCGAGGCTGTGGGTGCGATCCCCAGCACTGCAAAATACATACCAAAAGAAAAATAGAGTTCAAGACTGAAATCCAGACAAACTCCAGTGTTACAGGTAAAATTTATTACTTGGTAAAAAAGATTATATTTTAAACAATCTGGCTTGTTAAAAACAATTTTGCTGTCATTACCTTTTACCTAGAGTGGGGAGAGCCCCATTGACAAAGGTTTTACTCATAGAAACATTCTGGTTTAGGTTTAATGTTTAAAACTTCCATGCCACTGAAGCACAGTTGATATTGGTGTGTCAACCAGGACTTCTGGGTAAACGTGTCCCCCAGCAGAGTCGATGGCTGACCGGCCTGGCCTGCCCTGCCTATCAGATCCTGAGCTGACAGTAGTAATGGAGTGGGGAAGAGAAGGAAAGAGGTCCCTCCCTTGCCCTCCTGCTAACACACTAGAGGGTGTGGCTTGCACCTCTGACTTTTTCTTACAGACCAGCACCGGAAGTGAAAGGACAGTTCTCATTTCCACTGCGGTTACTTTTGTGGCGGCGTCTGCACCTGCAGAGCCAGGCTTCCGTGCCCGGCCAGCCATCAACGCCAGGCTGCCCTTTAACTTCTTCTTCCCATTTGTTTGACGTAAGTGGTCCCTGAAGGAAACTGAGCCCCACCTTGAAGGTCTTCACCTGTGGAACGGTGTGCATGTGGGGCCACAAGTCCCTTGGCGCATCCCACCGGTTTACGCCCCCAAACCGGCTCTCTTTTCCCTTTTGGAAATTTCACTCCGCTTGGTTTGGATTTGGAGCTAGTCAGATGGAAATGGAATTGTCTTGGAACAGACCTTGAAGTAGCAAACACTTAGGACCCTGTCCGTTCTATTCAGCTCTGCTTTAATGTGAGTTATTTTTTAAACATTGTTTCTCACTCAGGTTTCTGTCAAGTTCCATTGAAATAAGTACAAAAATAGCAAAATATTATATAAAATTACGCTAGGGTGCAAAGCCTTCTGAGGGAATCTTCCCCCGGCGATCATGTGAATTACAGGGCAGGCTGGGGTCTAATTGCCTAGTGGGCACTGCAGGGAGCTGGCTGTCAGCAGCAGCTGGCGTGGGATGCTGAGCAGGAAGGAGGTGATGTTATACAGTAATTGTGCAGTAATTGAGGAGTGTTGTCAGGTGGTAGAACTCGGTGTGGCCAGCTCAGAGCTGGGTTCCTCAGAGGGGCCTGGGCACCTGGAATGACATCCCTGTGGTGACAGCAACAGAAGCTGCTTAGAACAGCTTGGGAATAAAAAAGGCTTTTCCAGAATGGGCTGGAAGCTGAAATAGCTGCTTTTCTTTTTCTTTCAGAATAAAAAGATGTGCCAGTCAGTTCCAGCAGAATCGTGTGAAATTTGAAAACTGTACTTTTGATGAGATTAAATTTTATATACAGCTAGTGATCGTCCAGCTTCCTCCTTCATATTTAAGCCAAGGGTAACGTGTCCAATATGAGAAGAGAGTTTGACGCAACTTCTGCAGAGCAAGGTGGGCAGCTCTTTGGTCAGAACAAGGAAGAAACAGGCTATGTCCGGCAGAATCCCAGTGGGACCAGACAGGGCAAGGCAGAGGCAAGGTGCCAAACCTCTCACCACATGGCCCTGGCAAGATGGTTGCTCCGTCACAGGCAGCCCAGGGAGGCAGGGTCTTCTCTGGGTGGGGCTGTGGAGCCTAGTTCACCTCGCCAACCAGTCCATGCTGCCTCAGTAGCTTGATGAGTCTTTCAATTTCTTGTTCCTATTGCAAAAGCAGAAATAAATCCCTGCTGAGGCTCAGAAAGTCAGTTCTTGACAATGAGTCAGTGAGCCCCAGGGACACAGGCATGAATGAGCGCTATACTCCTTATGGAATTCAGGCAGCTGAGGAGACTGCCACAGTGTGACGGGTCCCTGAGCAGCAGCAGTAGTCACACAGGATGCTCAGGGCAGGGGGAGGGGCATGGCCCCGGGAGTGGGGCTGCTGAATCTGGGTCTGCAGGGACAGGGACACTTAGCCAAGGGAGGGTGCTCTAGGCCCCACAGGAGCAGCAGCATGCATGCTGGACATTGTCCCAATGTGTCTTACCTTCTCAGAGCAGTTGAATTCAAGGTGTTGGATCTTGGCGGCCATCTGAATATTAATCTGTTTTAACCTTAAGATTTGCCGTTCTGATCGCGTCTTAACTGAGATGATTATCCCTGAAAGATGATTGAGATTTGCAATGAGGGGTATGGATTTGTATTCTTCTCCATGTACACAGTTGGGAAGTGACAAGTGGGGGTCATCACCGAGTGGCTTCAGAACTAGGAGCACCGGGTGTCTCCCTCAGCTCATGTGAGCTGTGAAGTCCTTAAAAACAGTCACCACCATGAGTCCTCAACCCAGAACCTGTGCAGGGCAGTGGCACTGGCCCACAGCAGCAGGCACTCGGATGCCCCATGGGCAACTGGCTGGCGACACTCAGGTTCACCCCTCAGCAGAACCAGTGATAACTAAAGCTTCCTTTCTTCCATCAGAACACAAGGGAGTGTTCTTCATGGGCTTCACTTTTGTTCTAAATCTAAACCTGTTTGTAACCAGCGCCGACAGCTGTCTCTGCCAACCTGCAGCTCAGGCTGGAGCCCAGTAGGCTGCAGCCAACGACACCTGGCCACCAGGGAGCACTTCCCCTCAGAGGCACAGTGCTTCACACCGCATCTCCCTCATGTTGCCTCTGATCCGGGGAGTCCCAGACCCTCTGCTACAGACCATTAAAAAACAAGGTCTGAAGGTGACCGCTCCCGCAGCTCTTGGAGCACCTGGCCAGCTGGTGGTCACTGTGTCCATAAAATCTCAGGAAAAGCACAGCCCCTCTGTTACAGAGACCCAGGTGCACCGGTGTGCACGGAAGAGGGTTGTCCCTGCACCAGGGCAAAGCAGCAGCTCCTTGTGAGCTTTCCACAGCCAGTCTACTGTGTGGTCACAGGGGTCCCCAAAAGCAGCAAATGGTCCATTGGAAAAATCCCAGAGGCTGTCTCATGCTCCCACGTGCTGTGACTTCCCGAGTCAGAGGAACACAGCATGGAGTGATGCTCACTTCCAGCATTGCTGGGAAGGTGCCCCCCTCTTAGGAAACACCAGATTAAAAGTAAAGGTGTTCTGTGAAAAGCCTGGTGGGACCTCAGCGATTAACCCAAGCTTACCACGAATATCTTTTGATAATCACGAAAACAGCCCAAAGGAGAGAGGTGGATTTCAGAGCAGGCCACCCGTCTCAATCTGTGGCGAGGTGGTGGTCAGTTCCCAAATCCCACCCTGCCCCACCTTCCTCTGGACTTCTGTGAGGAGGTGGTGGCTGTGATGGAAACCACGTGTGTGTGAGCTCAGGCTCCTGGGTGACTAAGCAGCTGGTCCTGTCACCTACTCCCCGCACCACCCGCTCCCCTGGGGATGTACCGTTGATGATCCGGGCCACCCGCCACAGCCGGAGCAGGATCAACAGGCCAAGAGCCTCAAACTCATGCTCCCGAAACAGGAGGACTATGTCAAGGATGAATGAGACCACCACCACGATGGCGTCCAGGATTTCAAACTTGTGGTGAAAGAACTCCATGCGGAAGACGAATATTTTAAAGAAAATCTCCAGTAGGAAAAGAACCAAGATGACGATGCTCAGGTAGTGGAACACCTGAAGGGGAGAAAGTGAAGGTCAAGTGCAGCCACCCAGGTACCAGAGGAAGAACTCACCAGGGTGAGGGATGTTGAACCACTAGCCTCCCTGCTGGGCTGGGGGGCGGGAGATAGAGCTGAGAGCGCCCCTGGTGTGGCAGGTAGGTGATACCGCTGCAGGAACACAAGCCTGAGGCTGTTTACAGCAGCAGTAAAGCTGAGATTTTCTGCGTCATGAACGTCAATGTCTGTGGAAAGTGCTCCCAAGTGAACAATGGCACCTCTGTCTGAGCACTGTTCAGGACTGGGGCAGAGTCACCCACATGTACTCCCTGGGAAAGACCCATCAAGAGAGGGCCCCAGATCTTGATTATGAACGCCTCACTAAGGAAACCACTTCTGATTCTGGGACACGGAACACAGAAAGTGAGCTAGGACTTCATGTGCTGGAGAAGTGCTGTCATGTCAAAAGGACACAGCAGTCAACTTGAAGATGCTCACCGTGACCAAATTTGGGACAATCAAAAAGGATAATCAAGATTGACCTTGACACGCTGAATAAAAAATAAAAATCCAGGAGTCTACAGTGAGGCCAGTGTGCGGGAGGGACGAAGAAAGCTCCTCTTTATGGAAGGACAGCAGTAGCCACAGGCAGAGGGAAAGCATTAGAAAATTAGATGTGGGGGCTGGAGCGGTGGCTCAGCGTCGGGAGCGCTTGCCTGGCATGCACGCGAACGCGGGTTTGAAACTCAGCACCACACGTACAACGAAGTGTCAGAGCAAAGCCACATGAAAAACTAAAACTGAGTTTCTCTTTACCTTAAAAAAATGAAAAGAAAAATCAGATTTCGCATCTGCCAGTGTGTTCACTGACTCGGGCAAGGGTCATCTGTGATGCCCTCTGGGGAGGAGGACATTTGTATCCTACCAGTGTGTTGTCAGGCAGCTGATTTATAGCTGCAGAGGGACACTGTCCCTGGAGAGTGATGCAGCTGAGCATCACTGAGTGGCAGCCCCGCATGGTGTTCCTCCTCAGGGCATCACATAAAAAGCGTCACCCACAAATGGAGAATTCTTGCTGAGGGAGCCTGTGGACCTAGGGAACGAACTAAAGGGCCTCTTTGTCCAGATGTGTCCAGACTAATCCAGAACATGAGGCAGCCTATAGGACAAGTGTGACTTTTCCAAAGTCAGTGTCATGAGGAGGGGACAGCGCGGGTGGGGGGTATAACCAAACAGAACACTGAAGGTCTGGCTCTGTATTTGGATAAAAGCACTACAGAGGACACTCCTGGGATAAGCAAGGAAATCCAGAGTGGAAACAGGTCTGATGGTTCTCAGGAGACAGACCTTGTTCCTCAGCACCTCCAAGTGTTTAGGGGACAAGTATCCCTCTGTGCATGACTTGTTTTCAGATGGCCAGGCAGAAATACCTGTGCCTGTGGGGATGTGTGCTCATAAAGGCAATTGTGAAGGGACCATGCAAACATCGACAGAAGACAGGAGGAGCGTGGCACTCCTGCCCCTGATGAGACAGTGCTAGAACCAGTGACTCGCTCCAGTGAGCAAGCCCTGCTCGAGTCAAGCCACTGAAGGCTGGGCGTGGTGGTGCACGCCTGTAATCCCAGTGGCTCGGGAGGCTGCAGCAGGAGGATCCCAAGTTCAAGTCCAGCCTCAGCAACTTAGGCCCTGTCTCAAAGACTAAAAAGGAATGGGGACATAACTCAGTGGGAAGATGCCTGCAAGTTCCAGAAAGAAGAGAGTCAAGTCGCCGAGTGAAATTAGGCTTCCTGCTCGTAGCGAAAGCTTATTCTAAACGTGGAAAGGAGGCGTCTTCTCTGCCCATCGATTGAAGCACCCAAACCGCTCCCAGGAAGGCCCTCTTGCTCCAGCTGGACGATGCCAGCTGCCCCTGCGCCCCTCAGTGCAGAGAGAAGTGAACCACGTTAGCAACACCTCAAAAGAGCCAAGCTGTGCTACCTGGGCCGCGTAGTTGTTCCTGTCGGGTTGGATGATCCTCAGGTCCAGAATGAGCTCGGCGAGCACCAGGAGGGCGTCCAATATGACCATGCAAATGATGATGACCTGCAGGCCACGGGAAGAGCAGGGACATTCTTAGGAGCAGGCCCAGAAACATCTGGGTGAGACCACTGGGTAGGGGTACTGAGGACAGAGCACCTGCCAATTGCTAGTGCCCTGGAGGGAGCCTGCGGGGCCAGCTCCCCTCCCCCGCCACCACCTGCCTATCCAGCCCCTTTACTGCCCCTGGGACACCACAGGTCTTCTCCTCATCATTCACTATTTGTCAACATTGTCTCAAACCAAATTCCACTTCCCAGATTTAGATGGCAAAAAATAATTTTTAAAAAGTTTTGTTTTTCAATTTCTGGGGACTGCTGTTGCCGGGGTGTGCAGAAAACATTCGATAAGTCATCTGACACATGTGCCTCGGGGCTCTGGGAATGCTACTGCGCGCAGAAACCAGTTCCTGCTTAGAGCGTGACACATGCACCCCAATTGCTTGTTGGGGACAAGGGGCAGAAGGCCTGGGTTTCCTGGACACTGAGAAGAGCAAGTGGCGAAGATGGGGCTTTGTGACCTGTGGCTGGGGTCAGTGGGGACCAGGCAGGGTGCGCGGGAGGCCTCGGGATGGCAGTGGGGATGGCGGCAGTGGAAGGAGCACCAAGGACGCTGCGTGATGCCCCTGTCCACCACCTGCTTCCCCAGGCCCTGCCTCCTACATCTCAGATCAGCAGACTTTGACCTCTGAAACAATCTGCCTGAAATCAGCGGTTCCACATTGGAGCTTCCCAAGTTTGGGCCTATGCAAGAATGGACTCAGCTTCTTGGGCGTTTCAGCCTGTAGGTAGTTGTTTCGGTAAAGCGTCCGATGATAAGGTCTGATGGCCTCGCAGGTTACTGCGTAAGGAAGTTTCCACACAAAGTTAGTAGCTTAGGATTCAAGCCTCAGGGGTTGGCTGGTTGGTTTTTCTTTCTAATCCTTGCTTTTATTTTAGAACCAAAGGGATCTGAGAGGTCAATGGTCTAAAATACATAGACTTGGACCCAATATTCAGCCCTAAGAAGGAATGAAGTGCCAGGCCATGCTGTGCTGGCCCACTAAGGAAGGAGCCAGCCATGAAAGCCATGTATTATATGGATGCCCTTCTATGAAGTTTCCAGAACAGTGCAGACTGAGGAAGACTGGGAAAGGCTGGCTTCATGGGTACACGGTATCTTTTGGGGATTGATAACAATGTTCTGGAATTAGAGTGATGAGTTACACAACACTGAGTGAACTAAAAAAATAGCACAGAATTATTCATTTCAAAGTAACATCATATGTGTCTCACCTGATTTATAAAAAGCAAAAACAAAAAACAAAACAACACTCAAGACCTAGAAGACCATAATGCCCGCATCCCAATCCTGGCTTCTGAGAACCCCTAAGGCCCCCAGTCTGCCAGCTCGCCAGGCAGCACTGTGTTGAGCCATGTCACAGAGGGAAGTCCTCCCTGCAGGGCACCGCCAGGCCCTGTGGCTGCCCAGGTCCCACCCACCCCCACACCAGCACCTTCCAGGGCTGTGGAGCCCCCAGAGAGTGGAGGCTTCACATCCTCCTGAGCAGGTGGAGTTGTCCACATTTTCTGCCCCCAAGTGGCAAGGGGAGAGTGACCTGAGGTAAGGATGAATGTGCTTAGCACAGGGCCCACCTGGGGCAGGAGGAAGAGCAATGCCCCAGACTCTATGCCCTGTCCATCCAAGCTTCCAGAGCTTGGTCCACTGTCATCTCTCCTGGTCGGGCCACCCCATGTGGGAAGTGACAACAGTGACTCTAACATCTCACCTTGGCCACCTCACACTATCCAAGAAGGTATTCCAGGGCCGCCTTGGGTGCACTTGCCACCTTCAGAGAGCAGGACCCCTGAATTCCTGTCCCCTGCTCCAGTCTGGCTTCCCTGCTTCCCCGGAGCCCCTCTACCCATCTGATGAGGCTGCATCCCTACCTACGGAGAATCCTGGGGGCACCAACTGCGCCTCGCCCCTCCCGCCTGCGCTCTGGCCACTCAGCTCCTCCCCGCGGGCTCTTTTCCTGGCCGGGCCCTTGGCAAGTGCCCCCTTCCATCCTTTGAGCTCGCTCCAGCTCAGCCTTTCAGTCAGGCCACATGTCCTTGGACTCCCAGTCCCCTATCTGGTCCCTGTCCCTGTGATGTCCCAAGAGACCCCTCTGTGCCCCTGCAGGGGGCTTCTATTTGTAACCAGTGCTTATCTCGGTGATGATCCCTATAATTCCTGTCTCTCTGCAGACTGTCAGAACCTCCTCAGCAAGCACAGGGATGAGTTCACTGCTGCACACAGTAGGTGCTCCGTAGGTGACTGTCACATAAGTGAATAAATAGCTTGCTTTACTTCATGACAGTCAGTTGGCTTTTTCCCAACTGCGTCTCTGGGGTCCTGGCTCGGTCCGAGTCCCGAGCCCCCAGCAGGCTGAGTGGCCCAGTGGCCCATTCAGGAGGCAAGGGACATCCTGAGAGGGTGGTCCAGGGCTCCAGGGCTCCCCTTGCAGCTGGAAGGAAGCTGGCTCCTGAAATTGAGGGTTTGGGATTTCAACCGCAACAAGTTAATAGCAGGTTTCCCTTCCTGCCACGGCCACAGAGGAACAGGCAGAGCCCCGGGGGTGCTGGGCGCTGGCTCACTTCCTTTTGGAAATCACACAAGAATGGATCAAAAAGAGACCACAAATCGTGTTTTCTATTTAACCCTAGAATAACGTGAGTGGTGGCAGTGGCAAGGGCTGCCTGCCTCTCCCTGCTTCCAGACGGGACATGGGCTCTAAGGAGGATGTCCCCAAAATGCCTGCCTTTGGAACTGGACCTGCAAGGAGCCGTGGGCTCCCCTAAGTCACTGGGTCCCCTGCGATGTTCTTGCAGACCCCAGCTTGCCCCCTCTGCAGCCGAGCAGGCAGCCCGCATTTGACCTTCAGAATCCCAGCCCTGGAAGCTCAGCTCCCCTGCTCTTCTCTGAAGCCTGGGCCTCCCATCCCGTTCCCTGAAAGCCACAGCCAGGGCGGTGCGTTGAGGCCAGGCAGACTCTTTACGTTGTGCTTGAGTTAAAATCCGTGTGTCGCACTGCCAGTGTCACACTGGTCGCACGGAGTTCAGGCCTTTGCCAGGGGCAGCCGTCGCCCCTCGCCATTCCAGACCCTCCCCTTCCCCATTGCTCCCTCCCTCTGACCCAGCAGCCACCGCCTGTTTCCTGTCTGTCCGGATTGGCCAGTTCCGGCGTTTCCTGTCAGGGGACTCGCGCACGTGGCCTTGTGCTTTCCAGGTTTGTCCCCTAACGCGGCTGTGGCACGGGCGGCCCGCTGTCGAGCCACTCGCCTGTCCACGGGCCTGTGCTTGCTTTTGGATGAGGATTTCTTCCCCTGACGACGCGGGACCTGCCCATGGCGCCCCAGTGCTGCGCGGGGCTCGCGGCACGTGGTGCCGGGAACGTCTGCGGCGAGCAGCGGGGAGTTGGGTCCCCGGCAGGCCTGGGGCCTGCGCCCTCGTACCTGGAACCTGTGCAGGCTGAAGAGCGTCCTCAGCGTGCTCCTGAACTCGCGGGCGGGCTTGGGCGCTGGCCCTGGGGCCGCCTCGGCCTCCCCCGCGCTGCCCTCCTCGCCCGCGGCCGCTGCGGCTGGCGGCTCCTCGTCGTCCTCCTCCTCGTTCTCCCATTTCTTGTAGTTGATGTTCCAGGTGAGGTAGTCGTCCCCGACCACAGTGAAATGCCTCAAGAACTTGCTCATGCTCTCGGCAGGAGCCACCTTGGCCCTGCGGGTGACAACCTGGAGGGTGGGACAGAGAGCAGGGCTTGAGGCAGGGCTGGTGGGGGTGCAGGGCCCAGGTGGCCTCAGCACCCTGAGCACAGCTACCCGAGGTCGCAGTGGTTTCTGGTGCTTTTATTTTTAGAATCCGGGGCTCAGTGAGGCAACAGGAAACCCCAGACCCTGCCAGACCTGTCCCTGCGGTGTGGCTGGCAGTAACCAACGGAATCGGCACTGCGGCCCAGTCACACCCACAGCAGTGTAAGGCCCGGAAGAGCCGCCTGCAGCTCGAGGAGAGCGGGCAGGGTGTGGGGAGGAGCCAGCCGCGAGTAAAAGTACCCAGAGTCTGGAGGACAGCACGGGGACCCCCTGCCTTCACACCGCAGGGACACAGGAGTGGCCCATGGAGTTTCTCCCACAGACGTTTAAAGACAGAGAACTTTAAAAGCAAAAGAGAATATTCCATCTCTTTATCCATCTTTACCAGATTCCAAATTTGCTTTTCAAAGTAATGGAACTGACAGGTATGAGTACAAAAGTAGGTGACAGGACCAGCAGAACAGGGAAAGAGAGTTCAGAGACCCAGTCCCCGTGGGGACCAGGAGGGGAGAAGGCAGCAGGTCCACATCAGTGGGAACAGAATACAGAAGTTAGGGACACCTGCTTAACCAACAGAGAAAAAGCAAAACAATCCAGGCCCCAGCTCACACCACACACAGCATAATGCCAGATGCCATAATATTGCCATGCGTATGTTAAAACAAAGACAGGCCGGGCTCCTGGTGGCCTCAGGATAGGGAAAGATTGTGGAAATAACACACAAAACGCACAACAGATTCAACGGCATCAAAACCAAAAGCTTCCCTGGGACATACTCACCTCTAGGAAATTAAAAGACCCAACACAGACTGGGAGTAATGATTTACAGCATAAGTTTAAAAGTCCAGAATACAGAAAGAAATCATATAAATCAAAGAGAAGAGGAAAGTCCCACGGAAAGCTGGGCAACAGATATTAAGAAGAAGGTCAGGTAGGAGAAAACCCCAGTAGTCAGATGTTCAGCCTCACTAGCACTTAGGAAAATATGAACCGAAGTAACAGTCACACACATCTTTTTTCACTCCTGAGATTGGTAATTATCTTTTTTTGGTCCTGGGGGTTTAACAGGGGCACTTCACCACTGAGCCACATCCCCAGCCCTTTTCGGTTTTTTTTTTCGATTTTGAGACTGATCTCACTAAGTTGCTGAGGCTGGCCTTGAACTTGGAATCCTCCTTTCTCAGCCTCCCAAGCAGCCGGGATTACAGGCATGCTCTACCATGCCTAGCGTGGTAAGAATCCTAAATGTCTTCAATGTTGGTGATGGTGTTAAGCAGTAGCATCTCTTTTTTAAGAGAGAGGGACAGTGAGAGAGAGAAAGAGAAACAATTTTTTATTTAGTGTTCAATGTGGCTTTTGTTGCTCCAAGACTTGGTTGTGCACGTGGTGCTGGGGTTTGAACTCGCATCCTTGCACATGCTAAGCAAGCGCTGTAACTGCCGAGCCACTGCTCCAGCCCCAAGCAATAGCATTTCTTGAACACTTAGGGATGGACACCAGCAGCTTCATCTGGGAAAGCGATTTGGCATTGTCGGTCAAGTTGTGTATTTCTTGCTAATCTAGTGATTCCATCCCTACAGTCCCAAAAAGAAACCTGCCCATGCGTGCTCAAGTTGGTGACACGTTCCAGAACGTTCACCCACGTATTCATTCACGTACATGGTGGGTGACTGGAGGACGCCTCTTCTCTTTGCGTGGTGGAACGCTGCACGGAAGTTAGAAAGAAAGAAAGAAAGAACTTCATCTCTCCAGGTCACAGGAGCCCACTCCTCCACTGGCGTTGGGCGCCACAGTCTCCTAGTTCCCCTCCTGCCAGCCTCTCTTGTGGGACCCTTAAGAGGAAGACCTTACTTTGAAGTACTGGAATTCCCAGGGCTCAGGCTCTGCCCACATTTCTTCTCCACTTCTAAGTCCTTATGGGATTTCACTCAGCACCATGGCTTTAAAAACTATCTCTAACTGGCACAGTGGTGCATGGCTTGGGAGGCTGAGGCAGGAGGATCTCAAGTCCAAAGCCAGCCTCAGCAACTTAGCAAGGCCTTAAGCAACTTAGCAAGACTCTGTCTCCAAATAAAAAAATAAGAAGGGCTGGGGATATGGCTCAGTGGTTAAGCACCCCTGGGTTCAATCCCTGGTGCGCAACAACAAGAACAACAACATAAAACCCATCTCTATATTGATAACACTCAAACAGCATCTCCAGCCCCATCCGTCACCAGAACTCGACCCAATGGCCAAGTGCATGCGGAGCCTCTTCCTGGGTTATTCAGAGCCAGTGACAGCGCGCCCGCTGCGGAATTAGTCACTCTTCACCCGGACCTTCCCATGTAGCTTACGACTTCCTCTGTCCACTCGGGCAAACTCGAGCTCCGTTCTTGATTCTCCGTCTCACACATCACCCGGCTGCAGGCTCTGCCGGCTGTGCCTTCCAACTGCATCCCACCCGGGACCCTTCTCAGGCCCCTGGCCCCAGCCGACGGCTTCTGCTCGCCCGCCTGTGTTGCTGGGACCCCTCCTGCAGCCTCCCACATCCATTCTCTACAGGAAGCGTGACAGAACCTTCCTGAAAGCCCCCGAATGGCTTTGCTCTCCCTTTCTGGAATTCTCTTCCACCCAGGCATCTGCCTGACTCCCACCCTCACTTAGCACAGGCTTCTGTTCGGGCCCAGGAGTTCTCTATCTCCTTTCCTGCTTCACCGTTCTGCAGCACACTTCCTCTCCCAGATACTCCTCGTGCACTTGCTGTCTGTTCTCCTGCTGCATTCTGAGCTCCATAAGGGTGGGGCTGCTCCTATCGGTGCCAAGAATGGTGCCTTGCTCCTAACGCACACTCAGAAACACTCCGAACACAGGACTGTGGACACATCTGTAAACATATGCTCAAGGGCTCGAGCGGTGGCTCTGTGGCCAGAGCGCTTGCCTTGCATGCGTGAGGACCACACACACTAAGTGTTGGAGAAACAAAGGCCAAATGGAAAAATAAATAAAATTGATTCTCTTCTCTTTCTCTCCCTTTCTCTTTAAAAAAAAAAAAACAAACCAAAACCATACCATATATTCAGTGTAAAAGGAAATTGTAGAAGAATATGAATAATACCACCTAAGTGAGAATTTAAAATTAATGGGAAATGTTTTATATATATTGCTTTTGCAATGTGAGTATAAACATATAAGAGAATGGGATTTCTGCTTATGGCCATGCTAAAATAACTGGCACTACATTATACCCCCCTGCTAGAAGCAAAAATAAAACTAGATTGAAAAAATGAAACTTAGTTGGGCACAGTGGCGCACTCCTGTGATCCCAGTGACTTGGGAGGCTAAGACAGGAGGATCAGAAGTTTGAGGCCAGAAGGAACAAAGAATCTCAATATAGAAAAGGAAACTGAAAAAGATTCAAATGGCTATTCTGGAACTAAAAAATACATATACAAAATAAAGAACCAGTGGATGGGCTTAACAGCTGATAATACAGAAGAAAAGATTAGCAAACTTTAGAGCAGAACAATAGAAAATATAAAGTAGGAAGAAAAATGGCTAAAAGCTAAATAAAACAGCTCAGCAATAACATCAAGTGGTCTAGCGCTAGCGAGGACAGAGGCAAAAGAAGAAACACCGCGGAAATGACTGAGATGTCCAGATTTGATGGAAAACATGATTCAAGCCGCTCAATGAACTCCAAGTAGGAAAAACATACAAAAGAATGCACTGGGGGCTGGAGCGGTGGCTTGGCGGTTACGGCGCTTGCCTGGCATGCGGGAGGACACGGGTTCAAACCCCAGCACCACGCACACAGCAACGAAAGCCACGTGAAAAAGATCAATAAAATTGATTCTCACTGTCCTCCTCTCTTTAATTAAAAAAAGAAAACCTTTGGGAAAAAAAAGAATGCGCTAGAAGGAGACATCAATCTTACGACACTTTTCTCCCTCTTCAATTCCATCTGAAAAAGATCCTTTTAAATTATCCAAAGATTTGACGAAAATATAACAAAATGTTAACATCTGCCAAATTCAGGTCGATAATTGCATTTTTAACATTTTTTCAAAATAAATTTTTAAACATTCTCTCTCCATCTTTGGTGCACACTCAAGATTCTTTCCGTAAGTTTTACAGGTTCAGAAAAGGTGGGAGCTCAAAGAGATGGCCTGGGCAGGTCTCAGAGAGAGAGGTGGCCTGGACGGGTCTCAGAGGTGGCTGTGCTGCCTCCGCACCTCCTCATCAATGGGTGCGTTTCAGAGGCGCGGAGCCAGGACCAGTAAAAGGTCACTTAAGCGGCCACATGGGACCTGAAGCTCTTTGGCTCCTGTTCCACCATCCTGTCCGTGCTCCGTGTTACCATGTAAGTTTCTAAGCCTCAAAGTCCACCACCTCATTTGTGAACCTTCTGCAAACCCCAGCATCTTCTAGCTAAGGGCCCTGGGGAGTCCTGGACACTTGAAGACTGCAGGAGGAGGCTGTGCTGAGGTGGGTGGAGGCCGTGGTGCCCCCAAATGCCACATGCAGGAATCCAGTCGTCTGGCTGCCTCCCCGCCCAGTCTCCCATATCGTTCAGGTACCTTGGGAAGCCCAGATTGGAGATCTCCCCAGATGCTGTGAGGCCACCACATCAGCTCCCGAGAGCTCCTGCATCTGTGGCCTTCTCATCCTTCCCCAGCCGTGACCCTGGGGTCGGCGCCAGTTCTCTTCTCACCGCCACAATTCTCTTGCTCCTCTGCAGCCTCCCCCCCCCCCCGCCCCGTCCCAGCCGTTGTCCTCCATCACCCCAGAGGATCAGGGCATCCTCCTCCCAGCAGGCCGAGCGGGCTCTGTGAACCTCACCCTTGACCCTGTCACTGCTGCCTGCTTCACCCCTGCACCAACCCCCTTCTACTCTTCAACAGCTGTCACCAGCCCTGTGGGGCGCAGCCTCTCCCCTTCCCCATAATGGGCTCACTGTGCTCAAGCCGCACTCCCTCCACTGCTCTCCTCCACTCTGAACTTGGCTCACTTTTTTTTCTTGTACCAGGGATTGAAGTCCAGATGCTTAACCACTGAGCCACATCTCCAGCCCCCTTTCATTTTGAGACAGGGTCTCGCTCAGTTGCTGAGGCTAGCTTTGAACTTGAGATCCTCCTGCCTCAGCCTCCCCAGCCGCTGAGATTACAGGCGTGTGGCTGGCTGGTTCACTATTTGGGGGGGGGGGGTGTTTACCAAATTTCTTTATTTAAGGAATGTTATAAATTAAAGAACTCAACTGGATGTGTTTAGAACAACTGGTAGAAAGGGAGAAGGTAGCCCTGCACGCGAGCACTGCCTTGGTGACCCGGAACTCAGCCTGAGGCTAGGCTCTCCCATTGCTGCCTCCCATTCTGCCCTGCCCACTGCTGGGCGTCACTGCTCCTCCAGGTAGTTCGTCTCTATGAAGTTTCGCAGGTGGAGGGCAGCAGCAGCAGCCAGCGGTTCACCTTCCTCCAGGCGCACAGCGCTTCCACCACCACCTGGACGCTCTGCCAGTCGCCACACTCCGAGTTCCTGAGTCCTGGAGGAAGATCCGGCAGCCTCGCTGGTTCTGCAGCCTCATCAGCTCCTCATGGGGCTGGTGAAGGAGGTATCCGGCGACATTCTTCAACACCACATCCCCACGGTCAACGCAGTAGGCCATGGCCAGGGAGATTCAGGAGGCTAGCGCTCCAGGTTGATCTGGCCATTGATGGCGGCCTCCAGGTCCTGGAGGCTCTGCAGCTCCTGCGAGATGGGGCGAGGTCACCATGGCCCAGCTGAGGCCTCCGCAGTTGGAGGTCGCCCTGCGGAAGTGGCAAGGTGGCAAAGGGCTGCTGGCTCCTACCGGTGGCCCGGGTGGGGGTCCAGTGCTGGTTGTCCAAGCACAGTTGAAGCAGGAAGTCCCCAACTCCCAGCTGAGAACATCAGGCCTGGCTCACTGTTGTATGCACGGGCCAGTGATTGAACCCAGGGGCGCGTAACCATTGAACCTCAGCTCTTTTTATTATTATTTTTTAAATTTCGAGACAGGTTATAAGTTGCTTAGGGCCTCGCTAAATTGCTGAGGCTAGCCTCTAATTTAGCTTCCAGAGTTGCTGGGCTTACAGGCATTCACCACTGCACCCAGGATCTCTGGGCTCGATTTACCGGTGCTTAATACCTTGGCTGAAAAGCCACTTCCTCAGAGAGCTCCTCCCTGACCCCTGAAATCTAAATAGATCTTTTCCCAATTTGATAATCTCTCCTCACAGTCTTGACTTCTCCTTGGAAATTGTTGACTTCCAACTGGAAATTCTTCTGTGCAGCCATTTATGTGGTTCTCTGTCCTAACATTTCAACTCCGTGCATGCAAGGTCCCTGTCCCCTAGAGTCTCATGTGACATCTGACTCACGACAGAAGGCCCTGCACACCTGTCAGCCAGGGACACTGGTACCCTGCCTCCCACACCAGGTCACGATTTCCCCAAGGGCTACCTCAGCCATTTCCCAGCATTGTGGAAGCTCCGGGTGCTTTGAGAAACCACGTATTTATTTTACAGGAGATGAAAGCTTTCTTTCTGAAACTTTGTGACCAGAAAAGAAGCAGCTTTCAGTAATTTGGGATGAAGATATTTGAGGCACCCAGCAGAGCAGAAAATAACTGTGGTTTTAAGTCAACACTGTCATAGCAGAAACAGGAAAGTTCCAGAAAAGACTAAGACATAGATGACCAAGAAAATGCCATGGGCGTCTGTAGCTTCACCAGCCAGTCCCTTGGCACCTGTGGAAAGCCTGGTGCATCAGGGTATGGGAGCCCCTCCCCGAGCCTGCCCCGGAGCAGCCCCCAGCTCGCTCACTCTTTTTTTTTTTTTAACTGGGGATTGAACTCAGGGCTTTACCACTGAGCCACATCCCCAGACCTTCATTTTTTTTTTTTTTTTAAGAGAGAGGGACAGTGAGAAAGAGAGAATTTTGTTTAGTTTTTCATGTGGCTTTTGTTGCTGTGACACTGCTGTGTACGTGGTGCTGGGGTTTGAACCCACGTCCTCCTACATGACAAGCAAGCGCCATAACCGCTGAGCCACCGGTCCATCCCCTCCCCACCCTTTTTTTTTTTTTTTTTAAAGAGAGAGGGACAGTGAGAGAGACAGAGAAAGACAGAAACAACTTTATTTAGTTTTTCACATGACCTTAGTTGCTGCAACACTTAGTTGCATACGTGGTGCTGGGGTTTGAACCCGGGTCCTCGTGCTTGCCAGGCAAGCGCCGAAACCACTGAGCCACTGCTCCAGCCCCTCCCCACCCCTTTTTTAATATTTAGTTTGAGACAGGGTCTCATTAAGTTGCTTAGGGTCTCCCTAAGTTGCTGAGGCTGGCTTTGAACTTGTGATCCTCCTGCCTCAGCCTCCCAAGCCACGGGGATTACGGGTGTGCACCAGCATCTTACTCATGGTTCACAAGGAAAAGCCTCCACCCCCACCTTGGCAGTATCTGTGGAAATTGTTCACCTACCTGCTGCCCTGGTGCCCTGTGCCCCCCACATTTCTGTTACATGAACTGCTAATAGAGTCCCTCGGTGCCTTAAGCTCGATTAAACCGTTTCTGCCGCTTGCAACCCTGAGAATCCACACCCACAGAGTCACTGACACAGATGCCCCCAACTCCATGTCCCCAGCTGTCCCATTGCATCCTGACGCTCCACT
Source organism: Aplodontia rufa (assembly GCA_004027875.1). Taxonomy (NCBI): domain Eukaryota; kingdom Metazoa; phylum Chordata; class Mammalia; order Rodentia; family Aplodontiidae; genus Aplodontia; species Aplodontia rufa. Next base: position 361,498 of record PVKS010000017.1, read on the forward strand.
CTCCAAGGTCACCCTCCTGTATCAGAGCCTGAGAGGCTGGTTCCGACCTGCTGCCTGTCCCGCTCTCCTCCTGGTGTCCCTCCTGCCTCTGGCTGCCCTCCTCAGTCTCCCGCACTGTGCTCCTGCCCCGCTGCTGGTTGCCCTGGCACTGGGGACACTCTGCCTTGGAAGGTCTCAGCGCCCCTGCACCCTCAGCGCTGCTCACACTGAAATCAAGTTGACTGAACTATTTCTCCCCAGAATCCGCCACTCCTTCCAGTAGGATCCCAAGGGCACAGGGTCCCATCAGGCCAAGAACTGAGGATTTTCTCTGGCTTGATTCTACTCTCTGAAGGGCACTCAGGCCCTTTCGCCCCCTGGGCCACCAGCCTCCTGGGCAGATGCCTTCTCCAGGCAGCTGGGCCAGGGGCCTCTTTCTCCACTACCAGTCGGGCTGGGGCTCCAGAGCTGCCGGCCCCCAACACTGTCAGGAAATATTCACCACACGAACTCAATGCATCACCAGGACTGTCGGACGCACTGAGCATGTGCACAGCAGGTGTCATGCTGGAAGAGTTTCCACCTGGGGGGGAAGCAAGGCCAGCGCGCCTGGAAGGGTCGAGGCAAGGTTCCAACAAGCTCTGTTTCTATGGGCTAAGACCATACTGTCTGCAGGAGGGGAAAATCCCTCTTTCACGGCCGTCCAACAAGTGCACAAAAGGTACCTTTTAAGAAGTCAACTCCCAGTTCCCAGGGCCTGACATCCCTCTTCCCTCCCAGCACTATTTATGAGAACTTGATTTGCTTCACCGCCTGCACCCCAAAGCTCCAGCAGGAGCAGCAACATCTACTCCTACCGATCATTCTGTCCCCAAGCACACTGCTCCCGTCCTTCAGCGCTGCGGCTCTGGACTCCTAACCACCGTCTGAAGCCAAGGCCCACATCTGGGGTCTTGGAGGGACGTGACTCATCCAGAATCACACACTGTTGAAAGACGGAAGCTGGGCTTCAGCCCCTGGGCAGTACAACTTGGAGACCATGTTCCAGAATCCAGGGCCCAGAGAAGCCAGGCAGTTGGTGCCCGGAGATCCCCCAGCTAAGAGGGTATGGGGGTTGAACTGAGGTCCCCACATTCCTGGACCCTCAGAATGTGACCTTATTTGGAATATGGGAATTTACACATGCAGTTAAGATCTCGAGATCAACTCATGCTGGATTGAAGGTGGGCCCTGTATGCAGGGACCAGTGTCCTTAGGAGAGGGGAGGACAGGTCTTGTGACGATGGAGGAAGAGATTGGGTGAGGCAACCGCAAGCCAAGGACTGCTGCTTGTCCCCGCCCCGAAGCTGGGAGTGACCTGGGACTGAGCCGCCCCCGGAGCCTCCAGAAGGGTGAATCCCACCGACACCTCGATTTTGGACCTCTGTCCCCCAGAACTGAGTGGGAATAAATCCATGCAGTGAGCGCCCAGCCTGAGCCACTTTATTACAGCAGCCCTAGGACGCCCGTGCAGAGGGCGTGAGCCTGAATCAACCTGCGCACCCGGCGTTCTCTCCCTCTGCCCTCGTGGGACACACCTCCCACCTGAACCCCGAGGCCACCACCAAACCACCTGGACGCAGCCTGTCTCTGCAGCCACCTCTGCTCCTGGCTCGCAGGCCACCCTGCCTGCTGTCACTACATGCCTCTGATGACTCCGAGAAGCGGGCAGGGTGGGGACAGTCTCTCCATCCTGCAGTTGGGAAAACTGAGGCACAGGGGAAGAGAACCCTGGCCTGAAGCCACCCTGTGTCAGTGGCACGTGACGAGATGGGGGAGGGGGCATGTCAATGGGTGTGCCCTCTGTAGAGGGCCACTAGACACTTCTTTTCTACTTTTAAAGAGACAAGGTCTTGCTGTGTTACCCAATCTGGCTCCAAACTCCTGGGCTGAAGTGATCCCCTGCCTCGGCCCCCTGAGTACCTGGGAATACAAGCATCTGAAAAAAGATATTTGAGTCTCTCTGCCATGCCGGGGGTGGGCAGGTAGGCAGGGATCTGCCTTAGACAGGTTTCTATCAAAATTTACCCAGACACAGGCGCGTGGATGAGTGCTACATCGGCCCCAAATCAGAACCCAGCTAAGGCTCTGTTGCTAAATACACCGTGGTGCAGCCGTGCAGGTGACAAGCACGCCCACCTGTGTGCCCAACCAGAAAGCTGTCCCCCATCCGTGTCAACAGGGAAAACAAGATCAACCCCCAACCCAGTTTCTTCCTGGAGAGGAGGAGTGGGAGAGGGATGAGGGGTGAAAGAAACTTTGCATTTTTTCCCCTGTTAGTTTTCACCATAAGCATCATCATTTTTAGAGTAAGATCCAGCCTGCAAAGAATTGGATGGTAAACTGGAGGAGATGGCGCAGGCTGTAATCCCAGCAAGGCCGAGGCAGGAGGATCGCAAGTTCAAAGCCAGCGTCAGCAAGATGCTGTCTCAAGATAATAAAATAAAAAGGGCTAAGAATGTAGCTCAGTGGATAAGCATCCGTGGATTCCACCCCCAGTACCAAAAATAGAAAGAGAAAGAAAGAAAGAATTAAGTGGTGAGTAAGTATTTAGTGGAGGCAGGGAGAGAATGAATCAAATATATATAACTTGAATCCCTGAATAAGAAAACAAAAATAACAGAATAAAGATATAATGCAAGAAAACTTCCCTGAAACAAAAGAGGACTTTTAAGTCATTTTATAGGTAAAACTGGTAGAAAAGGATAATTTCATAAAGTTCACCCTAATCTACGTATGTTTCTTAATGCTGAGGACTTGTTTGAGCAGAGCTGTTGGAAACAAAATCCTAAGCGAATGATAAATCTAGCGTGTGAACTCCAGTCTTCCAGCTTTGTTCCAAGATACTCTGCCGAGGGAAAATATGGCAGAAAAGTTTAAAAAAAGGAAAAGCAACAAGAGGGGCTGAAGCAGTGGCTCAGCGGTTATAATGCTTCCTTGGCACGTGCAAGGACGTGGGTTCAAACCCCAGCACCACGTACACAACGAAGTATCAGACAAAAGCAACCTGAAAAAAAAAAACTAAATAAAAATTGATTCATTCTCTCACTGTTCCTTTCTCTTTAAAAACAAACAAATATAAAAAGCGACAAGAATGATGGTAATTGTAAGAGGAGGAATCAAAGCCCTGAGGTGCAGTCTTCCCTCCTTGACAGATGGGGAAACTGAGGCCCTGAAATGTGGCAGCCCACACCACAGTGGGCGGCCCATGGACCTGCACCTGGGTCTCCTATCCCTGGTGCAGGGGAACTGTCCTCACCCCTGGCTGTGGCTCCCTCCCCGCTGCACTGGGACCATGGGCATTTCAGCAACTACGTGACACTTGACCCGCCGCCATCCTGGCCAAGCCTCTCTCTGCTGCTGGGAGGACGTCCCTGCTCCTCCTAGCTTTCTGCAGTCACTCTGCATTTCCTGCCAGCAGCCAGAGGGCATTGCTCCAAACAGAATCCGGCAGGAGGAGGGCTCACTCCAGCAGGCCCGGCTGCCCTCAGCACCTTAGGAGAGCTCCCACCTTCCCTGGGGAGAGCCACCTTCAGGCCCAGCCTGAGTGTATTAACAGCGTGGCTTTGGCAGAAGAGCGTTCCACTGGGGAGGCGAGGTTCTTTTCAAAGGTCAGGTGGAAGGTGCCCCTGACATTGGTCCCCAGAGAAACCTCTGTGGGCCTCCCTGGCCACCAGCACTTCACACCTCCTGCTCTCCTGTGGACCCCTGCCTCTGCCTGTCCCCCTTTGCTGGTTTGAATCTGTTTCCTTCTGCAGCCGTGAGGACACTGCTTGATGGCTCCCACCTCGTGAGGCACTGAAGCTGCTCCTGGGGACCCTGCCATCTTCCCTTGGGTTTCCCATTGATCGTAAAATGAAAGAGCCAACCGCCTTGGTGAGCTGGTGAGCTGTGTCCGACCTCGCCTGCCGCCCTGGGGGCCCTGCCACGTTGCCTCCATCTCCTCTCCTCCTGGGCGGGTCCTGCAGCCACAGGGCCTTTGCACTGCAGGCTGCCGGAACACGCAGCCCCGCTTCACCCATGACTGTCATCTGTCTTCCTTTTCCTCTGCCAGGTCCCTCTCAAGCGTCCCAGCTCCCGGGAGCTGGCCACCTACTTGTGTGACGGAGTCTGTCGCTTTACCCTGACAGAACACTGCCAGGCCTGGGGGCTCCTGTTCACACCACAACGGCTGCGCCTTGGGGAGCTGCCACACTCTGGATGGAGGCTGAATGCTCTCCTGCAGGGCAGGCAGGGCGACTTCAAGCCCCATCACCTGCCCCCCAGGGCACCGAGTTCTGAGGAAAGCCTATTTTTAAAATCAGGGAAGTCTTTAAATAAGCGTAGAAGTTTTTCCTTCTCTAGGGTGGGGAGGAAGTAAGTTCAAGGTTCATGAAAACAACGCCTATACCAGCTGACAGCTCGGTGGGAGGAGCCCGCCAGGCAGCCCAGGCCCCCGAACCTGTGCCCCTGTCCTGTGTGGTCAGGGACCTTCTCGGTTTGACAGACCAGGTCTCAAACTTGGCACAAGGATCGTAAGGCTGCGTGGGGATATTTACAGGAAGGGAAAAGCACAGGTTATCAGAACTATCTCCAGAGCACCTGCCATTAGAGCAGGGCAGAGACCCCCACCGTCTACAGATGAGCAAACGGAACAGAGAGGCCAAGTGCTTGGCCCAGGTCACACAGCCAGTGTGAAGCAGAGCCAGGCCTCCAGCCTAGGCTGCCCAGCACAGGGGAAAGGTGACCACCAGGGGAGTGACACAGGTCCAGAGTCTGCATCAACAGTCACATCAACCAGGGCACGAGCCGTGCACCTGGTTTCACAAAAGCAGAGAAAGAAAATTTTCTAGTTATCCAGCCAGAAATTAAGAGTTGTGCTAGGGGCTGTGCTGCACACTAGGAATCCCAGCAACTGGGAGGCTGAGGCAGGAGGATGGCAAATTCAAGGCCAGCTCTGGGAACTTAGCAGACTGTCTCAAAATAAAAAATAAAAAGGGTTAGGGATGTAGCTCAGGGGCAGAGCACCCTAATTCAATCCCTAGTATGGAAAAAGGGGGGATTTTCTAAGCAGACCTGGCTTCCAGGCTCCCCAGAAGGGAGCTAAAGAATCAGGGGGGCAGAGGGGCCCCTCACCATGGAATCTCCAGCACCCACGCTCTAAGGCCCCTGCTCAGAGCTTCCCATGTGAAATCCTGTTTAATCCTCCACCACGATTAGGGTTAGGGTTAGGGTCCCTATTTTATAGAAGAGGAAAACTGAGGTTCAGAGAGGTGGGCAGAGGCAGACAGGGACCGGAGAGGGGCAGGAGGACAGCACCCACAGCTGGCTGGCGTCTTCCTGGCTACTGTCAATCATGTCTGCGCAGGGGCTAAAGACCCCACGGGTTTCACCTACCAAACAGCTGTTTCCTTCTTAGAAACCATGGGAGCCAGACGATGACCAAGCTCTAAAAGCAGCCACGGGAGCACGTTTTCCAGAACACCACGAGCAAGCTCAACAGCGTGAGCAGGAAAGAAGCGCAACCTCTCCCCAGGGAGAGGTGGGTTTGCTGAACGCACGTGGTCCTGGCCCGCTCTTCCAAGCTCCCTGACTGTGCGGTGCTGTGCGGTGACGTGACAGACAGGGCCCTGCCCCCAGCAGTTCCCCAGGCTGTGAGCTCTGTGGTTCTGCATCCAGGCTCCCTGCCACTGAGGCTCCTGTACCACTCAGACCCCCAGACACTTGCGGGCCCCTGCCCAGCTGTAGCTGGTGAACAGACCTCACATCTACTCTCAGCGTTACTAGGGTGAAACCTCCAGCCAGAAGAGGGAAATGCGAAAGATCCCCACACCCAACTCTGCCTCTCCGCCTCTCCACCCCCAACTCTCAAACCTGCAATCAAAGGATTCTTTTCTGCCATCAGTGATGCGCACCAGACTGACACCTTTTCGATGGCTGAGGAGTCATGTGGCCTGATCACTGAATTCTGATGGCTTCTTATTTTTAGCTCCTTGATCAGCAATTCTAAGACCACGTTTTCTCAGACTTGGACATCTCCTGCAGCAGGTCAGCTTCAGTGCTGTGTTGCATGACTTCACCCACAACGCTACTGTTTTCCATGGGCTGGGGATCAGGCCCAGGGCCTCATGTGCTCCACCTGGAGCTGCCCCCAACCCCCCCCCCCCGCCACAGTACATAAAATGATGGTGCATCTACATTATTCTTAGCATTTAAAGTGCTAGGAAGCAGAGCCGTAACTTGTAAGTTTCCCCTTTTAAGGATCACTTCCTTTCCCATTAGTGGGACGAGCAGACTTGAGTATCAACAGTGGCATGATTTCTGATACAAATGGTCACCTTTCCTCCAGCTGTAGGGCCTGACCCAATCCCAGGCACAGGTACCACCGAGCTCTTCTCTCCGCAGCGACATTCCCTGTACTGTTCTGGTTTGCTTACCTTCATAGGGAATTGGGGCTGGAGCAGTGGCTCAGGGGTTACAGCGCTTGCCTGGCATGCGTGAGGACGCAGGTTCAAACCCCAGCACCACGTACACAACGAAGTGTTGGAGCAACGAAAGACACATGAAAAACTAAATAAAATTCTCTCTCTGTCCCTCTCTCTTTAAAACAAACATAACAGGGATTTGCAAATGGGAGAAAGGTCAGCGCCGCATCTGTCTGTTTGGACACCACACAGACACCGTGTTGATGACAATACCTGGGACCCTAACTCCTACAGGCACTGGGCCATCCTTGGAAATTCAAGGTCACCCGTTTCCACTCCAGGTCCTGCTGACCGTCACATGGCTCAGCCCAGTGCCACCCTTAGCTCCTGTAGCACCAGCCTCCAAGCTCACCCCCGCCAGACCCCAGAACCTCCGAGCGAACACCAGAAAGGTAAGCTAACTCTTCCTTCCTCATTTGAAACTTCTTCAACCAATATCCCGCAGAGCCAGCCATCTGCATCCCAGCCATCAACAGAGTTCATCATTCCCACTCAGTGGCTACAAGATCCAGGAGGCCAAGCGTTTGCTTTGGAGCCAGGGCAGGTTGAAATCCCCTTTGCCACTTCCTAGCTGTGCGGTCTTGAGCAAGGGGCTCCAGTTCTCTGTGCTGCAGTAAGCTGACCTGGAAAGTGGGATGCTCAGGAAAAGCCTGAGTGGGCTCAGGATGTGCCTGGCACTCAGAGACTGCAGCCCTTCAGGGGCTGGCGTGGTAGCATCTTCTCATCATTTTTCATATAAGGAAACTGAGGCGAGGGAGGTGAAGGGCCTGGCCTTGCGACTCATGTTATTAAAACATGAAGCTGGGATTTGAGCAGGTCAGCTTGGACCACCAGGCTCCCCAGAGGTCATGAGAAGCCCTGCCACCCTGCACATGTGTGGCTCTAAGGTCGGTGGAAACGCCACCAATAACAGAACCACCGTCTCAAAGACAAGGGATGCTTTAATGCAGCAAAACCGCATAATGCAATTTACCTTCTCATCACGGGAGCTCATCTTCCTGCTGCCTCTGGATGGATCTGGAAAAGAACACAGTCTTCTTAGATGAGTTCGAAGGTGGTGCACAGTATAATCCTAGCTACTCGGGAGGCTGAGGCAGGAGGATCGCAAGTTCAAAGCCGGCCTCAGCAACTTAGCCAGGCCCTAAGCAACTTAGACCCTGTCTCAAAATAAGAAACAAAAAAGGGCTGGGGTTGTGGCCCAGTGGTTAAGCACCCCTAGGTTCAATCCCTGGTACAAAACAAAACAAAGCAAAACAAAACAAATCCCAACAAAAACCCAAAGACAGGTTAGTTCTAAGTTAGTTTTAACAGTTTGAAGAGAACATAAAGCTCAAAATGTATGTAGAAGGACATGTACCCCAGATATACACCCAAAAGAACTGAAAACAAGCATTCCAACAAATACCTGTGGGAGTACTGGTTCCACTGTTTGGAGATGGTGAATAATATGCAGTAGAAGTATTCACCATCTCCAAAAGATGGAAACAACCCAAATCTCCATTGATGGGAGTGGATAAACAGAATGTGGTATATCCGCCCCCATGGAATATTATACAGCTGTAAACAGGAACGAGGCACCAACAGCTGCAACCCCGCAGATGAACCTTGAAAACTCCACACTAAGCGAGGGCAGTTAGACACCAAATGTCACATGCCACATGATCCCCATTTCTATGAAATACCCCAAATAGGGAAATCCACAGAGAAGAAAGACTGGTGGTTGCCAGGGCCCAGATGAAGGCAAGAGCGGGGAGTGGCTACTTAAAGGGGATGGAAGTGTTCTGGAAGTCAGTACAGGGGACAGCTCGAGGGCCGCACAAAGTTGCAAATGCCCCGGGTGCTGCTGAACTGTGAACTTCAAAATGGTTAATTTTATGCTATGCAAGTTTCACTCCAATTCCAAAGACAGACACCGTAGTCCAGCAACAGGGTTGCTCTGAGAAGCATGGCGAGGACTACGTGCCCACCCACAGGGGGCTGGTCAGCTTGTCTGATGTGCTGGAGAGCAGCAGCAGGCTGCCCAGTCTTCACAGGAGGATGTGGAAAGGACAGGAAGTCACACTACAGCAGGACACGTACCGGATGGCCCTTCCATGCAGAAAAAATAGGCACAGGCTTAAAAACCTTTCTCTACGCCTAGAAGGACGGCCACCTTGGGGCTCGGTGGCTGTCTTCCTCCTCTGTGCCCCTATAAAGCCTGAACTTTTACAATGACTATGTGTTACTTTGCAAAATTATTTTTAACACAGATGACATATGTATGTAGTAAAAACTTTAAATACTTCAAAAAAAAAAGAACAGTGACAGAGAAAGTTCCCTCCCACCCCAACTCCTTCCCAAGGCGGCTGCTCTTGGCGCCGTCCTGTGCAGCAGTCTGGGGTAGGCGATGGCTTTCCGAACACACACAGCTACGATTCCACTCCCCCTTCGCGTGAGCCTGCACGGGGTGAACCTTGCTCCCGTTTCCTGAAACCCGTGGGTGAGTCGCCTTGACGTGGCAAAAGGGGCTTTGCAGATATGAGCAGGAAGTCTGAGATGGGAGCAGCCTCTGCAAGTGGAGACAGGAGACTGAGGAAGCAGCGAGGTCTGAAGACATCTCTGCTGCTGGCTTTGAAGGCAGAGGAAGAGGCCCAATGCGGCCACCTGGGGATGTTGGGGGGATCTGCTGGCGGATCCCCCCCCAGAGCCCCCTCCATCTGGGCTCACCGAGACTGGTTTTCGACCTGCGACTCACGGAAGGGTAAGGGAATAAGTGTGGGTGTCTAGTTCACCGGACACGGACAGTCTTCTCTTGTTCCAGTGTGCCAATGAGTATCTCTACATGCCTTGTGTTATTTTTATAACTAAACTATTACCGTTTTGAAAAAAATTCACATATAAAAAAGTCTGTTCTCTCCCCACAGTGCAGGCTGACTGCACACAGGACTGTCTCAGGTTGACTAAGAGCAGCTTCTGCAGCCAGTGGAGTTTAGCTGGGTGCATCCCCAGCCTGGGACCCTGGGGGCCTTCACCCTGGCCGCACAAGAGGAGCTCCAGTAGATCCAACTTCACAAATGAAGATGCAGGGGAAGATTAAGGTGCCCTGAAGATTCCCTTCCTTGCTAGAAGAAACAAAGCTGGCACACACATAGGAGAACACCCAGTGTCACCCATTCAATTAGAACTCCCATGCTCTGCCCATTCAACTAGCCAAAACAAACAAAAGTGATAAAACCCAGTGCTTTTGGGGCTGTGGGGAAACTTACACAAGCTGATGATTGTTCTAAACAGGCAGCTGGTAGCATGTGCCAGATGGCTTCAAAATGACCAGCCTGAAGGCTTCGTTTTGGAAACAATATTTCAAAGAAATCACCTGATAGCAAAAACAAAGCCACACCCACATTTGCACAATGTGCACCACAGTGTCCATAGCTAAGTTGGAAATTCTGGGTAAAATCTAGAAGAGCCCCCACTTCAGGGCCAAGCCGGAGGTGGCGGAGGGCTGTTAGGAGCACGGCAATCTGAGGTCCGTGCAGAGATGGAGAAAGAACGCTGTTCAGCAACAAAGGGAGAGGCGCAGGCCTCCGCTGCTTATCCACCCTGCTGGCAACCGTACAAAATTATCCTGCTGGGTCCTGGGGAACCCAAGGTGGAGAGGCAAGAGAACAGGTCAGGCAGGGCCTCCTGGGTAGGCTGAAAGTTCAGCCCCGGAGGAAAAAAAAAAACCAAACAAGCCAGATCACTCCCCAGGCCCCAGCGCTGGGAAGAAAAACCCCAGTCATGCCCTAGAGAGCAGGCCAGCGTGCAAGCACTGCTCCTTCAAGTGCAGCGGACACTCTCCTGGGGAAGTGACATTTACGGTTTCCTGAATTTCAAGGGGCCAAGTCATAAGAAGACTGCAAGGAATGGCAGCCAGGGAGAAGCTGGGCACAGGCCCCAGAGAAGGCAGAGCTCAGGGGAAGGAGGCGGCTCGAGCTGCAGAAGAGGCACAGGGGGCACAAGCACAGAGGGGTTCTGACAGATGCTGAGGGTGTGGGGTCAAGGGTGGCTGCAGCGGCCTGCAGTGATGGCAGCCTGCACCTGGAGGTCGGAGTGGGGATCTGGTGGCCAGACTCATATGCTCCGTGGGGAGACCATGCTGCTCCCCAAGGCACCTGGCTAGGACAGGCGGCTGCAGCAAGAACACACTGGGCTTCCTTCTTGCCAAATAGTGAGTGAGTGTGAGTTGCGGGGAGGCTTGGGGGCTGCAAAGGAGTCTGTAATTATGCAAGTCTTAGCCCAAAGACTGTCCAAACCCTAACTTTACCAGCCTTTCCCCCAGGGGAGTCACAGGGGAGAAGTTGCTGACCCCAGCCTTGGTCTTACTCAAGTTGCTGGTGAGGCTGTCCGGAAACACTGCAGATCTCAGAGCTCCCTGATCAACCTGAGGTTACAGGGACCCAGGCCAGAGAAGCGCGCTCAGAGGTGTGGAGAGGACACAGCTCCCTAGTAACCTAGTGCCAGGCACCGGGCTGTCTTTACACCTGGCACCTCATTTAATCTCAGCAATCCTGTGAGGGAGGGGCCAGGCTGAACCCCACGGAACAGGATTAGTTACATGGCTAATCCTGCAAGAGCCCCTCAGCCAGGGAACTTCCCGAGTGGAGCTGGGCGGCCTGAGAGGAGGGCTCCCCCTCTTCCTGGAGTGCACCCCAGCCCTCGGGCTCCTTGGCCCCCTGAGCCCCAGAGGTGAAGGAACTGCTGCCTCCTGCGGGTGGGCGCTGGCTCTTGCCGGCCCCCTCCTCGGGTCCCCACCTACTTCTCCCCTCCGCTCCGCAGTCTCCCTGGGCGGCCCGGGCCGGGGCTTTCACAGACCTGGCCACGTTCTGGCTCTGCCTCCTCTGGCGTGGCCTCCGGAGCCTTGGTTTCTTCACCTGCAGGAGGGAGGCAGGATGAGATCTGCGGCACCTGTTGCTGCGGCCCTGCGGGTGATGAAGTGAAGGCACCTGGCCCAGGTGGCGCTCGGTGGGAGAGGACGGCTCCTAGCACCCTATTCCAGGGGGAGAAAACCGGGGCGAGGGCCGCCCTGCAGGATCCCGGCCGGGCACCCCTGGGAGGCAGGGTCCCTGGAGGGAGCAGGGGACAGGTCCTGCTGGGCACCCACGGTGAGGACGAGACCCCAGGGTGCAAGGGGGTCCCTGCTCCCCGGAGGGGCCGTAGAGGTGGGGAGAGGGCGCGACTCCTGCCCGGCACTCACCCCGCGCCCGCCGGTCCGCGGCCACCGCAGCGACTGGCGGCCCGGGGCGGTCGCCGCCCGCCCCGCCCTCAGGCTCCACCCCGCCCTCTGCGCCCGGGGGCTCTTGCCTGGGTGCCGGCGCCCGGTCCTCGAGCCCGCCGCCGTGCCAGCGTCCCTGCCCGTCCGCGTCCCCCGCCGCCCTCGCGATGTACAAAGGTCCCTCCCGGCAGCGGGCGGCGAATCACGAGACCCCTGGCCTGGCAGCCAGCGAGCGGGTGGAGGAGGAGGCACTTCCTCCGCGGCTGCAGGGGGCGAGGCCTGCGCACACCCCCTGTCTCGGAGGCTCCCAACCCTTAGGGTGGCCCCAGGGCCCGCGTCCCCGGACAACAGCAGTCACTCAGCTGTGGAGGGTGGCAGAAAGCCCTGAGCGGGTGGCCAGCCTGGACGCCTCAGGGATCCCCTCCACGGGGCTGAGGCTGCAGGTGAAGGAGGAGGCCTGGCTCCTTGGCCTTCCCAGCTCCTGCGCTTGTCCTCACCACACCTCCCGCTGCTCCGGTTCAGTCCCTTGGGGTGGTATGAGTTTCCTGTCGCTGCTGAAACACGTTGCCACAAACCCAGCAGCCTAGAAGGACACAGCTCCAAGGCCTGAACTCTTAAGTGGCTCATACAGGCCGACAGGGCTGCGTTCCTCCTGGAGGCTTGGAAGGAAGCCAGCTCCTTGCCATGACCAGGTGTCCAGCTCACAGAAGTGCCTGTGTTCCTTGTTCCCTGGCCACATGGGTTCCCCCCTCTGCTGCCATCTCATAGCACCTTCTCCCTGGCCCTAGGAGAAGCCTGTGATTACTCCAGGGAAGAAAGATGACCCCTACTTCCCCTTGGTTCTCCCGTGTGCTCTTTGCCAGATCCAGGAACCCATTTAATACAGGAACTGGCTGACAAGAGAAAAGCGTGAAAGTCGGTCAGTTTTCCATTGCATGGTGATCTTCCCACAAGAGTAAAGTGTAAAGAAACGGCTGGAGCATGATGCTTTTATACTTTTTAAATGAAAAACAACTGGTGAAGGAGAGGCTGATCAGAGGAGTCTCTGGGCTGCAGTATGAAACTCCAGGGATGTCATGAGACATGGGAAGGACAGGGACGCAGCAGCTCCTGGAAGATGAGGACTACTTCCAAGAGCTTCATTTGGAGCCCTAATTGCTGGTCTTGTCCAGCCTCAGCTTGTGGAGGACATGGCTCCCTGAAGAATCTTCATGACTTGGGGTTGCATGTAGGGAAACACAAATTACATTTTCCCAAGCCAACTCAGCTGTGAATAACCAGTATCCCCTGGGCGTATTTTGAACCGGCTCATCTTTAACACCTTCATTTCATCAGTCCCACCCCCACTGGCACAATCCAGGACCTTCTGGGTCTCAAGATCCTCAACTTACAAGTTCAAGGCCCCTTTATCACTGAAGGCAACACCTCCCAGCTCCTGGGGTTAGGTCCTGATATTTTGTGGGGCATCATCTACCTTTGTAGAGATGTTCTGTGGGCTGCTACTGGCCTGCTTCCCCAGTCCTGCTGCAGTAGGCTTATTCTTAAACCATTTGGGTCTGCTCTCTTGACTTCTCATGCTCTGTTATCCTAACAGTCCCCTTCCAGTCCCCAAGGCATGGTCTGGTTCCTTTTAAACTTCTTATATTGAAAGCTCTCCTCTTCTCCCAGGACCAGGGAACAGCATGGAGAGGATGTGGGACTGTTCTGCCCTAACTTCCCTACAGTGAGGGGGGGATGAGGGAGAGGTCACAGACGTCCCCTGATCTCAGTGCCCACCTTTTCAGTCCTGCTGGTAGTCACAAGCTTAGTACAGGCAGATGGTGGCCTCAACAGGCAAGGCTCAACTCCAGCCCCGGGCCCCACCCTCTGGTCAACCCCCTGCCAAAGATAGCACGGCTATTGTCACCGAAATCCCTCTATTTCTCTCTCTTCTAGGGGATAGGAAAAAATCTCAATTGTGCTGTATCTTTATCCTCAGCACAGAATTTGGCACATAGTAGGTGCTTCACATTCCCATTGCATAAATTAATGAGGATTGAGCATCCTGCGAGAGAGGTGCACTATTATTGCTACGATTCAACACTGTACTGAAGATCCCAGCCAATGCAATAAAACAAGAAAAGTACAAAGATCGAAAAGAAACTTAATTGCAATCAGTGTACTTACCTCCACAAAATCTAAAAGACCCACATAGTATTGTGTCTACTGTGTAGCAGGCCCTTTCTAGGAACTTAACATAAGATGAAGGAATGGCCTCTGTCTTCACAGAGTTTTCATTTTGGTTAGGGAAGTAAAGTTGACAATCCTGTAGGCAGAGTAACCTGTGGTGTGCAGAAAGAGTCCAGAAGTTCCATGAACTTGGGTGGGAAAAAAAATTACATGTTTATTTTCATTAACATTTAATTGAAATTTAGCATTTTCTTTAAATATAGGCAACAAACCACAGTTGCGTTAACAAGACCAATCTTTTGTATCAGATATTTTGAAGTCATAATTACTGTATTACCTATATTTACCACTACTGCAAGCTTATATCAAGCCCCTGATCTCACAGTTTAATGCACCAAACAGGAACTTCATATACTTATCACAAGTTTAAAAATAATTAAAAACTACATTTCAGATAACTGTGCTTTGTAATGCAAGGCACTGAAAAACATTACTCTGAGAAGAGGCCCCGAGGCTTCAAAAAGATTAGGAAGTGCTTTAGAGGAAGGACCTAGTCTGCTGTGGCCAACACGGATCCAGTTCCCTTGCACAACAGGGGCCTGCCCCACCCCCAGCACTGCGCCCTGTGAGCTTGAGTGTGTGACAGTCGCATCTCAGTTTCTAGGTGTCCCACCTGACGTTCTTGGAGCGTTCTGAGGACCATCTAAGCCCGTTCCTGGGGGGCTGCGCCTGCGGTGTCCCAGATCAGCTGTGGCTGGGTCAGGCAGTGGCTGGCTGGCTTTAAGCGGAGGAGAGGGGGCTGCCTTTGCTGGGTTTGGTTTCCTCCAGGCAGGGTTTTTCCAGCCTCTGCTGTTGACTACTTCCCTTCCCAGGGCATAAGAGGTCTTGGCTCTAGGAGAATTGACAAAATGGAAAGGAAGAGAGAAGTAGAAGAGATTGCAGCCAGGGGTGAGCAGGGGCTCTGTCTGGACTTCCTAGAGTTACATCTGCGGTCTGGGTCTGGAGGCACATTTCCCAGCAGAGGATTCCTCTACAGCAGTGACAGCCACATGGTGACATCTACATGAGGCTTGGGTACTTATTTGTGATAATGTAGCTTTATTAAAAGGATATGTTGGGAACTGGGGCTGTTGCTCAGTGGTTAGAGCACTTGCCTGGGATGCACGAGGACCCGGGTTCAAACCCCAGCACCACATGCACAACTAAGTGTCAGAGAAGCAAAGACCAAATGAAAAACTAAATAAAGTTCATTTTTCTCCTCTCAATCTCTCCCTCTCTTAACAAGAAAAAAAGGATATGCTGATTGGGCTGGGGGATAAGCTCAATAGTAGAGCACTTGCCTAGCATGCATGACCCCCGGGTTTGATCCCCAGCACTGGGGGTGGAAAAGGAAAGAAAAAGGGAATGGCTAATTCTGACCCCCTTCCCTGATACTGCTTCCGGGGCCTCATTGTTCAGAATCACATAGAGGGGCAGAAAGGGCACAGGATTTGGCATCTCAGTCCTGCCTCCGCCCCTTCCCTTGCTGGCTGTGTTTTTTCATTAATACAGCAAATCATTTCTGAGTCTCAGCTGGGAGTTGGGGACTGAGAATGCAGAGGTGAACCACACAGGCAGGTCCCACTGCCCTCACCACTTACTCTGCAGGTGGCAAAGTGAACACTATTACAGAAGGAATGACCATGGCAGAGAACGAGAGGCAGGGACAGAGGTGAGGACTCATGGTGGTCTGAGGAAGTGATGTGATACTGAAAGCTGAGGCAGAGCCCACCACAAAGAGGGAACAGACATGCAAAGGGCAGGAGGTAGGAGACCCCATGAGAGACCAAAGGAGGCCAGGACCACTAGAGCATCCTGGGCTGGGGGAGAGGGGAGAGGGGTAAGCCCCGGACGGCAGAGGCCAGAGGCCAGGGCTTACATGGTGGTTCAGCAGTTAAATATACAGAACACGAACCGAAACAATCTAACCCTAATGAAATATGTAACGGGTGGCATCTGGCACATCCACAGCGTTAGGGAGCCTTCACTGCTACCTAGCTCCAGAACTTTCTTAAAACCCTGTACCATCAGTCAGCTGCCCCCATTCCTGCCTCTAGGGCATCACTGCACACGCCTTCTGCGTCTGGCTTCCTTTGCTGAGGCCAGGATTCCAAGGTTCATTAAGGTGGTGCCTGTGCCTGTGCTTCACTCCTTCCATGGCTGAGCTGAATTCCACTTCCCAGGTTCACCACACCCACTCATCCACTGATAGTCTCATTTTATTAAAAAGACCACTCTGGTTGCCGGGTGGGTGGTGGGTGGCGGAGATGGCCGGGCGGGTGGCAGATGCTAAAGGTCTGGACTTGCCTTGGGACTAGGGAAGGAAGAGGGGCGTGGACATTCCATCCCTCTGGGAGACAGAGCAGATGGATGGGAACTGTGGGTGTACTGGCCGCTGAGGGCAGTAACAGAGGAGCCTGGGAGAATGAGAGGTAGGGACAGAGGTGAGGACCCATCAGACAGCTGGGGCTGTTCTAGCTGTCTGATCACCTGTGTTTTAAATGGCTGACAAAGAGGGGTCAGGTGGGCAGCAGGTTGGAGTCTGGAACATGGCAGGGAGGTTTGGGCACCCTCAGGGCACAGCTGGGCTTGAGAGACAGAGCTGGGCAGAGATCCCCTCTGGAGCTGTGGATGATGGGGCCCAGGACAAAGCCAGAGGTGGAGGAGGTGAGGAAGAGGCTGCAGAGTAGAGCAACCCGGGTACCCTAGGGCACGTGGGGACCCAGAAGCCAAGAGGAGAGGGTTTCAGGCAGGAGGGGAGCCGTCCTGAGTGGCCAGGCGGCACTGGCGATGTGTGTGGGCCCAGTTCTCCACGTCCCTGGGCTCTTCCCACCTGTGAGGCTTCACGTGGGCACAGGCCCTGCATGTTTTCTGACTCCTTTTAGGGAGCAGCACCTGCCACCAAAGGACTCAGCTGCAGTGCCTTGTTCCACCTGCTGGCCGCTCATGGAAACTGCTCTCCCTGGGGTGGATTGGCCACCTGACACCCTGGGGGACTGCCCACCTTCTCTCCACCAAAGGAGAAAGCCCACACCCAACTGGGACATCCCAGCTCCCTGACCATCATCCTGCTCAGGAGAGGACCAGTGCTGGGCTCCTAGGAAGTGTCCTTCTGCCTCTCCCGGAGACAAGGCCAGGAGGCCACGTTCTCTGCCTAGGAGAGCCGGCTGAGATGGAAGGTGCCTGGGTGCTGGGAGCGGACTCTGCCTGCTCCCTGGGCAGCCACTTCTTGGCTTCAGGTTTTGAGTGAAGACCCCCAGCTCCAGCCACAGTGCTCGCTGCTGGCTTTGGCTCTGGTCAGTGCACAGTTCACTCTTCCTGAGTGAGGAACCCGCTCACCCCCAGCAGGTCCGTCTGGTGGAACTGCTTCTCAGGGTACCCCTCCTCCAGCTTAGGTGGGACTGGAAACCAACAGGGCCAAAGCCAGGGGTGGGCTTGGGCTCAGGCTCAGCAGTCAGTTCCTTCAGGGGCAGCTTTGTGCTGGCGGGGCTGGTCCCTCCTCCTGTGGGGCCCATACCACCTTCCAGTGGAGCCTGCTCCCTCCTGTGTGTACGCGAGGAGCCCAAGCCAGGAGAGAGAGACGGAAGGGACCAGGTTCCTGCTGTAAGGATCACACAGCAGTGCAGAGGCAGAGCTGGGACAGCCACCTCACATGGATGGTAACACCAACAGCAGGGAGAAAGGGAACAGCCACTCCGCTCATGGGCTGGTCATGCATGGGGTGGACACACTTCCCCGCCCTGGCTGTTAGCCATGAGCAGGTGCTCTGATGACTCAGGATGAGGCTCAGCTGCCACAATCTTCCAAAGTATCAGTGGCTTAACTCAGCCACAAGTTATTTCTCTTGTCACGGGCTGGAGGTGTGAAGTCTAGGACGTGGTAGGGACCCTCACTCCCTTTCCTAGCGGCCTTCATCCTCCTGGGGCATGAAATTTCTGAAACCTGGGTTTCAGAAATCCGAGGAAGAGATAAACAAAGGACAATAGATGTGTGTCAGGCTCTGTGCAAGAAGGTTTCCAGAGGGGCTGGAGCCGGTTCAGTGGCTGTGGTGCTTGCCTGGCATGTGCATTACGTGAGTTCAAACCCCAGCATCACATAAACAACAAAGTCTCGAGCAACGAAAGTCACATGAAAAACTAAATAAAATCAATTCTCTCTCTGTCCCTCTCCCTTAAAAAAAAAAAAAAAAGGTTCCAGAATGGCCTCCCAGACAGGCTGACCCAACCAGGCCAGCACAACTCTGGAGGAACTCTTGGCTGAGCCTCCTTGCTGGGACTGCCACTGGGCTTGGAGGCACACTGGGTAGAGCCAGGCCAGCATGGAGGGGACAGAGCTGTTGTGGAGACCACAGCCACATCCCAAATGCCAAGTCAGAAGCCCTGATGGTGAGGCTCAGGACTCTTCATTTTGTGCAGGGATTCTCAGGGCACCCACTCTGAGAACCCACGCAGATCTACACGTCCTGGCATCCAACCCAGGGCCTGTGACCAACTTGGACTCTTCAGTGACAGCCACACAGAGCCCCTTCAGGTGTGCCCAGGTCTGTGCTCCCCCCGACCACAGCACCTTCCCTTTCTAGAGCACTGATGCTCAACTGCTGTGAGCTAGAATCCAGTTCTGTCCCTTGGTCCCTGCTAGGAAGCCCTGTGCCATACCATCTCTCGTGTCTTCAGAATCAGACGTAACAGGACTTGAGGTCATGTGAACTTGTCACTCACACCAGACAAGGGGTCTCTACCCTTCCTCTCGACTCGTAGGCTTTGCACTGCTCCTGCCTGGCATGCTAGTCTCTCCTGTCGCTGCTCCGTGTCACATGGATCACCTCTTCCTGTTGTGCCTGCTCCGTGTCCACCCCTCCTTCCTCAGGCCTCTTCCCTCATGGTGCTCGGGTGCTTCATACAAGCCTCATCTCTTTACTAAGACGTATCTCAGACTTCAAGAAATCTTAGACTACAGACCCCTGTGTCCTCAGCACCAGGTGGAGGAACAAGCCACTTTCCTTGAAGCCCACAGCTCAGCGTCCCTGAGTGGCTCCCCCTTGCTCCTGGGATGGGCACTGGGATCCTCGCTAGCCTGCTCAGCCCCCTCAGAAGCTCTGACCATCTGGGGCCTTGGCACCTCCTCAGGAAAGCCTCCCCCTCCCCCCCGACCGGGCTGTGGTCATCTCCTCCCACTCCCGACCACCCAGGCTAATTCTTGGTTTAATTCCCGTTCCTCCTGTGAGCCTGGGAGGGCAGGAGTCTTGCCTTCCAAGGCCTGTGCAGAATAGCTCCTATGGACAGTCCCTGAAAGGCGAAAGGTGCTAAGCAGGTCTATTTCTGCAATAGCGAAATGCTCTTCACTTGGGAACTCCTCATTGAGTGCACACTGTGTGCCAAGCAAACATTTTGCTTTGAAAAATGCACTACGTGGCTTGAGAAATCACCATCTGTGCCCGTTTCCTCATTCAACAGTAAACTGGGGGTGCGGGTGCCCCTCGGGGCTGGAGCCTAGGGAGTGGGGTGTGCACTGCAGGACGCGTGCCGAGCAGCACTTGCTGGGTCTTCTCTTGAGTGGGCACAGCCACACCCCTTCTCTGCTATCTTCAATGCTGCTCAGGAGGGGTTGCAAAGGTAAGGACCCCACAAGGGGCTCCGCGCCTTTCCGCCAGTGCGCGCAGCGCGCTTCTGGCTGCTGGAGCAGGCGGTGGGGAGGAACGCGCACTACAACCATCCTCTCAGACGCACGCATGCGCTGTCTGCTGCCAGCTGCGGATGGGTTGGAACGCACACTTGTGAAGGCTTTTCTGGAGGAACACAGAGATGCACGTACGTGTGACACAAGTGTCACTACTTGGAAGCAGTATTAAGCCATTCTGTTGAGAAACTGTATTGTTTCCTTTTGATAAACTAAGGTCACAGAAAATCTGTAAGCCCATTTTAGCTGCAACCTCAGAAACAAAACCGAATTCAAACTGCGCTAAGCAAAGAAGGAATTTTGTTCCTTAACTAGGTTAGTGGCGAGGAAGCTTCAGGAATGGTCGATCAGAGCTCTGGCTGTTCCTCTGCTCCCTTGGTCCTGCCATTTTCCTTGAGGAGATTTTGTCCTCATATTAGTTCCCTTCCTTTTTAAATCAAACCTAGAGATTTAGCTGTTGCATTAGAGAAAATGCAGCAGTTAGAGGGGAATTCAGCATGCAAAAGGTATGAAACACTAGAACCAGGTTTCCTCAAACAGGGACAATCTCCAGAATGCAGAGACTTCAGAGATGCAGAACCAATTACAGTGCTACTGTTTTTTTTGTTTGTTTGTTTTGTTTTAACCAAATGTTAAAAATAAAAAAAAAAAAAAACGGGGCTGGAGTGGTGGCTTAGAGGTTGGAGAGTTTGCCTGGCATGCATGAGAACCTAGGTTCAAACCCCAGCACTACCTATACAACTAAGTATCAGAGAAACAAAGGCCAGGTGAAAAAATAAATAAAATTAAATTCTCTCTCTCTCTCTCAAAAAAAAAAAAAAACACTTAAGCCACCTGGGAGATTTGAACACTGGGTATTAGGTAAATGTATTGCAGTATTTTGAAATATTTAGATACCATGACATCTATGACTTACTTCAAAATTTTAGGGCAGCGGAGAGGATACAAGTATGGCTCCATGTTGATGACGTTGAGGCTGCGTGATGGGCATGTGGGGCTTCAGGACTCTTCAATCTTCTTGGGTATATACGTGTGTTTTTTTTTCCCCCAGAATGAAAAAGTCTAAAACAGAAAATGTTTCCACTTGGATCAACAAACTTGATTTCATGGAATTTATCCAAGAAGTAGCACTCGAACTGAACATGCGTACACCTAAGCGTGGGGCAGGATGTTGATTCTGGCATTATTTATAGCAGCAAACACAGGCAAACAACCCCAGTGTGTCCTCAGGGGGCTGCTTAAATAAATCAGGGGAAAACTGAAGCTGAGCCTTGAGGCCAGGTCTCCCTGCTTAGCCTCACCTGACCCCCATCTTCCACAGTAATCAGGTGGAATATGCTTTCCTTCATTCCTCTCAGCTTGGTGGTCAGCAAGGGTGCATGGGCAGGAGCCTGTCCACTGGGTAATGTGCAGGTGGGCAGGCTGATCAGTGACAGGGGCCCACAGAAATAATGATCTTCATTGCTGAGATCTGCAATCTGAGGAATAGTGCACGCGTGGGTGATTAGCATCAGTCATGCATCATTTGGCGCACCCCTTCTGAGAGGGGACCCACCTTCTGGGAACACTCATCACCGACCTTTATAAACCACTTCTAAATCAGATGGACTCTGGACAAGAGTCCTCCATCTTCTACTGCAGCTAGCTTTATGTGCCTTCCATGCCTTAACTGTCACCTAAGTGGCCTGTCATGTGGCAAGCAGCAAGACCTGGGTCTGGTAACAAAATCATACAAAGGAGTACTGTGAGTTGGGCACAGTGTCACACACCGGTAATCCCAGTGGCTCAGGAGGCTGAGGCAGAAGGATTGCAAGTTCAAGGCCAGCCTCAGCAACTTAGCGACCTTATCTTGCTAAGTTGGTTCAATCCTCTGGTTAACCCCCCTCAAAGTCTAAGGGATTTTGTGCAGTCCTTAAAAATAAGGCAGCAATATGTACACATAATACAGAATGATCTTCAAGATTCAGTGCTCAGTACCAGTTAACATACTTACCTAAATCAAGAAGTAGAAGTGGATACAAAATTCCTGTAAGGGAAAAAGGACCAACATCTACCCTTACAAATACGCAGAGCTGCTGAGCTGTCATCTGCAAAGCAAAACAGGCTACGGGGTCGTTTACTGAGTATCTTCTTTCACCTCAGGAAAAACATACTTAGCCACATGCATGAACATTACTTCCTGCAGAAAAACAATTTAAAAGTGCCTCTGTGGGGTGGAGCGGTGGCTCAATGGTTCCAGCAGTCACCCGGCATGCACAAGGACGTGGGTTCAAACCCCAGCACCAAGCACGCAACGATGTGTCGGAGCAATGAAAGCCACATGAAAAACTAAATAAAATTTGATTCTGTTTCACTGTCCCTCTCTTAAAATAATTAGTGCATCCGTGGGTGCAGGGACATAGGATTAGTAGCTAAAAACCGTCACTGTGGGCTGGAGCAGTGCCTTAGCGGTTCCAACACTTGCCTGGCCTGTGTGAGGACGAAAGTTCAAACCCCAGCACCATGTACACAACAAAGTATTGGAGCAATGAAGGCCACATTAAGAAAACAGAATAAAACTGATTCTCTCTTTCACTGTGGGTGAAGCTGTACCTGGCAGACCCACAGGCCGCGTTCTGAGGCCTCAGTGGCTGAGTCTGTGCTGTTCCCTCTTTTGGCCTCACACAGTAGGTCTGAGCCTGCACACCTGACGCAGGAGGCAGGGCTGGCTGGGAATGTGGCTTTCGGAAACAACAAGTGTTCCCGAGTGACACATAGTCAGCTCTGCGGCTCTGGTCACCCAGGGTCCTCCACCTGCCTTTCTGGCTTCACAAGGCGAGGCAGAAGCTCTCTTAAGCTCTATGAAACGCTAGAACCAGGGCTGAGGTGAGAGTGAGGCAGAGCTCCACACCATCAACACGCTAAGTCTTGAGAGGCGGTAAATGACGAAAACAACGCTACCTTATCACAGGTTAGACAAGAGAAAAGGAGGACGGAGGAAGACAACACTCCCACTGGCTACCCAAATACATGCCAGGAAAAACTGGGACAGCGCCATCTGGGGACAGTGGCTGCCAGGTCAGGGGTGAAGGGAAGATTTACTTTCACATTTTTGAGTCTTTCGGATGTTTTAAAAGACGTTTTCAAGAGCAGTTTTACGTTAGCGCAAAGCTGAGAGGGAGATGGAGATTTCCCACACTCTGCCCCACACAAGAATGTTCACGAGTACTGCACCTACTCAAAAGATTAATCAAGCAATACTAAAAACAATCAGTTGCTTTGTAACTGATCTGTTCAGACTTCCGTGTGAAATTACTTTTCCTCTGGTTTCCTGGTTGACTCTGTCACTTGGAAGTTTGCGGATCTTTGTAGAATAGAATTTCCTGCAAACTAATTCCATAACTCCAAGATAGGGGGGATAGAACCCAGCGTCTCCTACAGGCTAGGCAAACCCCCAGCTACATGCCCTGGCCTTTCTTTTGACTGTTTTACAAAGCTCAGGACTTCCGGCACCGCTATCATGGATTTGGGCCCCAGCTCTTAAGATGTACTCTTTCACCTCACTGCAGTCTGTGATGTGGATGTCACCATCCCTGTTCCTTTCTGTTTTTAAGAGAGAAAGGGACAGCAAGTGAGAGAGAAAGAGCATCAATTTTTAGATTTTCATGTGGCTTTCGTTGCTCACACTCAAAGTTGTGTGTATGGTGCTGGGGTTTGAACCCGCATCCTCGCGCATGCCATAACCACTGAGCCACTGCTCCAGCCCCCCACCTCTGTTCTAACCGAGAACACTAAGGCACAGGGAGGTTAAATGACTTGTCTCTGACCACACAACCAGAGCTAGCTTGAGCAGCACAGTTGCAGAAAACCTTATGATTTGGAGGTAGTTTTCCTACTTCTTTATAACAAATGGCTCCTAAAGGAACAGAAATCTTAAATGGAATCTCACCCATTTATACTTTATACGCTGCAGAAACTATTAACAATTCAGAAAGTCCCTCATGGCTGGAAGATATGCTTCCCCTGTTCGTTTATTCGTCCAAGTGAACACATGTGTATGGTACAAACACTAGCATTATTACCAACAGGATCTTGGCAAGAAACCACGAGTGAGATGATTACTAACTAGCATCCATACATACCATTTAAAAAATTCTAGGCCTGCTAGTTTTAGAAACCCTCTCTAGAATTAAAAGTAGTAACTGTAAGAATGGCCACCTCTGAGTCATCAAATTCGAGCTAGGCCCCCATCCCACTCACTCCTCTGAAACCTCCTCTAGTTGTGAGAAGCTGATGAAGGTAACAGATCTTTTCCTGGGACGCACGTGCGTCACAGGCAGCAGACTACACAGGCTTGCAGGGAGAGCAGACCCAGCCAACAAGCCCAGGGTCTGGGCCGTCACACTAGGAGCCTCTACTGCTAGGGTCTGCTGCACAGCTTCCTGGGCCTCTAAAAGTCCTGACAGTCTTTTCACTTTAAAAGCTTTGCTTTCTTGTGTGAAGACAAGTGGTGTAATGAACTTTTAGCACAGCTAGTCAAAGGAGACTTAAAAAGTAACAGTAGAGGGGCTGGAGTGGTGGCTCGGTGGTTATGACGCTTACCTGGCATGTGTGAGGACCTGGGTTCGAACTCCAGCACCATATACACAACTGAGTGTCAGAGAAACAAAGGACTGATGAAAAAGTTGATTCTCTTTCCTCTTTCTCTTTTTAAAAAATAAAAATAACAATAGCATCATACCTACCCAGTAAACTAGTTTCTACGTTGGACTCTGACCTTAAAAGAATTTGCAGACGGCACTTTCAAACAATTAAAATATGAAAAGATAATTCCCATTTGAAGTGGGATTCTGAATTGAAGGATGGTTAGACATCTGACTGACACCTGAAGAATCTGGGTTTAAGCT
Source organism: Aplodontia rufa (assembly GCA_004027875.1). Classification (NCBI taxonomy): domain Eukaryota; kingdom Metazoa; phylum Chordata; class Mammalia; order Rodentia; family Aplodontiidae; genus Aplodontia; species Aplodontia rufa. Next base: position 385,983 of record PVKS010000017.1, read on the forward strand.
GAAGTCTGTTGGAATTCATAAAACAACAAACACAAAGCCAAGGACTCGACTTCATTAGATAAGTGACAGAAATGAGTTCAGAGGCTTGGAGGATCAAGGTTTGGAGAAGGACCCTGAGAGATCCTCCTGGACAAACAGCTAATATGCCAAGTGTCAAAAAGACATGTTCTGAAAAACAAGCCACAGGCTGCCAGGAAGTTCAGCAGACTGATCCCTAAAGTGGAAAAAGCACACTTCAACCTGGGAGGCAGGGGAGCACGCAAAACCCTGCAGGACTCTGCTTCAGATTTTACCACCACCCAGTGCCCTGGGGGCCAGAGCAAGCTCAGGACTGGCTGGAGTGGGGAACCTAGCATGAAGCTGCCATTTTTACAGAACCCAAATTCTGACAGTACTGAATTTGGCAGGTGTTCTCAAGTGGGTTGATCTAATTTTAGCAGACCCTGAATACAGATGGGAATAAAACAAGCAAAAATGAGAGAAATCCTGCCTTGCAAAAGGGAACTGCCAAGAAACCCGCTTATTTTGACCCTGCATGGGGCAGAAGAGAAGAAGGAGCTCGCTCTCTCGAGTTCACAACTAAGATCTGTAGGTTTGGGGCCTAATTTCATGAGATCTGAATGCAGAATTTAAGATTCTACCCCAGCCTACTGGCACAGGCAAACCATCTGATCTTTACTGGAGGAACTCAACTTTAATCCAGGCTACAGGGAATCCCCACATGTAAAAAAGAGAAGAAAATGTATGTCCACTGTGTCAGAAATCGACACACACAGAGGCAAAGTGTGTTCAGCAAACGGTGCTGGGCGAGCTGGACAGACACATGCAGACAACTGAAGTTAGATCTCTCACTGCACAAAAACCAAATTGAAATGGTCCAAAGAACTGGAAATCCAATCAGCAACTGTACAACTGCTAGAAGAAAAAATAGGATCAACACTCCACGACATCAGCGTCAGTGTCAGCTCCACCTTCCTTCACAAGCCTCCCACAGCACAAGGATTAAAGCCAAGAACAAATGAGCGGGTCCCATTAAACTAAAGAGCTTCTTGCACAGAATCAGTCGAGAGTGTCAAGAGAGAACCAACCGAATGGGAGAAAATCTTTGCCTGCTACTCCTCAGACAGAGGGCTAATATCCAGAATATACAAAGAACTCAAAAAACTGAACACCAAAAACCACAAATAATCCAATCAATAAATGGGCTAAGGAACGAAACAGAAACTTCTCAGTGGAGGAAGTCCAAAAGCCCATAAATATATGAGAAAATGTTCTACACTTCACTAGCAATCAGAGAAATGCAAGTCAAAACTACACTGAGATTCCACCTCACTCCTGTCAGAGTAGTAAAAATGAAGAATATGAATAATAACAGGTGCTGGAGGGGTTGTGGGGAGAAGGGAACACTAACACACAACTGGTGGGACTGCAAGCTTATACAGCCACTCTAGAAGGCAGTGTGGAGACTCCTCAAAAAACTAGGGCTGGAACCAGCTTATGACCCAGCTATCCCACTCCTGGGTATTTTCCCAAAAGAGCTAGAATAGGCACACTACAGAGACACAGCTACATCAATTTTTATTGCAGCTCAATTTACTACAGCTAAACTATGGAACCAACCCAGATGCCCCACACTCGACAAGTGGATACAAAAACTTTGGTACATATATACAATGGAATACTACTCAGCCATTAGAGAAGATGATATTATGGCTTTTGAAATCAAATGGATGGAGATGGAAAGAATTATGCTAAGTGAAGTATCCCAATCTCAGAGACTCAAGGGCCGAATGGTTTCTCTCATCTGTGGAAGCTAGAATATGTTTCTCTCATCTGGAAGCAGTATGTTAGACGGCTAAGCTAATAATAACTTTAAATTGTAATGATTCTTTTTGCAAACAGGGGGATCACTGCCTAGGATACCTGGAGGCGTAGAGTGGGGGACAGGGTGGGGGG